>ML777467.1:1370076-1429390 GCA_009831015.1 Picea engelmannii | reverse complement strand
CTACATTAAATATTGGTGAAATTCCAATATCCTCTCGCAGTTCAATCTCATAAGCATTTGTAGCAAATTTTCTGAGGATTTTACAAGGTCCAATCTTCTTCATCTTTAGCTTATTATATTTCCCTCTTGGAAATATTTCCTTCCTTATATGTTCCAAGACTTGGTCTCCAATCTTAAAATTCACCTCTTTTCTTCTCTAGTCTACTATATTCTTGTATCTTTGGTTTCTATCCTATAGATTTATTTTGATTTGATCATGCAACTTCTGCATTTCTGTAGCAAAATCCTTTGCTCCTGCACTTTGAAATTCAGCTTTTCCTAAATCTCTCAATTCTGAAATTCCTCTTGGATGCATTCCATATACTATCTGTAATGGACTCTTATCAATACTCCTATTTGGTGAGTCGTTATATACAAACTCTACTTGAGAAAAAATTGATCCCATTGATTGTTATTTTTAGTTACCAAACTCCTTAGTAGATTCCCTAAGATTCTATTCATTATCTCAGTCTATTCATCTCTTTAAGGGTGATCCATTGAACTAAAAGACAAATTTTTTCCAAACTTTTTCCACAAATTCCTCCAAAAGTGTCCCACAAATTTGGTATCTCTGTCTAAGACTATACTCATGGGTAACCCATTTAATATCACATTCTATTTAAAAAACATATTCTCTATGTGGGTAGCATCATTGGTTTTGTGACATGGTATAAAATGTGACATTTTTGAAAATCTGTCAACCACCACAAAGATTTAATCATTTCACCTATGGGTTCTTGGTAATCCCAGAACAAAATCCATACTTATAACATCCCACAACCTGTCTGGAATAGGAAATGGTTGATACAATCCTATTATCTGTTGCTTTCCTTTATCATATTGGAAAATTCTACATCTGTCCACAAATTTCTTCACATTAGACCTCATGCCTGGCCAATAGTATGAATAACTCAAATGTGCATACGTTTTATCATGGCCAAAGTGTCCAACCAATCCTCCACTATGTTTCTCCTTTAAGAAATTATCCCTCATTGAGAATCTTGGAAAACATAATCAACTTCCTTTGAATAATAGTTCTTCTTGGATCATATAGTCCATCCATTGATTTCTATCCCTTAAAAAAGGATTTTTAGATGCTTCGTAAGCTTCCTTGAAATCTGGGTCTTCCTAGTACATCTCCTTGAGGTGGTCAAATCCCAAAGTCTCCACTTGGAATTCTTGCAAGATCAAACATCTTCTTCTCAAATCATCTACAACTTTGTTAGCACTCCCACTAATATGATAAATGTCAAAAGTAAATTTCTGCATGAATTCTACCCATTTGACATGTCTCTTGTTCAATTTCTCTTATCTGGTTATGAAATACAAAGCATGATTGTCAATATGAAAAATAAACTACTTTAGCATAAGATAATGTCTCCACTTTTTCAAATCTTGAATTACATCATAAAATTCCTTGTCATATGCTGAATACTTCTTCTTAACATCATTCAATTTCTCATTGAAATAAGTGACAAGCTTATCATCTTGACTTAAAACTGCACCAATGGGCACTCCACTTGCATCACATTTGACTTGGAAAGTCTTCTTAAAGTCTGGAAGAATCAAGATAGGTTGTTTTACTATATTTTATTTCAACACCTTTCTTGACTTCGTTTGTCAAGTCAAAAGATGCATGTTCCTTCTTTATAGTTTCTAGTATAGGTGCACAAATACTGTTGAAATTCCTAATAAACTTTCTTGATATCGATTATTTTCGGCACAAAATGAGAGCGAATATATAATAAATAAATGTACAAATATATCATGGATAAACAATAATATAACATAAATTTATCAGAGATGCAACCATAAACACAAAGATACAATAATACACAATTTCTATTAATGTGCGAAATGTACAGAATTGTAAAAATACAGAATGAAAGATTCGCTAGAATGGTGGCAACTTATCTCTGAGAAGAGATGTGATGACTAATATCATTCACAAGAATATGATCGTTACAATAGGGCTCCAAAGGCAATTTTAACATAAGTAAAATCCAAAGCCCTAACCCCGGAAGATGAAAAGCCAAAAGGTTTGCGAGCCTCGATGGGGGTAGTTGATACGTCAACTTCCCAGGGCGTAACTTTTGCATACGATCTCCGTTTGGGGTGTTCTATTCCCCATTTTAAAGGTATAACCGAGAAGAAGGATTTTTGAATGGCCCAGGTTAGATCCTTTGGCAGTCATCCAGGCCCTAAATCCCCAAAAAAATTCGTTTAAGGCCTCAACAAAGTTTGGAACTTAAAAAACTGTCGAAAAAATGCCAAGATGGAAAACTATTTTTCGAGCCTGTGTAATAGGTGGGTGGCCACCAATATCCACCTGGATCAATCCTCTCTCCTTAGGAAGAAATGTTCTCCATTGCGTTGAGTTCCTGGGGGGGAGAGGGAATCGTTTGTTGAATTTGAATCTTGGTGAGTTGCTTGCCTTGCTAGAGAAGTTGCATTGCTTAGATTATTGAAGGTTGTCACGAACCTGTGGCTGGAAGGATTGGACCTTTTTAACCAATCTCGATACATGAGATGACTGTGTGCATAAGGAATCCTTGCTCTTTTCTTCAGTATTTTCGACCTACTTTTGCTGGATAGAAGGTGCTTGGATGGAGGCTACAGTGGTTGTGGTGTTCTTTTGTTCACCTTTTGAACAGACTATGAAGAAGCTGAATTTTGTAGTATGATATAATACCTTGTGGCACTGTTTAGGTGGAAAAGTAGTCAGAAATACCTCTAGTATTTTGTAGAGATGACCCCCCAGAGAAACATTGACACTGTGGGGTCAAGACTCATAAATATCATGGAGTTTCTACATATATGGCTTGCCCAATAGAACATCAAAGACATCCAGTGGGGAAACATCACATAATACCTCATCCTTGAAGGGATGGATGTCGTATGACAATCGAAACTATTGGCCGACACAAAAATATTGTCCCTGACGAAGCTATGCAATGTTGTATGGATGCGGGTGTGGTGTTGTCGACAATCCAAACTATTTGATGACCTTTACTGAGATGAGGTTCTTATGGCTTCCGCTATCAACAATAAAATGTAGCAGGTTCCCCTTCACCCACATATGTGAATGAAAAAGGCACTCCCGCTCTTCAGGATCTGTTGGTTCTTCTGGTTGAATTGTTGAGATCGCGACAATAATAGTGGGGTCTACATCAATGATCTGTCTTCTGTCATTATTTTCTAAATTAGATTCTAAATCAGGGTTTAGCTCCTTGTCTTTGATATTAGCCACCAATGACTGTTTTGAGCGACATTCATCGGTGTTGTGCCAGGGGAGCTTGCAGAAATAAGACCATTTTCGAGTGTCCTTCTTCGCCTTTCTGTGACCCATCTTTTATTGTGGCTTGGAATTGTTTTCGAGAGGTTGTTTGTTAGGACCGTCTTAATCATACTTTGGTTGTTGCGGATTTGTAGACCTGAAATTCCATTTGTTCTGGTGCTTAAACTTCTGCTCTATTTTAACAACATATCGATAAGCATAACCGAGTGATGAGATGTCCAGAAAATCCATTTTAGTTTGGATGTATCTGTGTAGAGCCCTACGGTATTTTAGAACCAAATGTCGTTCAGAGTCCTTGATGCCCAGCTTGGTCCACAAGGTATGGAAGGCGTTGGTGAACTCCAGAAATAATTGGCCCCTTTCTTGCCGCAATGTGGTCCATCTCATATACTGGTCCTCATAGTTTCCAACAGGGTAATAATGTTACTTTACTACATCCACAAACAAATCCCATGTGGGCTCGGCCCCATATATTCCAAACTCCTCTGTGGAAATTTTCTCCTAGTAAGTTTCCCACCAATGTTTGACATGGGGGAGAGCCTTAAGGAGTGTGAAGGTGATATTTTCCCTATCCGAAAAATGGTGAACAGAGAAATAACCTTCCAGTAGATTTAACCATTTATCTAGGGCATCCGCATCTATCTGACCTTAAAATACGATAATATCAAAATTAACATGTACCTTGAAAGGTGAGGTGCCTCCAAAGTTGTCGCTTGATGAAGACATGATTTTTGTTACCGACATGTGTTGAAGGATGTGGGAAAAATTCTCCATCATTTCGTCCCTCTGTCATGTGAGAACTTGCTCAAGAAATAGATTAATAGAATCTTCTATTCCGTCGTTTTTATTTTCTTCCACCATGGTGGGATTTTTTCGCGTGTTAGAGAGATTTTTCTTAAGAGAGACAATATCAAGACCCAACTTTCTATACTCAAACCTCATCAGGGACATGCACTGAAAAATGATCAAGAGGAGCATGCTATGATACCATTGATCCAGATTATTTTCAGCACGAAATGAGAGCGGAGATATAATAAAGAAATGTACAGAGATATCACGGATATCCAATAATATAACATAAAAGTATCATAGATGCAACCATAAACACAAATATACAGTAATACACAATTTCTATTAATGTGCAAAATGTACAGAACTATAAAAATACAGAGTGAAAGACTCGCTAGAATGGTGGCAACTTATCTTTGAGAAGAGATGTGACAGATAATATCATTCGCAAGAAGATGATCATTATAATAAAGCTCCAAAGACATTTTTAACATAAGTAAAATCCAAAACCCTAACCCTGGAAAATGAAAATCCAAAAGGTTCGCGGGCCCCGATGGGGGTAGTTGATACGTCAACTTCCCAGGGGCATAACATTTGCATACGATCTTTGTTTGGGGCACTTGATACACCGTTGTAAAAGTATAACTGAGAATAAATATTTTAGACTAGCCAAGGTCAGTGCCTTTCGAAAGTCATACGAGCCCCAAATCCAGAAAAAACGTCGTTTAGGGCCTCAAAATGACCCCAGAAGTTTGGAACCTGAAAAACTACCGAAAAACTACCAAGATGGAAAATTGTTTTTTGATCCCATGGAATAGGTGGGTGGCCATCGATATCCACCTGGATCAATCCTCCCTCCTTAGGAAGCAATGGTCTCCATTGCATTGAGTTCTCTGGGGAGAGAGAAAAGCGTTTTCTGAATCTGAATCTTGGTGAGTTGCTTGCCTTGCTGGAGAATTTGTGTTTCTTAACTTGTTGTGTTAGAATATAATGGATGTGTTCATTTAACCATAGAAAATATCACTATTGTCACCCAACCATAGGCCGAATCCACCCCCGGGCACCTTAACCTTGATAGAGAATCATTCCAGAAGAAAACCCTAGGCTGGATAGCCAAACAAGGTGGCACACCTTTCTCCAAGGATAGCACACCAAGAAAGAGTAACAATAGGTGATCAGAGAGTCCAAACCATAACCAAGATATTCCAAGCCAAAACTAAAATCTTCTAGCTACAACAGCTGCAACAACATCTCTCCTCCAAACTTGTGGACAACTGGCCAACTGTAGTGCGCACAAGTGCTTCTTCTACAGTTCTGAGAATGCCTACTAGAATGAAGACTGGCCTCCTGTATTTATACTAAATCTGGTATACTCCCTAGGCCAAATTCTCATTCTCGGTACTAATTCTTTAGTATATATTATTTCCTTCGGCTGAATTCTTCTCTTGGAGGCTAATAACCTAATACAAGTCATTCCCTTGAGTCGACTTGTCTTCTAGGGTTATTAACCAATCAATTAGGGTTTCTTCTTGCTTCATGGAATATTCTATTCTCATCAAGTTTACACGTGGAGGTAAATACCTCCCGAAGCTACCATAATATCAACACTCCCTCCTAGCTAGGGAGGTATTGAAGGTAATGGTCTTGAGCACAAACACACCATTCACCCGGTAGCATCATCATAGTTGTATAGACTAACTCTTGATTAGATCATGAGCACCATCATCACTATCAGTGTTATCAACGACATCATCTCTCGAAACCATACTCCATCTGAGTAATCAGACATGATTATAGATAAGTCACTCACTCCACAGAGTGACACAAGAACCATTCTTCTAATCTGGACATATGTCCTAGAAGAAGAAATGCCCTGGACCATTTTCCGTCTGGGAAATATCTATCCATTGATCATCCATCTAGATGATAATAATTTCCAACACTACTGATAGTTTTCAAGGCAATCAGAACAATCTCATTCAATAGAGTACACCTGTGTCTACCCATAGTAGTACACAACTACAATACAGTGGTATACTACCACACCAAGTAGCACATAGATACTTTATCAGTGACGTATAGTCACAATCAGTGGAACACATCCACCACAATAGCACACATCTAATGTCTAGAGACATACAGTCTCCATAACAATCATTTGATATCAACCTGCAAAAAAAACATTGTTATGATATAAATTGAATCATCTAGGACATACTTCCACTCACATATGTGAGATATGGAAGAGGATCTTCCCTCAGAAGGTAAAAAATCAATGATGAGCTATCTGGACTATTCTTCTCAAGCAAAGAAGAATAATTGTCCTGGTTTCTGAGACTGGACCATTCACCTGTCTGGGCGATTCCTCTGGCACTAAACAAAGTGCAACTTGGAGAGAATGAAGTGCCCTAGGTAATGACTGTCTGGACCATTTCCTAAGGAAATGACTATCCTGCACCAACCTCCAAATCAGACCATTCTTTGAAACTTCTCACAACTATGAGCTTCAAAAGAATGAATGTTCGGCGAGGCAGACTAGTCTTCTTGACCACTACTGAGAGTGATCGTCAAGAAGAGAGATTGTCCTAGACCATTCCCAATGTTAACCACAAGGGGAATCGTTGTTTGTGGTACATCAACAATCCATCGAACCATTTTCGTTACGAATATGACCGTTCGATATGGACCATTTTCTGAACTGGAAAATGCATGTCTTTCAGAAATCTCAAACCACTTTCTGAACTGGAAAGGAAATGCTCATCCTGGACCATTTTTCGAACTGAAAAATGGTTGTCCATAAGTCAATAACACATCAGTTCTCCCTCCCAATCTGGGAGTCATCTCTTCCTTTTTAAATAAGGAATTCGTCTCCACAAGCTCCAGCTTGAGTATGCAAACTCTTTCATCTTGGACAAAGGATTTACCAAAATGTCTGCTTATCTGCTCATCTATGGAGATATATATTGGAGAACCACTTTCTCTTCTCTGGACTTCATCACAAAGAATGTAATGCTTGATCTCAATGTACTTCGGTCTTTCTGGAACATTGGTTTTCTCTGAAGGCTTCATATAGCTCTGATCGTTACAATATATCATAGTTGAATTCAGCTCCTTTGTTTTCTCCTAGCTCATAACATCGTGGCAAGGCTCAAACTAGAGCATATCCATGTGGCACTTCTTCTTTCATCATGAGAGTTTGTCATGGATTAGCAATCCATCATCCTAGACTTCTGAGTAACCATTCTGACTTTTATCATAGAATATTTTCACCACGCTTCTGTTATGCATGAAAAACTTTGCACCAAGTTGTTTGAGTCCATACAAAATCTGCATACAAGGTTCTCTTTCTAGTATACCCCAAAGCCTTGAGGTTTTTCTACATACGCTCTTTTTTCAATTATTCTAGAGAACATATTTTTCATTCATCTGATGTCAATTCCAACCCATGGATATTGCGGACGATATAATGGCTCATGTAGAGGTATATCTGGTTTACTGGAACACACAATCATCACGATATTCTCCCTCCATCTAGGAGAACCTCTAGTTATGGATCTCGCAATGCTTACATTCATAAGTCTTTCATACACTGTTCTTCATCACAACTTTTAGTTCCTCTTCTTGATTGCTTTTAGTGAGTTTAGGTCAGACTGGTAATCTTGTGATTCTTGATACAATGACTGGTTGTTCTGGATTTTCTTTCTCTCTTGGAATCTTCATGTTCTTCCTCATGTTTTTCTTTAGCTCTTGGTTCCATGGAGTTTTCTATAGATTCCATGCCCTGAAGATTCCAACTTCTTTCTTTCATCATAGGATCATGGATGTGGATGGAAAACCATGGATATTTTAAGGTTTATTTTCGAAGAAGACTTATTCTAAAGTCAAGTTGAACACGTACTACTTTTCATGGCTGCTACCATGGATATATACTCCATCATCTTCAATGGATCATAGGATTATCTCCCTCCTAATCCTTGCTTCATGTATGAGTGCATGTTTTTCTTTTGGAAGTATATAATAATATCTCTCCATCTAACATAATCCATGCTTACTTATGCATCCTTATTGCCTTCTACAAGGTGTCATAAGTCTTTCTCCAATTTCCTCTTGATTGTTGACTTCTTTCTGTCTTTACTTCTTCTAGATTTATTCAAGATTGATTCTAATTTCAGCTTATCTTGCAGATGTTACTTATGTAATAACTTCCACATGAATTGTTTGATGTACTTCATCCTTTCATGTGTATTTTCTGACTTGTAGTCATAATGATAGAAATCCTTATCTTTTTGTTCTTCCATAGGTGTATTTTCTCTTTGAACATATTATCTTTTAAGAAATAGATATGCAATATATGTACAAAAAACATGGTATGTACAAGAACTATGAAGAGTATTGTTACCTTGTCTTAGAAGAAGAAGTATGTTTTATCCTGCTTGGTCTTCTTTGTATGTTCCTTTTATTTGGCAACTGATGCTTTGTGTGTCTCCTTCCTTTTCTTTAGCTCAGGACAATGATTCTTGTAGTGTCCATACTTTCGAAAGTTGAAGCATTGTATTCTTGACATATCTTTCTCTTGATTTTGTTTCTTTATAAAGCCAAACTTCTTTTTATTCCTGAAATCCTTGAACCTTGTTGTGAAGGCTTGATCATTGTACTTCTTTTGCAGTTTCTCTTTTTCACTGATCCTTGATTCTTCTTGTGCACAACAATTCCAAAGTTCTTCAAATGTAGGATACTCCTTCCTTGTGTTCATGCTTGCGGCAAATGCATCCCATGTCTTGGGAAGACCATTGAGTACTATATTTACCAGTTCCTTCTTTGAAATGATCTCTTTAATAGCTTGTAGTTGATCTCTTAACTGAGAGATTCTAACAAAGTATGATGTTATGCTATCATCATCATTCATCTTCATGCCATGAAGCTCATTCTTCAGACTCATTACTTGTCCAATGTTTTTGATTGAGAAGAGGTTTGTTAGGGCATCATACATCTTCTTAGATGAATCAAGATGGGAGATGTAGGGTATCAGGTGGCCTTTTATAGAATCCACTATGATACTCATGGCATTGATTTCATTGTCTTTGAACTTCTCCATAACTACATAGTTTTGTAGTTCCTTCTCTTTTCCTTCTTCAAACTCTAGTTCCAAAATCTTTCCTTTCAAGATATCCAACACTTTATTCTTGGCAAGGGTGAGATCAATCCTTTTCTTCCATGCTCTAAAGTTAGAAGCCCAATATGACTTTTTTTATGAATTCATAGAGTAATCCATCACTGCTTTGACTTGGTCAACCCTAGATTTGACCAAAAACTCAAACTTGACATCTTAGCTTGCTAAGAGTACCAGGAGGTGCACTAGGATAGGGTGCACTAGTTTATCTGGAAATTAGATCAATCCATTCACTTAAGGTGCCTCAACGAGAGGGTTATGTTTTTTGCAACTACACCTACTAGTAACCCTAGCGACAATGCTTTAGTAACTGCTCCTGCTAGAAACCCTAGCGACAGTTCTTCAACGAGATTAGTATCCTTATGGATATGCTCCCTTCCAGTGGTTAGACTGAATGAAGGAGGTGTGGGCCCATAACCTGTTAGAATATAATGGATGTGCTCATTTAACCATAGACAATATCACTATTGTCACCCAACCATAGGTCGAAGCCACCCTCGAGCACCTTAACCTTGAAAGAGAATCATTCCAGAAGAAAACCCTAGGATGGATAGCCAAACAAGGTGGCACAACTTTCTCCAAGGATAGCGCACCAAGCAAGAGTAACAATAGCTGATCAAAGAGTCCAAACCATAACCAAGAGAGTCCAAGCCAAAATCGAAATATGCTAGCTGCAGCAGCTGCAACAACAACTCTCCTCCAAACTTGCACACAACTGGACAACTATAGTGCGCACAAGTGCTGCTTTTGCAGTTCTGAGAATGCCTGCCATAATGATGTCTGGCCTCTTGTATTTATACTAAATTTGGCAGACTTCCTGGGCCGAATTCTCATTCTGGGTACCAATTCCTTAGTATATATTATTTCCTTCAGCTGAATTCTTCCCTTGGAGGTTAATAACCTAATACAAGTCATTCCCTTGAGCTGACTTGTCTTCTAGAGTTATTAACCAATCAATTAGGGTTTCTTCTTGCTTTCTAGAATATTCTATTCTCGTCAGGTTTACACGTGGAGGTAAATACCTCCCGCATCTACCATAATATCAACATGTTGAAGGCTTTCATGAACCTGTGGCTGGAAGGCTAGGACCTTTTAAACCAGTCTCGATACATGAGATGACTATGTGCAAAGGGAATCCTTACGCTTTGCTTCAATATTGTCGACCTGTTTCTACTAGACAAAAGGTTCTTAGACTCAGGTTGCAGTGGTTGCGGTGTTCTTTTGTTCACCCTTTGAATAGAATATAAATAAGATGAATTTTGTAGTATGAGATACTACCTTGCGGCACTGTTTAGGTGGAACAATAGTCAGAAATACCTCTAGTATTCTGTAGAGATTACCCCCCAAAGAAAAAATGACACTACGGGGTCGAGAATTATAAACATCTTAGCATTTTAACATATATGGTTGGCCCAAGAGAACATCATAGACAT
Organism: Picea engelmannii; assembly: GCA_009831015.1. Lineage (NCBI taxonomy): Eukaryota > Viridiplantae > Streptophyta > Pinopsida > Pinales > Pinaceae > Picea > Picea engelmannii. Next base: position 1,418,661 of record ML777467.1, on the reverse strand, counting down.
CCAGTGGGGAAGAATCACATAATACCTCATCCTTGAAGGCCTAGATGTCGTATGAAAATTGACACTAATGGCCAACACGGAGATCTCGTCCCTGGCGAAGCCACACAATGTTGTATGGTCGTGGGTGTGGTTTTGTCAACAATTCCAACTGTTTTACGACCTCTATTGAGATGAGGTTCTCCTGGCTTCCATTATCAACAATTAAATACAACGAGGTCCCATTCACCCACATATGTGAATGAAAAAGGCACTCTCCCTCTTCATGATCTGTTGGTTCTTCTGGTTGAATTGTTGCAGTCGCAACAATCTCAGTGGGGTTTGTGTCGATGATCTATCTTCTGTAATTATTTTCTGAATTAGATTCTAAATCAAGGTTCCACTCCTTGAATTTGATCTCGACCACCAATGATTGTTTTGAGCGACATTCATCAGTGTTGTGCCAGGGGATTTTATAGAAATCACACCATTTTCTAGTGTCCTTCTTCGTCTTTCTGTGACCCTTCTTTTCATTTGGCTTGGACTTGCTTTTGGGAGGTTTTTTTTTAGGTCCGTCTTTATCATACTTTGGTTGTTATGGATTTGCAGGTCCGAACTCCTGTTTCTTATGGTGCTTAAACTTATGCTCGATTTTAACAACATATCGATAAGTAGAACCAAGTGATGAGATGTCCAGAAAATCCATTTCAGTTTGGATGTATCTATGTAGAGCCCCGTGGTATTTTAGAACCAAATGTCATTTGGAGTCCTTGATACCCAGCTTGGTGTGCAAGGTATAGAAGGTATTGGTGAACTACAAAACTACTTGGCCCCTTTATTGTCGTAGTGTGATCCATCTCATATACTGGTCCTCATAGTTTCCAACAAGGTAATATTGTTCCTTTACTGCATCCACAAAAAATCCCATGTGGGCTCGACCCTATATATTCTAGACTCTTCTGTGTAACTTTTCTCCCAATAAGTTTCTCACTAATTTTTAATATGGGGGAGAGCCTTAAGGAGTGCAAAGGTGATATTTCCCTATCCGAAAAATGGTGAATAGAGAAATAACCTTCTAGCAGATTTAACCATTTGTCTAGGGCATCCACATCTATATGAACTTCAAATAAGAGAATATAAAAATTAGCATGTACCTTTAAAGGCGAGGTTCCTCCAAAGTGGTCGCTTTATGAAGGCACACCTTTTGTTACTGGTAGGCGTTGAAGGATGTGGGAAAAATTCTCCATCATTTCGTCCCTCTGTTGCGTGAGAGTTTGCTCAAGCAACATATTAATAGAATCTTCTGCTTCGTAGTTTTTATTTTCTTCTTCCATGGAGGGTTTCTTGGGTGTGCGAGAGAGATTTTACTCAAGAGAGACAAGATTGAGACCCAACTTGCTATACTCGGACCTTGTCGAGGACAGACACTGGAAAACAATCAAGAGAAGCCTGCTATGATACCACTGATCTAGATTATTTTTGGCACGAAATGAAAGCAGAGATATAATAAAGAAATGTACAGAGATATCACATATCCAATAATATAACATAAATGTATAAGATATGAAACCATAAACATAGAGATACAGTAATACACAACTTCTGTTAATCTGCGAAATGTACAAAACTGTAAAAACACAGAGTGAAAGACTCATGAGAATGGTGGCAACTTATCTTTGAGAAGAGATGTGATAGATACTCTCATTTGCCAGAAGATGATTGTTACAATGAGGCTCCAAAGGAATTTTTAAAATAAGTAAAATCCAAAACCCTAACCCCAGAAGATGAAAATCTAAAAGGTTTGTGGGCCCCGATGGGGGTAGTTGATACGTCAACTTCCCGGGGGCCTAATGTTTGCATACAATCTCCCTTTGGGGTGCTGGATACACCATTGGAAAGGTCTAACCAAGAAGAATGATTTTTTACTGGCCCAGGTCAGTGTCTTTGGGCAGTCATCTAGGCCCCAAATCCCCAAAAACATTCAATTAGGGCCTCAAAACTACCCAAAAAATTTGGAACCCGAAAAACTGCCAAAAAATGACCAAGATGGAAAACTATTTTTCAATCCCGTGGAATAGGTGGGTGGCCACCAATATACACTTTGATAAATCCTCCCTCCTTAGGAAGAAATGGTCTCCATTGCATTGAGTTCCCGGGAGAGAGACAAGAGTGTTTGTTGAATCTGAATCTTGGTGATTTGCTTTCCTTGTTGGATAAGTTGCATTGATTAGCTTGTTGAAGGCTATCACGAACCTGTGGATGGAAGTCTTGGACCTTTTTAACCAGTATCGATACATGAGATGATTGTGTGTAGAAGCAATCCTTGCACTTTGCTTCAATCTTGTCGACCTGCTTCTACTGGACAGAAGGTGCTTGGACTGAGGCTGTAGTGGTTGTGGTGTTCTCTTGTTCACCTTTTAAACAGACTATGAAGAAGCTAAATTTTGTAGTATGATATAACTTGCATAACTTTTTAGGTGGAACAATAGTGGGAACTAACTTTGGTATTATGTAGATATGACCCCCCAGAGAAACAATGACACTACAGGGTCGAGACTCATAAACAACATGGCGTTTCCACATATATGGTTCGCCCAAGAGAACATCACAGAAATCAAGTGGGGAAACATCACATAATACATCATCCTTGAAGGGATGGATGTCGTATGACAATCGACACTACTGGCCGACGCAGAGATCTCATCCCTAGCAAAGCCACCAAATGTTGTATGGTTGCAGGTGTGGTGATGTTGACAATCCCAATTGTTTAACGACCTCTACTGATATGAGGTTCTTTTGGCTTCCACTATCAACAATAAAATGCAGTGGGGTCCCCTTCACCCACATATGTGAATGAAAAAGGTGCTCCCCCTCTTTACGATATGTTGGTTCTTCTAGTTGAATTACTTCGGTCGCAACAATAGCAGTGGGGTCTGCGTCGATGATTTGTCTTCTGTCATTATTTTCTGAATAATATTATGAATCAGGGTTTGACTCATTTTCTTTGATCTTGACCACCAATGACTATTTTTAGCGACATTCATCGGTGTTGTGCCAGGGGATTTTGTGGAAATCGCACCATTTTTTAGTGTCCTTCTTCATCTTTCCATGACCCTTATTTTCCTATGGTTTGGACTGGTTTTTAGGAGGTTGTTTGTTAGGGACATCTTTATCATACTTTGGTTGTTGAATATTTGTAGACCTGAACTCCCATTTGTTCTGGTGCTTAAACTTCTGCTCGATTTTAACAGCATGTCGATAATCATAACAGAGTGATGAGATGCCCAGAAAATCCATTTAAGTTTGGATTTATTTGTGTAGAGCCCTGCGGTATTTTAGAACCAAATGTCATTCGGAGTCCTTGATACCAAGATTGGTGTGCAAGGTATGGAAGGTATTGTTGAACTCTGGAACTGCTTGGCCCCTTTCTTGCCACAGTGTGGTCCATCTCATATACTAGTCCTCATAGTTTCTAACAGGGTAATAATGTTACTTTGCCACATCTAAAAACAAATCCCATGTGGGCTTGGCCCCATATATTCCAGACTCCTATGTGGAACTTTGCTCCCAGTAAGTTTCCCACCAATTTTTGACATGGGGGAGAGCCTTAAGGAGTGCAAAGGTGATCTTTTCCCTATCCCAAAATTGTTGAATAGAGAAATAACCTTCTAGAAGATTTAACCATTTGTCTAGGGCATCCGCATCAATCTAACCTTCAAATACGTGAATATAAAAATTAACATGTACCTTGATGAAGATTCACATGTTGTTACCGACAGGCATTGAAGGATGTGGGAAAAAATCTCCATCATTTCGTCGCTCAAGCAAAATATTAATATAATCTTCTACTCCATAATTTTTCTTTTCTTCAGCCATTGAGGTTTGCTTGGGCGTGTGAGAGATATTTTCCTCAAGAGAGACAAGCTCGAGACCACTTGTTATGATACCATTGAAAAACGATCAAGAGCAGCTTGTTATGATACCACTAATCCAGATTATTTTCGGCACAAAATGAGAGAGAAGATATAATAAAGAAATGTACAGAGATATCATGGATATCCAATAATATAAAATAAATGTATCATAGATGAAACCATAAACATAGATATACAATAATACACAATTTCTATTAATGTGCAAAATGTACAGAACTGTAAAAATACAGAGTGAAAGACTCGATAGAATGGTGCTAGCTTATCTTTGAGAAGAGATGTGACAGATACTCTCATTCGCAAGAATATGATCATTATAATGAGTCTCCAAAGGCCTTTTTAACATAATTAAAATCCAAAACCCTAACCCCGAAAGATGAAAATCCAAAAGGTTTGCGAGCCCCGATGGGGGTAGTTGATACATCAACTTCCCGGGGGTGTAACTTTTGCTTACTATCTTCATTTGGGGTGCTTGATACACCATTGGAAAGGTCTAACCGAGAAGAAATATTTTCGACTGGCCCAAGTCAGTGCCTTTAAGCAGTCACCTGGCCCCCAAATCCCCAAAAAATATCGTTTAGGGCCTCAAAATGGCCCCAGAGGTTTGGAACCCGAAAAAATGCCGAAAAACTTCCAAGATGGAAAACTATTTTTTGAGCCCATGGAATAGGTGGGTGGCCACCGATATCCACCTAGATCAATCCTCCCTCCTTATGAAGCAATGGTCTCCATTGTGTTGAGTTCCCGGGGGAGAGAGGGAAGCATTTGATGAATTTGAATCTTGGTGAGTTGCTTGCCTTACTAGAGACGTTGCATTGCTTAGCTTGTTGAAGGATTTTAAGAACCTATGGCTGGAAGGATTGGACTTTTTTAACTAGTCTCGATACATGAGATGACTGTGTGTAGAAGGAATCCTTGCTCGTTGCTTCAATCTTGTCGACCTGCTTCTGTTGGAGAGAAGGTGCTTGGACTGAGGCTGCATTGGTTGTGGTGTTATTTTGTTCACCTTTTGAATATACTATGAAGAATCTGAATTTTGTAGTATTAGATACTACCTTGCAGCACTGTTTAGGTGGAATAGTAGTCAGAACTACCTCTGGTATTTTGTAGAGATGAACCCCCAGAGAAACAATGACACTACGAGGTTGAGACTCATAAACAACATGGTGTTTCCACATATATGGTTGGACCAAGAGAACATCACATACATCCAGTGGGGCAACATCACATAATACCTCATCCTTGAAGGGATGGATGTCATATGAAAATCAACACTACTGGCCGACACAAAGATCTTGTCCCTAGCGAAGCCACCCAATGTTGTATGGTTACAGGTGTGGTTTTGTCGACAATCCCAACTGTTTGACGACCTCTACTGAGAAGAGGTTCTTATGGATTCCTCTATCAATAATCAAATGCAGTGGGGTCCCCTTCACCCACATCTGTGAATGAAAAATGTGTGTCCCCTCTTCAGGATCTATTGGTTCTTCAGGTTGAATTGTTGCGGCGTGACAATAACAGTGGTGTTCGTGTCGATGATTTGTCTTCTGTCATTATTTTTCGAATTAGATTCTGAATTAGGGTTTGAATCCTTGTATTTTATCTCTGCCACTAATGATTATTTTGTACAACATTCATCGTTGTTGTGCCAAAGGATTTTTTGGAAATCGCACCATTTTCTAGTGTCCTTCTTCATCTTTCCATCACCCTTCTTTTCCTGTGGCTTGGACTGGTTTTCGAGAGGTTGTTTGTTAGGGCCATCTTTATCATAATTTTGTTGTTGTTGATTCACGGACCCGAACTCCCATTTTTTCTAGTGCTTAAACTTCTGCTCGATTTTAACAACATTATCGATAAGTAGCTCCGAGTGATGAGATGTACAAAAAATCCATTTTTGTTTGGATGTATCTGTGTAGAGCCTCACGGTATTTTGGAACCAAATGTTGTTTAGAGTCCTTGATACCCAACTTGGTGTAGAAGGTATGGAAGGTATTGGTGAAATCCAAAATTTATTGGCCCCTTTCTTTCTGCAGTGTGGTCCATCTCATAATCTGGTCCTCATAGTTGACAATAGGGTAATACTATTCCTTTACCGCATCCACAAAAACATCCCAAGTTGGATTCACCCCATATATTCCAGACTCCTATGTGGAACTTTTTTGGCATAGGGGAAGACCCAGGGTTCAACGCTTAACAACGCACCAACAAAACCCCGACTACCGACCCTTCCAGCGACACCTACGAAGCAGGCAAAGTCTCACTCGAGGTAGAAGCAGGGGGGGTTACAGGAAACAGGTGTCTATAACCAAGTTGGGACACATATCTGTGATAATAACACTTTTCAAGGTATTCTATTAACACTTAGAATATGACATGCATTAGTTTCCTAATCTTAGTAACATCGCAAAACATACCCAAATATAGATTGGCGTAGTAACAATAAATGATTATATATCCTGAGCATTTAGCATTGAGTTAGATCTAACATTCATTTATCCTTAACACAAGTGAAGCACTAATAAAAAACAGATCTATCTATCATACATAATAATCAAATCACTGAGCATATTCATAACATAAACAACCCAACACAAAGAAAACCAAAGGCACAAGATATACATGGTTCACACTAGTGTGGGGATACGTCCACCAACCGCTTTTCCTTCTTTATTATTCATCTAAATCTTACATTCATTCACTCTTGTGCACTAAGCCACAGAATCAAGCTTCGCATTAGACAAGAGATATGCGCACTGAGCACCAGATCCTCCTTCCAAAACTAGGTCAAGGCACATAACCAATTCTCTATCAAGCACAGAGCCTTACTCGCATACATTCACATAGCTCTCCACTCTTCTCTAAAAGATTCTCCACCAACTTCTACGATACATTCTTCTTTTATTTATACTTTTACAATCCTTTACAATAAGGCCTAATCATGGGTAAACCCCATGGGCTGACATCCCATAAACCCAGGAAAAAAACCCTAGAGAACCCCTTACTGGATCCACATAGCCTGTAAAATAAGTAAGATCCGCGATCTCAGCTCCGCCTCGACACTCCTTCTTCGAACAATGTGTCGAAGTTCAAAAGTGGTCCAAACCTAACCAAGGTTTCCTCAAAAATTGGTCGAGGGCCAATAGGTCCCCAATACTCATCTGTGAATCATCCTAAGTCACTCAGGTTTGGTAAATGCTGCTTCGAATGTTTTGACCTTAACTCGAGCTACCTTGACTTGTTGTTGTTCTTGAGCCTCCTTCTCAATGAGCTCCTGGATCGTTTTCTCTGTAACAGGCCCTTCCAGGCATTGTTCTACTGTTGCAACCACTTGGTCCAATTGCGAGCCCTTTCCATCAATATCTTCAAACACCTTGAAGGCTTCATCCTGCACAGGTTGCATCTTTTGCATGACTTCCATTACCTTTCCCTGGAGGGTAGTGATATGTTGATGTAATTCACACTGCTTCTAGGATCTTTTCATTCTTTCAATTGTGGTGAGCAGCTTCATCTATGCCTGCACAGAAAATTCATGTTGCTGCACCTCATGTAGTTGTGCTTCCATCAATGTGAATCTGTCTGTTATGCTGCAGTCTCAACGTCCAAAAGTGGTACATCCACCCATAAATGAGTTTTCTAACCATTCTGGAGCGTCATTCTAATGGTCGGGGTGCCTCCAAAGGTCATATAGCTTTGCTAGGGAGAATTCCCATTCTATGTGGTCCTATTGTTCCAACAAGGTTCAAATCCTGCGAACCTGCCTCATGTGATGTTCCAGTTTGCGAAGTCTTCCATATGTTCTTTGTAGCTTCTTGTAGATTTTCCAACTTAGATTTCTTTTTATTAAGATTCATTTCCTTGTTTCCTGTGATTTGAGTCTCTCTAACTGTTTCTAGAATCCTCTTTCCATTTTTATTCTTATCTTCCCCTAGCATAGTGACTTCGCACTGCTGATGTGCCCTCAAAGGGTCTGAAGTTATTATCCCTTCTCTTAATACTTCTTGGGTGGATATACTTCTTTCTTTAATGGATAGGTCCTTCAAATCTTCTTACATTCTTTCAACATTGAAAACTATTTCTCTTGCCTTTTGTCCCTCCTATGTTGTTACTTTGTTCTGTTTCTTCAAATTATCCTCTCATTCTTCTAATACTTGATCTATTTTTCTAGGAATGAAATCCCGTAGTTCTTTCTTTTTCTTTTCTGTAGCTTCTTCCTCTTCTTTCCTTCTGATATGATCCTTCTCAATCCAAGTCTTACCTAACAAAAGTGGGAAAGGGGCGTTGTTCTCAACAAACTTAATGACTTCAAATTCCTCTTTAGTCGGTGTTCCATGAATAATAATAGGTACATTAGTAACTCTTCCAAATAAGGTTATCATCTTTCCCTTAAACAAGCCTATCCTTCCCAATGAAGGTATCATAGTAGGATTTCCCAAAATTTCCCAAGTCTCTTCTGTCATAATATTCACTTGTGTTTCTTCATCCAAGACACAGTCTATGTCGAAGTCTTCTATTCTTTCACTTATGCGTTGTTTTACTTTCATGATCTCTGGTAGACTAACATCTTTGTGAACATCCATCATTTCTTTCAACTGTAATAACATAGTTTGAGATTTCTCTTATTTTTTCTCTTTATGATTCTCTAACATGCCCTTAGTCTCTTGACTTCCTTCATAGTTTTCTTGTCTCGTGTTCATTTGTTCAACTTTAGCAATCATCCTTGGACAATCCTCAACCTCATGACCAACAATCTTACAACAAAGACAAATAAGACCTACGCCAGGGAATTCCTTAGCAAGATGTCCCGATATTATGAAATTATAGCACAATGTCAATCATATTTTCCTTTTAAATGTTCTCCAACCTCTTTTGTACTGTGCACTAGGATCACAATGTTGGACCTGCACTCTGCAAAAACAAAATCTAGGTTCTTGCATCCACTTATTAGTCCAATTTTTTTTTCTATGCATAGGAATAGCATATGTTTCTTCATTTCTATTAAATTTACTCATATCAACTCTTTCTTTCAATTGCGCCCTAGCCTTTAGACTAGGATAAAATATGTTAAACATACTTAAATTCATGCTTTCAAAACAAAACATTTAACTCATCTTTATCTTGTCAAAGCACAAAACTTTACCTCTTTTAAGATCTTACCTCTTTTCTTCAGATCAGATTTCATTCTTATCACAGAGCTTCATAATTCAAGTAGAGTACTGTGCACTTCAGTAGTAGATCTATGCATAGAGCTTCTCTTTTCTTTTCTTCAGTTCCCAACAATCATAGTTTCAGGTCCCGACAATGAAACCATTTGTTGGCATAGGGGCAGACCCAAGGTTCAACGCTTAACAACGCACCAACAAAACCCTGACTACCGGCCCTTTCGGCGACACCTGTGAAGTAGGAGAAGTCTCACCTGAGGTAGAAGCAAGGGGGGTTACAGGACACATGTGTCTATAACTAGGCAGGGACACAAATATATGATAATAATACTTCACATGGTATTCTATTAACACTTAGAAGATGACATGCATTAGTTTCCTAATCTTAGTAACATCATAGAACATACCCAAAGATAGATTGGCACAGTAACAATAAATGATTATATATCCTGAGAACTTAGTATTGATTTAGATCTAACGTTCATTTATCCTTAACACAAGTAAATCACTAAGCAACAACAGATCTATCTATCATACATAATAATCAAAGAATTGAGAAAATTCATAACATAAACAACACAGGACAAAGCGACACAAAGACACAATATATACGTGGTTCACTCTAGTGTGGGGCTATGTCCACCAACTGCTTCCCATTATTTATTATTCATCTGAATCTTACATTCATTCACTCTTGTGCACTAAGCCACAGAGTCAAGCTTCACATTAGACAAGAGATATGCGCATTGAGAACCAGATCCTCCTTCCAAAACTAGGTCAAGTCACAGAGCTAATTCTCTATCAAGCACAGAGCCTTACTCACATACAATCCCTTACACAAAGATAATCACATTAATTTAACTTAGCTCTCCACTCTTCTCTAAAATATTCTCTACCAACTTCTACCATACATTCTTCTTTTATTTATACTTTTACAATCCCTTACAATAAGGCCTAATCATGGGTAAACCCCATGGGCCAACATCCCATAAGACCATTAAAAAAACCCTAGAAAATCCCTTATTGCGTCCACATAGCCTGCAAAATAAGTAAGATCCATGATATCAGCTCCGCCTGGGCGCTCCTTCTTCGAACAATGTGTCGAAATTAAAAAGTGGTCCAAAGCTGACCAAGGTTTCCTTAAAACTTGGTTGAGGGCCAACAACTCGACCCCATATATTCCAGACTCCTCTGTGGAACTTTTCTCCTAGTAAGTTTCCCACCAATTTTTGACATGGGGGAGAGCCTTAAGGAGTGCGAAGGTGATATTTTCCCTATCCGAAAAATGGTGAACAGAAACAACCTTCTAGCAGATTTAACCATTTGTCTAGGGCATCCACATATATTTGACCTTCAAATACTGGAATATCAAAATTAACATGTACCTTGAAAGGTGAGGTGCCTCCAAATTGGCCTCTTGATTAAGACGTTCTTGTTTTTACTGACATGCATTGAAGGATGTGGGAAAAATTCTCCATCATTTCATCCCTCTGTCATGTGAGAGATTGCTCAAGCAACAGATTAATAGAATCTTCTGCTCCATCTTTTTTATTTTATTTTTCCATGGAGGGTTTCATGGGTGTGTGAGAGATATTGTCCTCAAGAGAGACAAGCTCGAGACCCAACTTTCTATACTCAGACCTCGTGTAATATACTAGATATAAAAAGTATGCAGAACAGAAATAAAATGCTAGAAATGGTAGAATAATAGTAATATAACCAGCATAATCTCCACAATAACACAAAAATGATATAAGAACAACCATAGAAATAACACTTTGATTCAGAAAGCAATGTTCACGGGCCTCTTCAAGGGGGAAACCTCCAGTCGAGAAACGCTCTGTTACAATAATATTCAAGTGGCACAGACCCCCTGCCCTCAGGCTGAGATCGATGCAGGATCTTTTCCAAACCACACAAAGAGTTAATTAAATCCTTTGTTTAAGCCACGAAAGATTTTGGGCTTTACGAGTTGGAGTTTCTTGATGCAATGTCACAACTCTTACAATCACTGAAACGTGAAATTCCAATGAAGGTTGACTCCTCCAACGCGATGAGCACACGCCACCTATTACCCACTAGTTTCAGATTTCAAGACTTTGAGCGAACAACCAACAGTCATTCCTCTTCCCTTATGATTCCCCGAACTCCGAAATATCTCCTTTGGCTAGATCAATGGCTGTGAGTCTTCCTTGATCCAATGGTCCCGATATTTTTTGGATTTCACGAATCGGGATTTTGACACTCTCGACTCCAAAATCACTTGTTGCGTCAATCCCTGAATTCCTGAAATACGAATTTGCACAAGATCCGACAACTCTCATTGGAATGGATCCAACGAACCCTATCCCTCCTGAGCTTATGGGTGATTGAAAAGGTACTCTCCTTAACCCCCTTACTTCTTTGCAAGAGCCGATGGTTCTTGTGTCTTTGGCACTTCTCCACAAAGTGTTCTCGCCGTTTCATTTCACACTTGATAATCCCTGTCACGATTCAAGAGTTAGAGTGACCAAGGATTTTGGCCTGCACTCCAAACTTATGAACCCCGAATTCCCAAAATGATATGATGACTCAATTTGACCACAATAAATGGTTCACGTTGATTCTTTATATCAGGGTGGTGGTTCGTTTGACTCCTAACCACCTTGCAACTCCTCTGGATCCTACGGTCCTTGCGATTTTGCAAATTTTCCATGGAGAATTTTGACCGCCCGTTTCACTCCTCAAGGACTTCTACCCAACGAATCGGTGTTCTCCCTCTTGAACTTGATTTCTATGAGATGATTTTCGACCTTCATCTCCCTTGGACCACTTCAAAGGTTAAATCCCTCTTGAGCTTTTACTTGTAAACTCAAGCTTCCCAAAAGCATCCCTGCTCGCACTTCTTGCGGAAAAATTTCAAATATCCACTGGTTATTTGAATCTTCGACCCTGTGCACTCCTTGAAATAGTACTCCTTCAACTTTCCCCTTGGTTGATAAGTTCAAATATTTCAACTAGCCTGCACACACCTTGCATGGCTTTGTGCTTCACCTACACCTCTGCAGGTATGAAAACAACGATATCTCTCCTGATATTTCTGAGTTAAAACTCAGACCCTCGTCAATGCACACCTTGTGGACGCTCACTACACTCCTTGCAGGAATCCTTAGGGAGAGAAACAATTGAAACTCATTCTTCTTCTCTTTCTGACTTCATACATTCAACATGAAATTATACACACAACACAACATTGAAATAAATGCGTAACAAAGAAACAAATCAACTGTAAACATGCCTTTCAACAAATGTAGACAATAATCATCATAACACCATGAAAGTTGAGTCAAAGCTTCATATATTAACTCAAGTTCTCGTGTACATGGGTTCTTCTCTACATCTCTCTGCTACAGCTCTACAACTTATGAATTATGAATGATCATCCAAATTACAATGATACAAGGGTGAGGGTCTCTATATCTTTTTTCCCTCCTACACTTCTAAACTATCTAATCTAATAAATTAAATCTACCTACTTGCATTCATTACGCATAAATGCCTCTACATTCAACAGATGAAACCAACACTCAAGATCTGTTTACAACATCTAAATATAAATGTAAGTATGCTTCCCTTAGCTATTTCATTAATGTCCATTCATCAATCTTAAAAACACTTCAAAATATGTGCGTGTGCTTTTCCAGCTGTCTCCCGCCTTTATGTTGCTTAGTTGGCTGCGTACAATGCTCTTGCATCATACTCCCTTGCTTGAAAATTTTCATGAACTCATGTTCATGAGCTCTTGCATAGTCTATCCATGCCTATGAATTGCTGCTTCATCCTCCCAACTGGCATCTTCAACTGGATGTCCTTTCCATTTGACCAAGTATTCAAAATACTCTTTTCTCTTGGTCTTTTTGCTAACCCTTTTGTCAATTATGATTTCCATCTGTGGCTCTATAGCTATAGGCATTTGTTTTTTCCATTGAATTTCTTTATGTTCCTCCTCTACTCGTGCTTATTCCACTATGTAAGGGTACAAATCCGCAACATTGAATATCGATGAGATTCCAACCCCATCTGGTAATTCAATCTCATATGCGTTTGCCCCAAATTTTCTTATGACCTTGCACGATCCAATATTTTTCATCTTCAGTTTGTTATACGTTCCCCTTGGGAACCTCTCCTTCCTTCCTCAAATGAACAAGAATCAAATCACCAACTTCAAACTGAAGTTCTCTCCTGTGTTGATCTTCTCTACACTTGTATTCTTGATTTGAATTCTGCAATCGCTCCTTGATTCAGCTGTGAAGCTCCTTCATTCCTTCTGCAAAGTCCTTTGCACTAGCACTCCTGGATTCGGCTTGTTCAACATCTTTTAATTCAAAAATTCCCCTTGGATACATTCCATATACAATCAGGAATGGACTCTTCCCTATGCTTCTATTGAGTGAATCATTGTAAGCGAATTGTGCCTTTGGCAGAATGTGATCCCATTGACTGTGGTGTTTAGTCACTAAGCTCCTTAAAAAATCTCCCAAGCTTCTGTTTACGACCTCTATCTGTCCATCCGCCCGAGGATGATATGCTGAGCTAAAAGACAAAAATTTCCCCAACTTATTCCATAAGGTCCTCCATAAATGTCCCATGAACTTGGTATCTTGATAAAAAATGATGCTCTTGGGCAAGCCGTGAAGTTTGACGACTTCCTTGAAAAACAAGTTTGCAATATGAGTTGCATCGTTGGTTTTCTGGCATGGTATGAAATGCGCCATCTTTGAAAATTTGTCGAGTACCACAAAGATTGAATCACATCCTCTTTGTTTCCTTGGCAGTCCCAATATGAAATCCATGCTCATTGCGTCCCACGGCCTTTCAGGTATGGGTAATGGCTGGTATAATCCTGTGTTCTACCTTCTTCCTTTCGTGTGCTGACAAATTTTTCACCTATCTAAAAATTTCTTCACATCTGTCTTCATCCCTGGCCAGAAATATGAGCTATTCAACTTTGAGAACATCTTGTCATGATCGAAGTGTCTGGCCAATCCTCCACTATGTTTTTCCTTCAGTAGGTTCTCCCTCATTGAGCATTTAGGAATACATAGTTGATTGCCCCTTAATAATAATCCATCCTGGATCATATATTCAATCCCCCTGAGAATTGGATTCTCAGATGCCTCATATGCCTCTTTAAAATCTGGGTCATCCCTTTACATTTCTTTGAGGTTCTCAAAACCCAAAGTCTTGACTCTGAATTCCTGCAAAAGCAAACATTTCCTTCTCAAAGCGTCAACAACTTTGTTAGTAGTTCCAGAAATATGCTTAATCACAATAGTAAAATTCTGCATGAATTCAACCCATTTAGCATGTTTTTGGTTCAATTTATCCTGTCGAGTCACAAATTTCAAAGCGAGATTATCACTGTACAAAACAAACTCCTTGGGAACCAAATAATGTCTCCATTTATTCAGTGCTTGTATGACTGCATAGAATTCTTTGTCATACGTGGAGTACTTGATATTCGATTCATTCAGTTTTTCACTGAAATACGCGACCGGCCTGTTGTCTTAGTTCAAGACACCTCCAATTACAAATCCACTTGTGTCACACCTGACCTGGAATGTCTTGCTAAAATCCGAAAAAAGCATAATTGGTTTTTCAATGATCTTCTTCTTCAACAGATTGAAGCTCTTCTCTACTTCCTCCGTCCAGTGAAAAGATTTATGTCTTTTCTTTACCGTATCCATCATTGGTGTGCTAATTCCACTGAAGTTTCAGATGAATTTTCTATAGAAGCTAGGCAAACCATGGAAGCTTCGAACTTCAAACACGCTCTTTGGTGATGGCCAATTCTTAATCGCATTTATCTTTTCTGGATCCATTTTTAATTCATTTGCAGAAATAACAAAACCCAAATAAATGTTTTCTGTCCTCATAAATGACGATTTATTCATATTGATCAACAATTTCTCTTGTTGTAACCTCCTCATTACTGCAACTAAATGCTTTAAATTCTCTACTTTAGTTTTGTTGAAAATTAATATATCATCAAGATATACAATGACGAATTTCCCAGTGAAATCCTTTAGGACTTTGTTCATCAACCTCATGAAAGTAATGGGTGCATTCATTAGGCCAAATGGCATGACAAGCCATTCATACAACCCCTCATTTGTCTTGAATGTTGTCTTCCATTCATTACCTTCTCTCATTCTAATTTGATGATATCCTCTTTTCAAATCAATCTTTGAAAAAAACTTTGCTCCACCCAAGCAATCCATCAAGTCGTCCATCCTTGGCAATGGAAACCTATATCTAATGGTAATCTTATTGATTTCCCTTGAGTCTATACACATTCTCCAGCTACCATCTTTCTTTGGGCAGAGCATTGTCGGAATAGCGCATGGACTCAAGCTTTCTCGAATCAATCCTTTGTCCATTAAGTCCTGGACCTGTCTCTTAACTTCTTCATTTTCCTGCGGCATCAACCAATATGTTGCTTTGTTTGGTAAACTAGTTCTAGGTATAAGATCGATATGATGATTTATACTCCTGATAGGTGGAAACGAACAAGGTAGTTTGTCCACTACTATATCAACAAACTCTCCCAACAATTCATGGATTTCTTCTGGTAAATCATCTATCCTCATACTGGTCAAAACAATTCTATGCTTACTAACCACAATAAATTGCGTGTCTTCCTTCTTCTTAACCTCATCAAGAAGTTCATTTCCACTCATGAGAATTATAGTGTTTCTCATCTCTGTTTTCACCTATTTATCCTTAATCGACAACAACATGTGAGTCCTGCCATTTTTTTCCAGGGTTTACGTGTTCTCCCATCATGAACCACATTTCTGTCATATTACCATGGTATACCAAGCAATAGATGACAAACATACATGGGAATGATATCACACAATATCTCATCTTTATATCCTCCTATTTTAATTTCAACTAAACACTGTTTAGTGACATTTACCTGATGTCCTTTTTGTAGCCACAAAACTCTATATGGGCTTGGACGTGCAGCAGTCTCCAGCTCCAGCTTCTCTACCATCTCTGCAGATACGAGATTATCTATGCTACCACTATCCACTATGACCTTGCATACTCTATCCTTAGTTTTGCAAGCAGTCTGAAACAAACTGTTTCTTTGGGCTGGGTTCTCTAGTTCCTTCTTTGGTTTCAAGAGAACTTTCCTCATCATTAAGGATCTTCTTCCCTCAGCGTCCTCGACCTCAACATTCCTCCCTTGAGCTTCGGAAATGTGAGTTTCACCACCACTTTTCTTCCTATCTGGACACTCATAAGATTTATGTTCAATTTTTCCACAGACAAAGCATTTCACTTCACCTCCTCTACTTCTTCCTCTTCCCCTGGCTCGAGGAAAAGTATTTCTATCAGCATACTGCCTTCCCTGTGAGTTTCTTCCTCCCTCAGGTTGAGTTTGATGTTTCTTCTCTTCTTTAGGTTTCTGAGTTTTGTCTTGGGCAATTGTCTTGCCTCTTCTTTGACTTCCACCTCAACCTCTTTGACCTTGCTTCCAGCTTATCTTCTCTCCAGCTTCCAGAGCCATTTGATAAGCATCTTCCACATTTTAAATGGTCTTCATGCTCATCTCATATTGAATGTCATATCGCAGACCATTCATGTACCTGGTAACTTTTTCATCACCACTCTCCTGATGACCTGCTCTGATGTTTATCCTGTAGAATTCTTCAGTGTATTATTTCACTGACATTAACTTCTGTCTCAAATTCTGCATCCTTCGAAAAAGAGTGATTTGATAATCCCTAGGTATAAATTTGGCTTTCATTTTAGCAACCATTCTATCCCAGTTGTTGATTTTCTACTTTCCCTTGCAACGTCTATCAGCCTGCAGGTCATCCCACCATAGTGTTCCATGCCTTTTAAGTTTGGTAAAAACATGTTTGACTTTCTTATCTTCCTTGATAGCCTCATAGTCGAAGTATTTGTCTAGATCTCTAATCCAGTCTAGAAGCTCTTCAACATCCAAGTTTCCCTCATACATGAGAATGTCCATTTTTACCCTAGCAACTATCCTTGCAACAACCCTGAATAAGCATTCTTTTGCAGTATCTTCAACTACAACTTCTTCATTTACGACTTCATTTTCATTTTGAGCTTCGCTGATATCCCCAGCGTCAACTATGCGCCTTTGCACTGTCTCCATATCATCAATCTTGGCACGTAGTTCATGCATTTCTCTTTCCACTACTGGATTAGGTATTTTCCTGTCTCTTCTTCTCGACGACATGGCTGTAAAATTCCTCCTTTCTCTCTACTACAGAAATCAAAGATTTTGATCTGTGCTCTGATACCACAACTGGTGCGTATCAGACTACTCCTTTTCCTCTAGCTTCATTTACCTGAAATATACAGACAAAATCAGGCTCTGATACCACAACTGGCACATATCCCCTTCCCTCAAGCCGAGATCGGTGCAGGATATTTTCCAAAAAATGCAAAGAGTTAATTAAACCCTTTTTTTAAGCCACGAAATATTTTGGGATTCGCGAGTTGGAGGTTCTCGACGCAATTTCACAAATCTTATAATCACCGAAATGAAAAATGTCAACGAAGGTTGACTCCTCCAATGGGATGCACACACGCAACTTGTTACCCACTAGTTTCATCTTTCGGGACTTTGAGAGAACAACCAACATTCATTCCTCTTCCCTTATGATTCCCCAAACTTCAAAATTTCTTCTTTGGCTAGATCAATGGCTGTGAGTCTTCCTTGATCCAACGGTCCCGATATTTTCAGAATTTCGTGAACCGGGAGTTTGAGACTCTCGACTCCAAAATCACTTGTTGCGCCAATCCCTGAATTCCCGAAATACGAATTTGCACAATATCCGATGACTCTTGTTGGACTGGATCCAATGACCCATATCCCTCCTAAGCTTATGGGTGATTGAAAAGGTACTCACCTTAACCCCCTTACTTCTTTGCAAGATCCGATGGCTCTTGGGTCTTCGACACTTCTCCACAAAGTGTTCCCACCATTCGATTTCATACTTGATAATCCCTTTCGCGATTTGGTAGCTAGAGTGACCAAGGATTTTGGTCTGCACTCCAAACTTATGAACCCCAAATTCCCAAAATGAACTGATGGCTCAAATTGACCATGATCAATGGTTCACATTGATTCTTGATATCAGGGTGGTGGTTCATTTGACTCCTAACCACCTTGCAACTCCTCTGGATCCTACGATCCTCATGATTTCGTGAATTTTCCACGGAGAATTATGACTGCCCGATTCACTCCTCAAGGACTTCTGCCCAACGAATCGGTGTTCTCCCTCCTCAACTTGATTTCTATGAGATGATTTTCGACCTTTGTCTCCCTTGGACCACTTCAAAGGTTAAATCCCTCCTGAGATTTCACTTCCAAACTCAAGCTTCCCAAAAGGATTCCTGCTTGCACTTCTTGCGGCAAACTTTCAAATATCCACTGGTTATTTGAATCTTTGACCCTGTGCATTCCTTGCAACAATATTCCTTCAACTTTCCCAATGGTTGATAAGTTCAAAGATTTCATCCATCCTACGCACACCTTTCATGTCTCTATGCTTCACCTACACCTCTGCTGGTATGAGAAAAATGATATCTCTCCTGAGCTTTCTGAGTTAAATCTCAGGCCCTCGTCAACGCACACCTTGCGGACATTCACTGCACTCCTTGCAGGAATCATCAGGGAGAGAAACAATTGAAACTCATTCTTCTTGTCTTTTTGACTTCATACATTCAACATGAAATCATACACACAACACGATATTGAAATAAATGCATAACAGAGAAACAAATCAAATGTAAACATACCATTCAACAAATGTAAACAATAAGCATCATAACACCATGAAAGTTGAGTCAAAGCTTCATATATTAACTCAAGTGCTCCTGTACATGGGTTCTTCTCTACAACTCTCTGCTACAGCTCTGCAACTTATGAATTCTAAATGATCATCCAAATTACAATGATACAAGGGTGAGGGTGTCTATATTCATTTTCCCTCCTACGCTTCTAAACTGTCTAATCTATTAAATTAAATCTACCTACTTGCATTCATTACGCATAAATGCCTCTACATTCGACATATGAGTGTAACACTCAAGATCTGTTTACAACATCTAGATATAAATGTAAGTACTCTTCCCTTAGCTATTTCACTAATGTCCATTCATCAATCTTCAAAACACTTCAAAATGTGCACGGGTGCTTTTCCAGGTGTCTCCCGCCTTTATGTTGCTTGGTTGGTTGCATAAAATGCTCCTGCATCATACTCCCTTGCTTGAAAATTTTCATGGACTCCTGTTCATGAGCTCTTGCATGGTCTGTCCATGCCTATGAATTGTTGCTTCATCCTCCCAACTGGCATCTTCAACTAGATGTCCTTTCCATTTGACCAAGTATTCAAAATACTTTTTTCTCTTGGTATTTTTGCTAACCCTTTTGTCAATTATGCTTTCCATCTGTGGCTCTACAACTATAGGCATTTGTTTTGTCCATTGAATTTCTTTATGTTCCTCCTCTGCTCCTGCTTCTTTCGCTTTGTAAGGGTACAAATCCGCAACATTGAATATCGGTGAGATTCTAACCCCATTTGGTAATTCAATCTCATATGAGTTTGCCCCAAATTTTCTTATGACCTTGCACGGTCCAATCTTTTTCATCTTCAGTTTGTTATACGTTCCCCTTGGGAACCTCTCCTTACTTCCTCAAATGCACAAGAATCAAATCACCAACTTCAAACTGAAGTTCTCGCCTGTGTTGATCTGCTCTACACTTGTATTCTTGATTTGAATTCTGCAATCACTCCTTGATTCGGTTGTGAAGCTCCTTCATTCCTTCTGCAAAGTCCTCTGCACTAGCACTCTTGAATTTGGCTTGTTCTGCATCTTTCAATTCATAAACTACCCTTGGATGCATTCCATATACAATCTGGAATGGAATCTTCCCTATGCTTTTATTGAGTGAATCATTGTAAGTGAATTCCTCCTGTGGCAGAATGCGATCCCATTGATGGTGGTGTTCAGTCACTAAGCTCCTTAACAAATTTCCCAAGATATTGTTTACGACCTCTGTCTGTCCATCCGTCTGAGGATATATGCTGAGCTAAAAGATAAAGTTGTCCCCAACTTCTTCCATAAGGTCCTCCATAAATGTCCCAGGAACTTGGTATCTCGATTAGAAACGATGCTCTTTGGCAAGCCATGAAGTCTGACGACTTCCTTGAAAAACAGGTTCGCAATATGAGTTGCATTGTTGGTTTTCTAGCATGGTATGAAATGTGCCATCTTTGAAAATCCAACGACTACCACAAAGATCGAATCACATCCTCTTTGTGTCCTTGGCAGTCCTAATATGAAATCCATGCTCACTGCATCCCATGGCCTTTCAGGTATGGGTAATGGCTAGAATAATCTTGTGTTCTTCCTTTTTCCTTTCATGTGCTAACAAATTATGCACCTGTCCACAAATTTCTTCACATCCATCCTCATCCCTAGCCAGAGATATGAATTATTCAACTTTGAGAACATCTTTTCATGACCGAAGTGTCCATCCAATCCTCCACTATGTTTTTCCTTCAGCAGGTTCTCCCTCATTGAGCATTTAGGAATACATAGTTGATTTCCCCTGAATAATAATCCATCCTAGATCATATATTCAGTCGATTGGCTTCTATCCCTAAGAATTGGATTCTCATATGCCTCATATGCCTCTTTAAAATCTGGGTCATCCTTGTACATTTCTTTGAGGTTATCAAAACCCAAAGTCTTAACTCTGAATTCCTTCAAAAGCAAACATGTCCTGCTCAAAGCGTCAACAACTTTGTTAGCAGTTCCAGAAATATGCTTAATCACAAAAGTAAAATTTTGCATGAATTCAACCCAGTTAGCATGTTTTTGGTTCAAATTCTCCTATCGAGTCATGAATTGCAAAGTGTGATTATCACTATACAAAACAAACTCCTTGGGAACCAAATAATGTCTCCATTTCTTCAATGCTTGTATGACTACATAGAATTCTTTGTCCTACGTGGAGTACTTAATCTTCGTTTCATTCATTTTTTCACTGAAATACGCGACCGGCTTGTTGTCTTGGCTCAAGACCGCTCCAATTGCAAATCCACTCGCATCACACCTGACCTGGAATGTCTTGCTGAAATCCGGCAAAACCAGAATTGGTTGCTTAGTGATCTTCCTCTTTAGCAGATTGAAGCTCTTCTCTGCTTCCTCCATCCAGTGATAAGATTTATTCCTTTTCTTCACTGTATCCATCATTGGTGCGCTAATTCCACAGAAGTTTCGGATTAATTTCCTATAGAAGCTAGCCAAACCATGGAAGCTCTGATATTCAAACATGCTCTTCGACGATGGCCAATTCTTAATTGCATTTATCTTTTCTGGATCCATTTTCAATTCATTTGCAGAAATAACAAAACCCAAATAAATGAGTTCTGTCCTCATAAATGACGATTTCTTCATATTGATTAGAAATTTCTCTTGTTGTAACCTTTTCATTACTG
The DNA here is from genome assembly GCA_009831015.1 of Picea engelmannii. Lineage (NCBI taxonomy): Eukaryota > Viridiplantae > Streptophyta > Pinopsida > Pinales > Pinaceae > Picea > Picea engelmannii. Next base: position 1,397,058 of record ML777467.1, on the reverse strand, counting down.
CAACTAAATGCTTTAAATGCTCTGCTTTAGTTTTGCTGAAAATTAATATATCATCAAGATATACAATGACAAATTTCCTAGTGAAATCCTTCAGGACTTCGTTCATCAACCTCATGAAAGTATTGAGTGCATTCGTTAGGCCAAATGGCATGAAAATCCATTCATACATCCCCTCATTTGTCTTGAATGTTGTCTTCCATTCATCACCTTCTCTCATTCTAATTTGATGATATCCGCTTTTCAAATCAGTCTTTGAAAAAAAAATTGCTCCACCCAAGCAATCCATCAAGTCGTCCATCCTTGGCAATGGAAACCTATATTTGATGGTAATATTATTGATTTCCCTTGAGTCTGTACACATTCTCCAGCCACCATCTTTCTTTGGGATGAGCACTGTTGGAGAAGCGCATGGACTCAAGCTTTCTTGAATCAATCCTTTGTCCATTAAGTCCTAGACCTGTCTCTTAACTTCTTCATTTTCCTGCGGCGTCAACCGATATGCTACTTTTTTCAGCAAACTAGCTCCAGGTATAAGATTGATATGATGACTTATACTCTTAATAAGTGGCAACAAACAAGGTAGTTCGTCCACTACTATATCAACAAACTCTCCCAACAATTCCTGGATTTCTTCTGGTAAATCATCTATCCTCATACTGGTCAAAACAATTATGGGCTTCCTAACCACAATAAATTGTGTGTCTTCCTTCTTCTTAACCTCATCAAGAAGTTCCTTCCCACTCATGAGAAGTACAATGTTTCTCATATATGTTTTCACCTCTTTATCCTTAATCTGTAGCAACATGTGAGTCCTACCATTTTTTTCCAGGGTGTACGTGTTCTTTCTCCCATCATGAACCACGTTTCTGTCATATTGCCATGGTCTACCCAGCAATAGATGACAAACATCCATGGGATTGACATCACACAATATCTCATCTTTATATCCTCCTATTTTAATTTCAACTAAACATTGTTTAGTGACATTTACCTCATGTCCTTTTTGTAGCCACAAAACTCTGTATGGGCTTGGATGTGCAACAGTCTCTAGCTCCAACTTCTCTACCATCTCTGTAGATATGAGATTATCTATGCTACCACTGTCCACTATGACCTTGCATACTCTATCCTTAGTTTTGCAAGCAGTCCGAAACAGACTGTTTTTTTGGGATAGGTTCTGTAGTTCCTTCTCTGGTTTCAAGAGAACTTTCCTCATCATTAAGGATCTTCCGCCCTCAGCATCCTCTGCCTCAACATTCCGCCCTTGAGCTTCGGAAATGTGAGTTTCACCACCATTTTTCTTCTTATCTAGACACTCATAATATTTATGTTCGATTTTTCCACAGAAAAAGCATTTCACTTCACCTCCTCTACCCCTTCCTCTTCCCCTGGATCGAGGAAAGTATTTCTATTAGCATACTGCCTTCCTTGTGAGTTTTCTCCTCCCTCAAGTTGAGTTTGAGGTTTCTTCTCTTATTTAAGTTTTTGAGTTCTGTCTTGGGCAATTGTCTTGCCTCTGCCTTGACTTCCACCTCGATCTCTTTGACCTTGCTTCCGTCTCAACTTCTCTTCAGCTTTCAGAGACATCTGATAAGCATCTTCCACATTTCGAATGGTCATCATGATCATCTCATCTTGAATGTCATATCGCAGACCGTTCATGTACCTGGAAACCTTTTCATCATCGCTCTCTCGATGACCTTCTCTGATGTTTATCCTATAGAATTCTTCAGTGTATTCTTTCACTGACATCAACTTCTATCTCAAATTATCCATCCTCCAAAACATAGTGATTTGATAATCCCTGGGTATAAATTTGACTTTCATTTTAGCAACCATTCTATCCCAGTTGTTGATTTTCTGCTTTCCCTTGCAGCGTCTGTCAGCCTCCAATTCATCCCACCATAGTGCTGCATGCCTTTCAAGTCTAGTAACAACATGTTTGACTTTCTTATCTTCCTCGAAATCCTCATAGTTGAAGTATTTGTCTAGAGCTCTAATCCAGTCTAGAAGATCTTCAACATCCAAGTTTCCCTCATACATGGGAATGTCCACATTTTCCCTAGAACCTATCCTTGCAACAACACTTAATAGGTGTTCTTCTGCAACATCTTTGACTGCAACTTCCTCATTTATGGCTTCATTTTGACTTTCAACTTCGCTGATAACCCCAGCGTCGGCTGTGTGGCTTTGTGTTGTCTCCATAGCATCAAGCCTAGCACATAGTTCGTACATTTCCCTTTCCACTGCTAGATCAGGTATTTGCCTGTCTCTTCTTCTCTACGACATGGCTGTAAAATTCCTCCTTTCTCTCTACTACATAAAGAAAATATTTTGATCTGTGCTCTAATACCACAATTGGTGCGTATCAGACTACTCCTTTTCCTATAGCTTCTTTTATCTGAAATATACAGACAAAATCAGGCTCTGATACCACAACTGGCACAGACCCCCTGCCCTCGGGCCGAGATCAACGCAAGATCTTTTCCAAACCATGAAAAGAGTTAATTAAACCCTTTGTTTAAGACATGAAATATTTCAGGTTTCATGAGTTGGAGGTTCTCGACGCAATGTCACAACTCTTACAATCATCGAAACGCAAAATGTCAACGAAGGTTGACTCCTCCAACACGATGTGCACATGCCACCTGTTACCCACTAGTTTCATCTTTCAGGACTTTGAGAAAACAACCAATAGTCGCTCCTCTTCCCTTATGATTCCCTGAGCTCTGAAATTTTGCCTTTGGCTAGATCAATGGATGTGATTCTTCCTTGATCCAACGGTCCTGATATTTTTGAGATTTCACGAATCGGGAGTTTGAGACTCTCAACTCCAAAATCACTTGTTGTGCCAATCCCTGAATTCCTAAAATACGAATTCGCACAAGATACGACGACTCTCGTTGGAATGGATCCAATGACCCCTATCCCTCCTGAGCTTATGGGTGATTGAAAAGGTACTCTCCTTAACCCCCTTACTTCTTTGCAAGATCCGATGGCTCTCAGGTCTTCAACACTTCTCCACAAAGTGTTCCTGTTGTTCGATTTCACACTTGATAATCCCTTTCGTGATTCGGGAGTTAAAGTGACCAAGGATTTTGGCCTGCACTCCAAACTTATGAACCCTGAATTCCCAAAATTATCTGACAACTCAAAATGACCAAGATCAACAGTTCACATTGATTCTTGATATTAGGTTTGTGGTTCGTTCTACTCCTAACCACCTTGCAACTCCTCTAGATTTTACGGTCCTCATGATTTCGTGAATTTTCCACAGAGAATTATGACTGCCCGATTCACTCCTCAAGGACTTCTACCCAACAACTTGGTGTTCTCCCTCCTGAACTTGATTTCTATGAGATGAGTTTTGACCTTCGTCTCCCTTGGACCACTTCAAAGGTTAAATCCCTCTTGATCTTTCACTTGTAAACTCAAGCTTCCCAAAAGGATCCCTGCTCACACTTCTTGCACCAAACTTTCAAATATCCACTGGTTATTTGAATCTTCGACCCTGTGCACTCCTTGCAATAGTAGTCCTTCAAATTTCCCCTTGGTTGATAATTTCAAATATTTAAACCAACTTGTGCACACCTTGCATGGCTCTGTGCTTCACCTGCACCTCTGCTGGTATGAGAACAATGATATCTCTCCTGAGATTTCTGAGTTAAAACTTAGACCCTCGTCAACGCACACCTTGCGGACGTTCACTGCACTCCTTGTAGGAATCCTCGGGGAGAGAAACAATTGAAACTCATTCTTCTTCTCTTTCCGACTTCATACATTCAACATGAAATCATACACGCAACACATCATTGAAATAAATGTGTAACAGAGAAACAAATCAACTGTAAACATATCATTCAACAAATGTAAACAATAAGCATCATAACACCATGAAAGTTGAGTCAAATCTTCATATATTAACTCAAGTGCTCCTGTACATGGGTTCTTCTCTACATCTCTTTGCTACAACTCTGCAGCTTATGAATTCTGAATGATCACCCAAATTACAATGATACAAGGGTGAGGGTGTCTATATTCGTTTTCCCTCCTACGCTTCTAAACTGTCTAATCTATTAAATTAAATCTACCTACTTGCATTCATTATGCATAAATGCCTCTACATTCGATAGATGAGTGCAATGCTCAAGATCTGTTTACAACATCTATATATAAATGTAAGTATGCTTCCCTTAGCTATTTCATTAATGTCCATTCATTAATTTTCAAAACACTTCAAAATGTGCGCAGGTGCTTTTCCAGTTGTCTCCTGCCTTCATGTTGCTTGGTTGGCTGTGTACAATTCTCCTACATCACCAAGCTAGGGTTTTCATACCCTTGACCCTTATTTATACTAAATATGTCTATCAAGAGAAGCATCTAGAGGAAGAACCTTCTAGAAGCATAATCTTTTATTAGGTCTTCTGACATCCGCCTTATTCTATTTTATTGAAAGGCCTTATTAATATTGACCTTTATTACATCCAAATATATTGATCTATCTATTTGCGGGTTAGGACCCTAACATGTTTACCCCCTTAAAAACAACCTTGTCCTCAAGGCGTGAGATGCGGAAACTACTGCAGAATGGTAGCTGGTTCCCAAGTGGCATCTACTGGAGTTGTATCTTCCCATTGGATGAGCACTTCCTTGATGGTTCTCATAAAGTATTGTGGATTAAAGCTTTGATTGTTTACTTAAATACAAACGGCCTTTGTATCGAAGCTCATCCTGGAACCAAGAGTACCCTGGGGGAGCAGAAGCATTGGTCTGCAATTGCTAGATCAGATGCGAACTTTTGGGATCTTGTAGCCATTCCTGGCACATATCTTGGAGCCAATTTGGTACAATGAAGGAAATAGAAAAAAGGGATCCTTCTTCTTCATATTTTCGGGACAGTGCATCCACCACCACATTGTCTTTTCCCTTCTTGTAAATGATCTCATAATCATATCCAAAGAGCTTAGTCACCCATTTTTGTTGCTCCAGGGAGGAAATGCGTTGTTCCAGATAGTACTTGAGGCTTTGATGGTCTGTCTTAATTTGGAAACGTTGCCCCAAGAGATAAGGGTGCCACATATCAACGACATGCAGAATAGCCAACATTTCCTTTTCATAAATGGGTTTGCCTAGATTCCTTTTAGATAGTTTCTTGCTGGTGAAGGCCAAAGGTCGACCCTCTTGCATAAGGACAACACTGATTCCTTTCCTTGAGGCAGCACATTCCAACACAAAGGTCTTTGTGAAATCAGAAAGGGCCAGAACTGGAGTGGTGCACATGGTCATCTTCAAGGTTTTAAAATCTTGAGCAGCAGCAGGAGTCAAAGTGAAAGAGTTCTTTTTTAGGAGAGCAGTGAGAGGTGCTGCAATCTTTACATAATTCTTAACAAACGTGAGATAATACCATGTTAAGCCCATAAATCCACGCAAGATTTTGAGAGTCTTTGGGTGTGGCCAGTCTTGCATAGCTTCAATCTTTTTCAAATCCACCATGACGCCATCCTTTCCAACCAGATGACCTAAGTATTCTACTTCTGAGGCACCAAAAGCACATATAGATTGCTTCAGGAAAAGTTGCTGCTGAGAGAGTAGATGGAGAACATGATCCACATAAGTAAGATGGTCTGTCTAGGTTTTTCTATAGATGAGGATATCATCAAAGAAAACTAAGACAAAATGACGGAGAAAGGGATGGAAGAAATGGTTCATGAGGCTTTGGAAGGTGGAGGGGGCATTACACAAGCCAAAGGGAATGACCAAAAATTCATAGTGGTCCTCATGAGTTCGAAAGGCTATCTTGGGAATGTCTGCCTCTTTCATACGTATCTGGTGATAGCCCGAGTGAAGATCAAGTTTAGTAAAGAATTGGGCGCCACTCAATTCATCCATGAGGTCATCAATGATAGGAATGGGAAATTTGTCTTTAATGGTCAGTTTGTTGAGGGCACGAAAGTCAGGACACATTCTCCAAGAAACTTATTTCTTTAGGACCATGACTACAGAATAAGAGTAAGGGATTGTACTAGGGCGGATAACGCCTGCATTAAGGAGTTCTTGGACCATTTTTTCAATTTCATTTTTTTGTGAAAATGGGTGGCGATATGGATGGATATTGGGAGGAAGGCTTCCCGGTATAAGGGGAATGGAATGATCATGAACACCGCGGGAAGGAGGGAATCCTTGGGGAGTGGAAAATACCATTTGATGTTTAGAAAGGAGGGCTTGGAGGTCTTGCAGCACCGAGGGTGTCTCTGTTGCTTGTATGTCATGGAGTTGGGCAATGACACCAAAATGACCTTTTTTGAGTAGCTTTTCCATGCGATGGGAACTAATGACCTCAAGTGAACCAGCAATGATGCCTTGGAATTTATATTGGTGGCCTTCCTGGTTAAATTGCATGGTTAATGCCTTAAAATCCATGAGAATGGGACCCAAAGTTCTTAGCCAGTCTACACCCAACACAATGTCACAACCACCCATGTCTATAGAAAACATATGGGATTTTAGGTGGTAGTCACCAATTTGGAGACGCACATTTTCACAACACCCTCCACATTTCATGGAACCACCATTGGCAATCATGATTTGGAAATTGTTGATGGCATGGATGTAGCAATGAGTTTCTTGGGAAATGTGGCGATGAATAAAATTATGGGTGCTACCACTATCAACCAGAATGATGACCTTATGATGCTTGATGTAACCGATTAACTTGAGGGTTTGGGGAGGAGAGAAACCAGTGAGAGCATTGAGGGAAATGATCGGTTCCACTTCGAGAGGGTCTGAGGGAGGGGTTATGTCAGTGATTTCAGGTGACTCAGACACAAGGGGAGTTTCAACATCCTCTTCCAAAATATCCTCAGAGATGGACATAAAAATCTTTTGTTCCTTACACTTGTGGCCGAAGAAATATTTGTCATCACAATTATAACAAAGGTTTTTGAGTTGGCATTCAGCCATTTCATCCCTAGTCAATTTTTGGATCTTTAATGGGGCGGAGGGAGTAGTGGGATTTACGGGTTTAGGGTGAGGGATAAAGGAGGGTTTTCGGTTTTGAGAGGATACAACTTGTTGTTCTTCTTTAGTTGTTTTAGTAGACTCCACTCAACTCCAGGGTCAAGCCATGAGGACATGGACCCGAATCTCCTCCTTGAGGCCACTGATAAAACACTCTCGAAAGAAAGCATCAGTCATGCCCTCTGTTGGAAAAGCCAGGTGCTCAAAGGCAGCTATGAAGTCTTCTTTTGGTCCTGATTGTTTCAACTTTGTCAAGCGGCCCAAATGGTTGGTTTCCATGTCAAAGCGTTAATAAAGCTCAGTCACAAATTGGGTCGAAGCAATATACCCTTGACGGGAAGTTTTTCTCCATTGCCACCAATGCCAACGTTCTTTATCTAGATGGAGAAAACCATACCAGAGTTTGGCCAAGTCATCTGTAATGCCGTATAAAGAGAAATAATGTTCCATTTGGGTTACCCAACTAGTGGGGTCTGAGCCATCAAATTTGGTCAAATCCACCCGCGGAAGGCGTAGGTCACGTTGAAAGTGATGGGGCTAAAAGGTATGGGAATGGGAGGAATGTTCACCTTTAGTCTTTGGTGGTGTGTCAGAGAAATGGTGATCTGCAGGGATCTTCAGTTTGGTGCAGAGTGATGCAAAGACAGATTCAAGTTGGGTGGTCAATTCTTGTTTGACTTCATCCATTGAGGATTGGATGGATGTATTTATGGTTTTATTGATGGATGCATTGATGGAGGTAACAGTAGCACTGAGTTGTTTCACTTATTTTTGAGTCTCAAGGAAACCAGATTGTAAGGGGTTGAAGCGAGCTTCCAGGTCTTGGCTACGGGTATGGGCCATGAGGATGGGTGAACTGAAAAGGGGTGGGTGGGGTAATTTTTTTTCCAAAAAAGGATATGGATGAATGTGATAAGGGCGAAGAGATGAATCCAATGGAATAGGTCTCAAATAATGGTGAAAAAATTTCCAGACCTCTTTTTTTTTACACCTACAGAGTTATACTCCAGTCTGAAGAATACTGTAGTGATGAAATCCTCAAATGATTAACCAGAAAGAAATGTGTATTTACTTGGAAACCCGAACACAATTGCGCGACAATAGATCTTGTCTATTTTAATTTGTTTATGTTTTTGTCCCCCAAGTGTTAGGTATTCAAGGGTTCTACAGACAAGGGTTTTCCCTATGTTATAGCTCTTTGATATACGTGTGGGGTCCAACAACAGTACTCAGCCCAATATCTTAGGGCACTAACTAAGGAGGATAGAGCGTACCCTTATCCGTACTACTTGACTACCCAGGTACTATAGAGTATCTTCCCCAGGGATGTTCTCGGTGGCACTATAACAGTCAGGAGGTCGATCGGTTTATCTAAAGAGGGATTCAGGAAATCTAGGCTGATTCGTACATAAGTGTTGTCTGATGTGCTTGTTACACATTATTTTCATCATCCCTATGATCGTTAATGATGTAAACCTATCTCTTTCCTTTTTAGGGGTTAGTGGCCTGAGTTCCTGAAGAAGGAAGGGAGAAGAACTTTTAGAGAGTGTCACCCAAGTGGTCAATCTGTTTCCATATGTTGAACCCATTCTCTCCTTGGAGAATTAAACTCAAGTGGTCGATCTGATCTCTCCATCGGTCGATCCTACTCTCCCGCTAGAGAGTAAACCCGATACTTCCCCCATTTTTCTTGTTGATACAGACTCTGCCATGTTGGGGGGTACTCCTCCTTCTCCCATGAAACCCCCTCCAAGTAATGAGGCCATCCTTTTTAATAGGGGTGTGCTAACTGGACCTTGTCTTCCCTCTCACATTCCTTTCCATATTATAGTACAGGTTTGTGGTTGGGATGTTCCTCAAACGCTAATAGATGAAGGTGCATCCGTTAGTATTTTGTCCTCTTTTGCTTAGCAAGCTTTGGGTTGTCCTCCACTTGCGTCGGTTATGTAGAATCTGTTAGCTTTTAATAGAAGAACTAGTTAACCTTTAGGGACCCTTCCTCAGTTTCCTATAACGTTGGGAGGGAAAACTATCTTTATTGACGTCATGGTAGTCCAAGACCCCTTGGATTTCACTTTACTCCTTGTGCGAGATTATGTCTATGCCATGAAATCTATTGTGTCTACTCTTTTTCATGTGATATCTTTCCCTCACGATGGATGAGTTGTGACTATTGATCAACTTTCATTCATTGACCCCGACTGGATTGCCTCCCTAAATGGTTCTTATATGCAGACGGTATCGCCCCCGCCATAGGTCAATTATGTGGCGTTGTCGCCCATGGCTTCAACTTCTAATGACTTAGATCCAGTAGTTGACATGGTGATATCCTCGATAGGGTTGTTAGAGCCTGATCTCTTTACTCCTGTTGCAACCCTCAACATGTGTTCCTTCAAGAGTGTGTTCCTTTTGTCTAGTGAAGATATCCTGGAAGCTATGACTGAGTTTTGTCCCTTGACATGGTGTCCTTCTAGAGCATTGTCCTCTTGGAATCCATGATCAAAAAGAGAGTTTCGAGGATAGTTTTTGCATCTCTGAGGCAACCTCATTAAAAAATGAAATAGAGGTCTTTGAGCATGGTTTTCTGATTTCAAGCTCGTTAAAAAATGAAACCTGTTTCGAGGACAATTTTTGCATCTCTGAGGCAACCTCATTAAAAACTGAAACAGAGGTATTTGAGCATAGTTTTCTAATTTCAAGCTCGTTAAAAAATGAAACCACTTATAAGGATAGTTTTTTTCGTCTTTGTGGCAACGTCGTTAAAAAATGAAACAAAGGTTATGAGCATAGTTCTTGCTTCTGTGTCGAGCTCGTTAAAAAATGAAATAGTTTCCCCCCCTCTCTGTTTGAGTCAAGTCCTTTGTCTAGTATTTGAAGCTTCATTTCATTCTCCTTTGCAGCTGGATGAAATGAAGCTTGGGAAGCATTTTCCTTAGCCTCTGGACTTCATGATGAAGTAGAGCTGTTAGTTTCTTAAGCTGGGGGCTAAGTACCAACCATCCCTGTGTTATGCGTTGGGAAGTCCAAGCATTATTTTTTATGGTTCAATATTGTGTAAAAATGAAACCACTTACCTCAAGCATAGTTTCCTCTGGTTCAAGCTTGTGTAAAAATGAAACCAGGTCCAAGCATAGTTTTGTTTTGTTTTAAAGCTTGCACAAAAATGAAAACAATCATGAGCTTAGTATTTGTTCTTTCTCATGCTCGTAAATACATGAGAATAAGTTACCGAGCTTAGTCTTTGTTCTTTATCGTGCTCGTAAATACGTGAGAATGCAACCGAGTATACTTTTATCACTTTTTTAGACTCGTAAAGGTTATACGAAAAAAAACCCACTGGAGTTCCCTTTAAGCTCTTTTCAAACTCTCTAAACATGAAAAGATTGATGAGCGATCTTGTTCTCTTCATGCTCGTTAAAGTATTTGAAGAAAACGTTCGATGGGCGATAGTTTATCACTTTTTCGGTCTTGTCGAACTTATTTACGAAAAAGGAACTGGGAGAGTTCATTTTAAGTGTTTTTTAGACTCTATAAACATGAAAAACCCCCTGATTTTTCTTTCTTTGGACTCATAAAACAAACATGGAAAGACCCACATGGGATTGAGCCACTCCTTCCTAGGGTTCGTTAAATATACTCCGAGGGACTCGTCCAAAGGATGAGCTTACATTACAAGCATATGTTATCCTCCTCAAGCTTGCGTAAAAATAAAGAGGTACTCGACATAAATGGTGGGGGAAAATTTTGGGAAAGAAATATGTCTAAACCTGTATTCCATGGAAGAGTCACTTTTGAACATGACACCCTTTCACTTGCCTTATGTCTAGGTTGTAAAATCCGCTCGTCACTTGATCATACTCCTTATAAGATTACAAATTGGTTTGTGATCCGTGTTGTTGAGTTAGTATTTCCAAGACAATTGTCGTGTCGTCAATATGTTCAAAGAGAAATTCAACCCGGAAATTCGTCTATCACATCGGCCATTTCTACAGTTCTTAAGCCTTCTATTGTGTCACCCATCCCTGAGTCAGTCCTAAGTTACTGGTTACTATGATCTACATCAAATCTTGTTACTTGTTTTGTGTCATTGATGTGGGATACATTAAGGCCCTCCTGTGACGAGTCTTTTCCTATCGACTTCAACTCATTATTCATGAATTAGACTTAGAAACCAATTGGTACCTTGGAACTTGCATGCCTCAATGGCAGGTTTCTTCACTTTCAACAGTGGGTTTTCATTATCGACCCCTGATCGGGAGATTCCGCCGAGTGTTCGACTTCATCTCAATTATTCACATTCATTGGATTGTACTAGTGTACCTTGGGAGTCATTGACATTAATGGTGGTTTCCCTTGCACTTGTTAATGGTTCTCATCATTGACTGGTAATCAAGTGGTTTCTACCATGTTCGACTCCAACACATGTATTCGCATGGTTAGATTCGTACTATAGAGTGGTGGATATGAAGACCCTGGATCTTTTCTGTCAGATTCAGGTTGCGTTGGAGTATATTCAGATTGTATTGGTGCATAGATCCACAGTGTATGTCTGGTGGCTATGTTCAAATTTGAGTCTTTAACACCTAGATCCACAGTGTATTTTTGGTGGCTATGCTCAAATTTGAGTCATATTGGCATGGATCCACAGTGTATGTTTGGTGGCCATGACCTGTCTTACTTGGCATGGATCTCTGCATGTCAGAATTTATGCTTTGAGTCATTTGTATTATGAGTATGGGAATGCCTACCTCAGTGATGATATATTATTGTACTGTATTTCCTTGTTTGTTGCCAGGTTTCCGACCGAATGTTCCTTGTTCCCTACACACACTCGACAAAGTATTTCATCTATCACTTTGTTCTAACTTCATACTTTGGGGGGCTCTCTATTACACATTATTTTTGTCATCCCTATGACCTTTAATGATGTAAACCTATCTGTTTCCTTCGGAGGGGTCAGTGGCTTGAGTTCCCGAAGAAGGAAGGGAGAAGAACTTTTCCTGAGAAAAGAAGTTGTATTTTCCTTTGTAAAAACCCTATAAAAAAGGAAGGTTGCAGGCTGCATTATAGCTAGGGTGCGAGAATGATTGATTCTCGTAGGCTACATCATAGCTAGGTCGTGAGGAGTTTGCAGTCTTCTCTATAGGCAGGGTGTGAGAATGCTTACACGTGGGAAAAACGAGTGTTTTCTCTAATCTTCTAGAAGGAGAAGCTTCCATTGTGAGGTGGCATCCGAATGGTTGGGATCTTACTCACTTTCACGATTTAGTGGGATCATCCTAACCTCCTCACCTTATCCTCATCATCTTATAAAAGGAGAGGAGCTCTCATGGAGAAGGGATAAGTTGGATTTGGCTTGGAATTATTAGCTTGGTTGGAGTGTCTTTGAGTTTTACCTTTGTCAAGATAGATTGTGAGTAGTATCATCTATGCTCTTAGAATTCTTGGAGTGGTAGTGTGTGGGGAATGAAGGACAATTGGAAGGGACGTTACGACATCAAGGCCATGGTTGTAATCTGTCTTTCACATTTAATATGATACAATAATATGATTCTTTCCTATAAAGCTTGTTGTGTTTTATTGTATGATTCCTTGATCACATACATAGGTTTATATTGAGTTTATGCTATTTCTATCACTTTGATTGGTTGCATTCTTTTGCATGTTCATCATTATATCAGCATTGGAATGGATCTAGGATGGAGATGGTGAGAGGTAGTTATGTTTAAACGGTATGTCACTCATCCCTTTTTAGTTAGTAAATTCAATATCTAAAACTTAAGGAAAGCGTCATGTTCTAATGTGTTTTGTTCTAGATCTAGGTGGATCTAGGGAGATCAGTTAGTGTCTGCACCTACTGATTTATCCAATAACAGGCTACGACTTGAAGGGGTACCAACAAGGGTTACAAGGGTGGCCAACAGATGTGCGCTTAAGAACCACTTGTATTTCTTGCATGTATGAATCCCTCAACTGCGGGTTTATGCGCGTAACGACAGATCTTTGTGGCTTAAAGATGCCGGAATACGTCTCTACCCTAAAAAAAAAATTCCCACAATTTCTGCCAAGGAAAGTGTTGTGATACCACTTGTAATATGCCAGATATAAAAAGTATGCAGAACAGAAATAAAATGCTAGAAATGGTAGAATAACAGTAATATAACCAGCATAATCTCCACAATAACATAGAAATGATATAAGAACAACCACATAAATAACACTTTGATTCAGAAAGCAATGTTCATGGGCCTCTTCGAGGGGTCAACCTCCAGTGCAATAGTGCTCTGTTACAATAATCTCCAAGCTAGGGTTTTCATACCCTCAACCCTTATTTATACTAAATATGTCTATCAAGAGAAGCATCTAGAGGAAGATCCTTCTAGAAGCGGAAGCTTCTATTAGGTCTTCTTACATCCGCCTTATTCTATTTTATTGAAAGGATTTATTAATATTGACCTTTATTACATCCAAATATATTGATCTACCTATGTGGGGGTTAGGACCCTAACACCTCGTCGGGGACATGCACTGAAAAATGATCAAGAGCAACCTCTTATGATACCAATGATCCAGATTATTTTTGGCACAAAATGAGAGCGGAGATATATCACGGATATCCAATAATACAACATAAATGTATAAGATATGAAACCATAAACATAGAGATACAATAATACACAATTTCTATTAATGTGTGAAATGTATAGAACTATAAAAATAAAGAGTGAAAGACTCGCTAGAATGGTGGCATCTTATCTCTGAGAAGATATTTGATGGCTAATATCATTTGTAAGAATATGATCATTAAAATGAGGCTCCAAAGGCCTTTTTAACATAAGTAAAATCCAAAACGCTAACCCCTGAAGATGAAAATCCAAAAGGTTTGCGGGCCCCGATGGGGGTAGTTGATATGTCAAATTCTTGGGGGCATAACGTTTTCATACGATCTCCGTTTGGGGTCCTCGATACACCGTTGGAAAGGTATAACCGAGAAGAATATTTTTTTTACTGGCCCAGGTCAGTGCCATTAGTAGTCACCTGAGCTCCAAATCCACAAAAAACATCGTTTAGGGCCTCAAAACGACCCCGAAAGTTTGGAACCCAAAAAACTACCAAAAAACTGTCAAGATGGAAAACTGTTTTTCGATCCCATGGAATAGGTGGGTGGCCAACGATATCCACCTGGATCGTTTATTTAAAATCTCACTAACCTATGAAAAATTATTACTTCAAACACACTTCTTGTAGAAGGACACTCTCTTATAGCCCTCACCTTTTCTGGATCTATCTTCAATTCATTTCAAGAGATTACAAATCCCAAATACAAAAGTTTTATCTTCTTAAAAACAAATTTCTTCAAATTCACCAAGAAGTTTTCTTGATGCAACCTTCTCAACACCATCTTCAAGTGTCTTAAATGCTCCTCATTAGTCTTACTGAAAACTAGAATATCATCTAAGTAAACGATCATAAACTTCCCAATAAAATATTTAAGAACTTCATTCATTAAACTCATGAATGTACTTGGAGCATTCGTTAATCCAAATGGCATAACAAGAAACTAATATAGTCCTTTATTTGTTTTGAACATTTTTTTCCATTCATCTCTCTCTCTCATTCTTATCTGATGATAATTGCTCTTCAAGTCTATCTTGGAAAAATAACTAGCTCCACTCAAACAATCCATTGAATCATCCATTCTGGGTAAAGGAAATCTATACCTGATGGTTATCTTGTTGATGGCTCTAGAATATGTGCACATTATCCAACCTCCATCCTTCTTTGGACTCAACACAATTGGTACTGCACACGAGCTCAATATTTCTCTGATCAGACCTTTATCCAACGACTCTTGGACCTGCTCCTTGACCTCTTCATTTTCTTGAGGGTTTAATCTATACACTTCTTTCTTCGACAAACTTGCTCCTAGAATAAGGTCAATATGGTGACTGATAGTCCTGATTGGAGGTAAAGTATGAGGTAACTCATCCACCACAATGTCAACAAACTCATCCAATAGCTCCTTAATTTTCATTGGAAAATAATTCATAGAAGTGTTTGTAAGGATGACTCTCGGCTTACCTATAACATCGAATTGCATTTCCTGGTCTTTCTTGAATTCTTTCAAGAGATCTTTCCCACTCATGAGAAGTATACTAGGACTAGCCTCCTCTTTGAATTCCTTATCTTCTAATAGAAACAACATATTTTTACATCCATTTTTCTCAAGAATATAAGTATTCTTCCTCCCATCATGTATGACATTCCTGTCATATTTCCAAGGTCTCCCCAATATAACATGACAAACATCCATGGGTATGGCATCACATAAAACTTCATCCTTATAACTATCAATTTTAAACTCAACTTTACACTGTCGACTTACCATGACTTGATGTCCTTTCTGCAACCACGACACCTTGTACAGACTCAGATGTGTTGTCTTCTCCAACTTTAGCTTTTCCACCATCTCCATGGATACTAAGTTTTCAATGCTCCCACTATCTATGATCACCTTGCATACTATATTCCTGCTCTTGCAAGTAGTTCTGAATAAACTGTTCCAATGGACTGGTTCTCATACCTCTTTTTCTGGCTTTACGAGAGATTTACTCATCATGAGTGATCTTCCTTTTTCAAATGATTCTTATTTAATCTCCATATCCACATTCCTCTACTGCACCTCATAAATGTGAGCTTCTATAACTCCTTCATTCTTATTTTCAGGACATTCCCAAGACATGTGCCCTATTTTCCCACAAGCATAACACTTCACTTTTCCTCCTCTGCCTCTTCCTCTACCTCTTGGAAAATGATTCCTTCCTCTAGAGTATCCTCCTATGGAACTTCCTCCTCTAAATGTATAACTGTTAAATCCTCCAGCTTCTCTTCTGGATTTCTGGAACTTCTCTTTGGTGGTTCCTCTTCCTATGTTAGGACTCTTTCCCCTTCTCCTCTGATCCTTCTTTCTTGCCAATTTTTCTTTTGCATTCAGGGATACCTGATAATCATCTTCTACGGTCCTCATCATTATCATACTAATATCATCTTGGATTTCATACCTTAATCCATCAATATACCTAACAACTTTTTATTCATCATTCTCCATGTGTCCTGCTCTTATATTCAACTTATAAAATTCTTTGGTATACTCCTTAACCGAAAAAACTTTCTATCTCATATTTTGCAACCTTATGAATAGATTCAACTGATAATCCTTTGGTATTAATTTATCCTTAAGCTTAGCTACCATTCTATCCCAACTCTTAATCTTGGACTTACAATTTCTCCTTATCTTAGCTTGCAACTCGTCCCACCATAAAGATGTATGTCCCTTCAATACAATAACCACATGTTTTAATTTCTTCTCATCATCAATCTCCTCATAGTAAAAGTAGTTGTCTAAAGCACTTATCCAGTCAAGAAGTTATTCTACATTCAAATTACCTTCATACATCGGGACTTCCATCTTTTCTCTGGTTCCCATCTTGACAACAACTCTCGACAACCGCTCCTCTACAACTTGTTCTCATACAACTTATTCTTCTTCTTCCCTATCTTCACTTTCAACTTCAATGACATCACCAGCCTTTGGTGATCTCCTTTGTGTTGTTTCCATAGCATCCAACCTTGCACTAAGTTGTATCATTTCCTCCTCAATAGTTGTATTGAATACAGGTCTCTCCCTATGTCTCCTTGCCAACATGACTCTAAATATTTCTTCTCATAGAGATTATTCCTACTCTAATACCACTTGATGATATCAAACAAAAATATTGCAAGCTTCGATACCACTTGATGGTATCATAAAAAAATTACGCAATATCTGATACCACTTGATGAAACCCCCCTTAGGGCTTGTGCGACCTCCCGGTCTAGGATGGTATTACACGGGAGCATAAGTGGCACTCGAGTCCTCACATAACCCTTAGAATTATTATCACATGCCTTTTCCTCTCTCACAACGCAAAAATTAGTGTTCACGAGGGTCTTCTTACTCCAACGGACTTGTGCACATGACCTTGGGTCTAAAACCTTGGGATTAAAATTTGGGAACGACAACTTTGGTGCTCCGGAGGATTTACAAACACAATACTCGACACTCAAAAACCTTCGAACTCACAAAAGGATAAAATCCACAGATCTAATGGTGGGTGTTTTCCTCAGATCGATGGTCTGTGTTCACTCCAAACTATAGGATTCAGGACTTTTCCAACCTCAACCAACAACTTCTCCCAATTTTTTGAATTGGAAAACTCTCGAAGATTTCAGGGATCAATGGTCCACACTACTCCTACAACCAAGGACTGTGATTAACTTTAGAACTCTGGGCTTCAGGGATCCTCACTCCAACTGACCTCCAAACTCCTGAACTATAAATGTTGAATTGGAAAAGGGCAGAGATCTGAGGTCCATGTGTACCCAACAACTGATGGTCAGGATTTACTTCAAAATTCAGGGCTTTGGGGAATTCTCTACTCCACGCTACAACAACCAATTTCTTCCATAGTGTCAAATTTCTGAACCACTTGGGGATCCAACGAATCACACTCTCCCAGTGATCTATGGTGTAGATTCACTCCAGGACTTCGAAGCTTTGGGGATTTTTACTCACTTACAAAAACAACTTAAAAACTGTCGGAGCAACGAAGTTCGAAGGACTTGGAATTTTAAAAACCATTCTCATTCTCTTTCATCCAACATCTGTGAGCGATTTTTATATCTCCCAAATAGATCTCGTCCACTAGACGCTTAAAACAAAAGGGATTCCTCCTCTTGAGGATTTAATCATGCTATCCCTCCTTGATCTTTCAATCTTAAAGGACTCGAACCTTGGCGCACACTTTGCACTTCCCACCTGAGCTTTGGACTTAAAAGAAGTCACCTGCGCACTCCTTGCAATATCTCTCCTCTGATCTTAGGACTTGGAAAATTCACCTACGCACTTCTTGCACTATCTCTCCTCTAAGCTTTACCAACACTTAACAAAGTGTTGACTCTGTGCACTCTTTGCATTGGTCTCCCTTTTGGGATTTTATACTCCTGTGAGTATAGGCACACTCCTTGCACTCACTCTGTGTAAACTCACACTATCTATCCTAAGCTATTTGAACATGTAGACAGTTTGGCCTCCACATTCCTTGCATGGGTACTGTGCACTCCTTGCACCCATATTTCAGAAGAGAAACAATCGAAACTTAAATTAACATTAAGGATTCATTCAACCAACCATTTAGATGCACACAGACACACACACAAAAACAAACACAAAGATAAATAACATAACATTTACCCAATTACTCAAAGATAAGTAATTTTAGAAATTGAAAGCAATTCTCCTCTTCTATATTCCTTCAACAAATATTTACAAGGATTTCAACAACCTTTAGTAGCTTTTAGCTTCTTCTTTCAACAACCTCTTTTGGGCATAGATTACATTGATTTATACATGAAGGGGCTTGTCGAGCCTTCCCTCCAGACTATTATAGTAATTTCATATCATAATTAAAAGCATCCTACCACTAGGATTATTACAATAAATGGATAATTACAACCTAGATATGAGTTGATGCTCAAAATATGTACAATCCTATAGGAATTAAAGGAAATTAAAATCTCCTGGAGCATATACAATGGATCTAGCTTCAAGATTTTATGGGATCTTTAATTAAAAGTTTTCAAAAGTTAAAGTGACATGCCCTCCTTAGAATCCAATCCAGTTAAAGTGCATTGTGTTGGATACTGAGTCGTCCTCCACTCAACCTCATTAAATGACGATGGTGATGCTCCTACATAATATAATGAGATGACATTTTGTCAATTGTTTTTTTTTTCAAGAAAAAAACTACTTTCTATTCAAGACGAATTGAAAATACAATTCTTAGGTGTTGATGTTCATACAATGTATGATTCATATTCTGTGGTTTGTAGGCCCACTACAAATATCTTTTTCATAAGCTATCCCAAAACCTTAAATATCTAACTAAGTTCTAATAAAAATATGTCATCATCAATTGACATATTACAAATAAATAACCAAATAAGATCAAAAGTATAAAAGGTTACAAGACTTTGAATAAACCAGATATCCCTCAGTAAATTCATCTAAGACAAGAAAATCTTCAGCCATGTGCAAAGCATCCTTAGATAATGAATCGAAAAAATTGTCCAGTTCTCTCTATATATGAGTAAAAATAATCATCTTAAAAAGACCAGAGATATCCTTCAAATGTAATTTCAACTGTGAAAGAACCGTACTATGGACCTGGATTTCATTGTTCAACCATTTTATAGTCACAACAGAGTCTCCAAATACGTGTAGTTGTATAATATTTTTCTCTAAAGCACACTTCAATAGGAATAATAATGCTCTAAATTCACCTTGATTATTGGTTCAAATACCTAGATTTTCCTTACCGGTGAAATAGTGATTCTCAGTAGTAAATAACATGAAGCCCAGACTGTAGAAGTGTTATGGACCCTAACATGCTCCATCAAAGAAGCTCCATGCATAATCCTTGTTCATAATAACCTCTCCAATCACACGACTTGGTTTTGGTTTTATACTTTCCTTATAAGAAAAAAAAATGAAATAAGGAGTTGTAGTGAAAATTTGAAAGTGGGAACTTGGACATCTTAAAAAATCCTAGCATTCTTTGTGAACCAGTTTCCCCAAGTAATCAAGTATGGAAGTGTTCTATATTCCTTTAGTTCTCTTCTAATAAAGTACACTTGAAAATACTCTTCTAGTGTGGCTTTATCACACAAATGCTAAAGTGAGGTCTAATGTTCAACATCTTTCCATACCTATATTGAGTAAGGGAATTCTAAAAATAATTGTAAAGACATTTATTCATTACTTCTACAAGGGATGAAAATGCTTGGGCATTCTTTATTTCTGTTTTGTAGTCTATCCCAAGTTAAAAACTTCTTGTTGAGAACACTACAAAGGAATAGAGTGCACTTTGGAGGGGCTTTAACCATCCATAACTTCTTCCACCACCAATAGATTTCTTGTACCTCAGTTGTTTGTAAAGCAGTGTATCAAAGTTTGGCAGCATAATAACCTCTAGTTTTGTTATAAGCCCAAGTAATTTTATCATCTTCATCCCTAAGTATTACATGTGTCTTCCTAAGATTAGCTAAAAATCCATCCCAACACTAAGTTGAGTTACCTTTTAAGCCCAAGTCCTGAGTTTGTAGCCAACCTTGGCTCCAAATTGAGGGAAGAAGAGGATTATCAAAATTATTCAATGTGCATATTCCTCGTTCCTATAGTTGGAGGATTAAATATTCTGGGACGAATATGCCTTCACCACATCTTAGAATCACATTGGTACCTACTCTAACATGAACCCTGGAAACAACTTTCCAAGTAGGGCACTGACCTATGAATGGAAAATATTTAATGTCAAATATTTCCACCGGCTGTATACATTATGAATAATGTTTCTTCTCCTCCTAATCTATCTTATGACAGTGTGAGGGGAAATATATTTTTCAATTAGAATCTTTATCCACAGACTATCTCTCATCGAGAAATTCCAAAATGAATTAATTGTCAAGGCTTTACCAAAAATAAATATGTTCTTGATGCACGGGGTATTCGCTCATTAAACTCATGAAACAAAACATGCATTCATAGGATATTGAAGGATACCCCTAATTTCACTAGATATTGATAGATAACTCTCGAAATGTTTTTGCTGGTGTTGGCACTAGAGATTGCTTTGGACTACAAAAGAGAAATTCCTAGCACATCTTGAAAGATAATTTAATTGTATGGTTTGGGATATTGATGGATCAAGTAAACTAGATGAGAAAAGAGGAGAATCAAGGAATTGGACTTAATGCATTGTAAAAATGATCAACAATCAAGACCATTGAGAATGGATTCATTCATAATGTTTCATGGATCATATGCAAGTAAACCCAACATTGGATAGATTAATGGTATTATGAAAGGTAGATGAAGAAGAGTACAAATTTGAAGTATGTAAGCATCACTAGTAGATTTGACTTGCATAATTCATGGAATAGAATCTCTAATGTACAAAAATCCTTTTTGTTAATGGATACAAAATATTTGTATAAACTCAGGGAAGACAAGCAGGTATACAAGGATTTGTTGCATAAGAATATGTAATTCTAAGTTTATTTCAATTAACAAGAATAAATGCACAAGAGTAAAACAACTAATAACTTAGAATACAATAATTTTTTATAATCTAACATGGAATATTTGACCTACCCATCAGGCTTACAATAAAGAGCACACAATCTCGCTGCCCTACTAATTGTTGGCATGTTTTACAGCCAACGTTTGCTTGTCATTGATGGTAAGATCAGAGTATGCAGTGAAGGCAAAACAAGGACAAAGTAAGCTCAGGAAGAATTAGAGCAGAGTCGAACGCAGTGCGTAGGTGCGCACCAGGAATGAGGTTAACCTCAAGATAGATAGAATTAGGCAGATCAAAGGTTGAGGCCCTTGACACTTAGAAATTCTTCCAAGTAAGGAGGATGCGTAAGCTCGGGAGGAGAAGCGTAAGTGATCGTTGGATCCTATCCTGACTTATCGATGGCTGTCAGATCTGAATGTAGACAAAAAGAACGCGTAGAAGAGGAGGACATATCTCATGCATCATATTTGAGCATAAGATCCGACCATCGTTGGATCAGGGAGAACCTGCACGTTCATTAAAGAGCACGAAGTGATGAAATCGCGAAGCAACGAAATTGTGAAGTGGTGAAATCGCGAGAAGATCTGGACCATCAATACACCAAGATTCTGGACCGTTGATCTAAGCTCAATCTCGGAATTTCGCCTATCGCGACTTGGAGTGACAAGAACCTCCATCGAAGGAATCCTGAGATGCGAATTCACGATGAGATCTGGACCGTAGATTCATCGAGATCGTGGACCGTTGATCTCATCTCTATCTCGAAGTTTTGTGAATCGCGACTTGGAGAGGCAAGAAACAATACCACAGGATTGCTGAAATTGCGATATGCGAAATCATGATATGATTTGAGTCGTTGAATCAGGATCACATCTGGACTGTCGATCCAAATCACTTTAGAAAACCACGTCTGCTAAGAACACGTGGCACAACCAGGCAATGACAAGTGTCAAACTGATTCAACATTTGAGGCACATGTAAGTCACGAATCAGAGTGACACATGGCAGTTATTTGACACGTGTCAATCCACGTGTGATGTCAGCAGGTTTACATCACTTCAGAAGTTCAGAAATGAGGAGTTGGAGATGCATAAGAACATTCACCACAGGAATGCCGAAATCTCGATATGCGAAATCGCGATTTAATTGTAGCCATCAGATCAAGGTGCGATCTGGACCGTCGATCCAACTCCATTTTGGAGTTTCACAAATCGCAATTTTGAGAGGCAAGAACTCCTACCATAGGAGTCCTGAAGTCACAAACCCCGATATCACGATATACAAAATCACGAAGAGATCAGGACTGTCGAATCACTTAGAGTGTGGACCGTTGATTCGACTCCATTTCAGAGCTTTAGATATTGGGACATGGAGCGTCAAGAGACTCTACCATAGGAGTGTTGAAACCCCGATTTGTGAAAATGTGAAATGAATAAATAACGATAGAGTTAATCCAACAGTGCTGGTAAATCTGATTACGATCGGAGGGCTAATGTTGCCCCTCGCAGTCTAACTGCTAGAAACCATTGATGATTTATGCCAAAGGATTCGAAGAGACTCTATGTGATTGCCAGAGGAGATGAAGAGTCTACAAGATTCGTCCAGTGAAGGAAGACAACTCTTAGAGGGATTGACAGGTGGATGAGCATTGAAGTCTGTAGCTGAAAATAGAAAGAATAAGCTTGTCGAAGACAAAGAGGACGAAGAGCCTCAACTGCCAGAGAAGTTGAGACAAAACACCCAATGATGCTGAATGCGTGGGAAAAACTACTGAAGAAGTTGAAGAGTCGCGATGATGATGAGGCAAAGCACTCGAGATGTGGAGGAATTTGGTGCGGAGTGAGCATGCAGAGGCATTGCAAATATTGCATGCACAAAGAGAATAGAGACTATAAGAACGCTGGACAAATAAAAGATAAGTGTTGTCGTTGTGCAGGAGAATTCAGGGGTGTGCAAGGAGGTAGAGCGTAGGAGCAGAAATGAACAGTAGAGGAATGTTGCATTGAAAGGATATGGCACATAGAGCATAAAAGGTAGAAGAACAGAAAGTGCAAGGGGTGTGTAGAAGACACTGATGCAGATAGGGTAGAGCAATGTAACAGAACAGTGACAAGGCTGGTAAGCCATTGAATAAATTTATATCACGGTAATAAGTTTTGGTAACAAAGAATTTATAATTCAGTGTTTTGGGAGGTGCTAGGGAGGATTGGTGTCCTCAGATGTTCAAGTGGGTGCTTGAAAACAGGGAGTTGGTGCTTCCTTCTAGTTGGTGCTAGAGAAATCAGGGAGTTGGTGCTTCCTTCTAGTGGGTACTAGAGAAAACAAAGAGTTGGTGCTCTCAGCAAGTAGCAGCTTGCAAAACTGAGGTTGTAGCCTCATTATGAGTTGGTTCTCATATGTATGATAATGTAAAGAATGTAACTATTACTTATCATATAAGAAAAAGAGGTGTTTACCCTGTATGGGTTTCCTCGAGAAATATCTGTCTTTGTGTTTCTCATATATGTGAATGATGTTGAATGTTCCATTGTTTATTTCCCTGCATTATTGTCATCATCATTGAATGCCTTGAAAAGTTTTTAAAAGAAGCACAATTGTTTAAGCATGGTAACAACTGATTCACCCCCACCCCCTATCAGTTGTGCTACTATTGGTATTAGAGCTAGCCCCATTTATCTAAGGGTATATCCTATATCTTAAAAATTTGAATCCATGAAGGAAATTCAACCAATAATGCCCCTCTGTTCAATGGAACAAACTTTGCCTTCTAGAAAGTTAGAATGAGAACCTACATAATGTCGTTAGGTGCAGATGTCTGGGATGTGGTAGATACTGGTTATGTAAAGCCAGTTGTGATAGCTAATAAGGATGACAAACTAGAATTTAGCTTCAACGCTAAGGCTATGAATTCTATCTTGAGTGGGCTTGCAAAAGCAGAATTCATAAAAGTTATGCACCTAGGAATTGCCAAAGAAATGTGGGACAAACTCATTAGCAGTTATGAGGGTAATGAGAAGGTAAAGGATGCAAAGCTTCAAACCTACAGAATACAGTTTGAACAACTAAAGATGAAGGAATATGAAACTGTTGGAAAATACTTTCTGAGAGTAGAAGAAATGGTAAATGCAATGAAGGCACTTGGTGAAACAATTGGGGAACCTTCTTTAGTTTAGAAAATCTTGAGATCTCTCCCATATAGGTTCAACCCGAAGGTCTCTGCTATAGAAGAACTTAATGATCTAAAAACCTTGCAGTTTGATCAACTTCTAGGAACATTGACTTCATATGAAATGAGAATAGTTAAAGATAAACCCACCTCTAGAGAGGCATAATTTAAAGCAGACAAGAATGAGGATTCTGAGCCCGATGAAATTGAAGCAAAATTTGTGAAGAGATTGAAGAAGGGATCAGGAAAATACAAAGGTAAACTTCCTTTCAAATGCTTTAACTGTGGTAGGATAGGTCATTTTGCTAATAAATGTCCCCACAAAGGAAAGGATCAGACTTGTGATGATGAGGAGAAATACAAACACATAAATTTCTTTAAAAAGAATAACTTTAAGAAGAGAAGTCTTTGCGTAAACAATGATGATGATCCTTCAGATGATGAAGACAATGATTCATCTATTGAAGATAAACTAAATGACTTCATACTTATGGCCAAAGAGGACTATGACAATAATAGCACAGGGAGTGATGTTAATGAAGAAGAAGTTGTGGTTGACATGGAAGGAGAACTGATCAGTGCATTGGAAGAGATTGACAGACTAAGAATCAAGAACATAAAGCAAAGACAATTGTTGATACAATTTGAGAAAGACAATAAAGAACCTGATGAAGACCTTGTCCTACTAAAAGTAGAATTGTGAGAGGTAAAGAAAATCGAAGAGGTTCTGAAACAACAGCTATCAAAAAAGAAGGCAATATGTGAAGCATTAGAACAAGAAGTAGTGAAAACGAGGAAAGAAATGGAGAAGTTTCAAGCCTTGTATAATCAGAATCTGTCAAGTATCAAAGCCTCAGAAGGATTGCCCACCATTCTGAATCAACAAAGGAATCCAAAACTGAAAACTGGCTTGGGGTATGAAGAGGGATCAAGTAGTGGTAAGCCAGGAGATGAAGAACCCATCAAGTTTGTCAAAAGTTCAACCAATGACAATAACAATCCTGCATAAACAAAGGAAGACAATCAGCCGCCCAGGTCGAGTAAGGTAAAAGATGCCAGATCTGAATCTGTAGAACAAAGAAGTAATGTGCACACTATTAAACGATGTCATCAATCTGGAAGAAATCAATTTTCTCAAAGAAGACAACCATTTTCCAGGTACAAAGAATTCTTCTATGGCTATTGTTTCTACTGTGATAACTTTGGTCACAAAGCTGTAAATTGTTCCTTAAGATTTAGATATGAGCAATTAATATTTCAAAGGAATAAATACTTGCCACAACAAAGAATGATGTAGCCAAGTAACAAACCTTCACTGATTGCCAATTGCCAAATTAAGTCTAGGGACATGCAATCAAAGAGGTCAAGAAATAATCAACAGTCAATGAGTAGACAATGTTGCACCAATAAGTTTGACCTTTTGAACAATGAGATTGAATGCTACATCTGTCATAACTATGGACACAAATCTATTGATTTTCGTTTAAGGGAATATGAACCGATTCGAAATCTCCTGCTGAAAATGTCAAGTTTTGGAAGAAGAAGGAAAGTGACAAGTGTGGATTAGTGTTGTCCGCTGAAAGAAAAATGAACCCTTGGTATATAGACAATGGATGATCCAAACACATGATGGGAGACAAAGGCAAGTTTCTATCTCTAAGTGAAAGCAAATCAGGAAACGTAACCTTTGAAAATGATGCTCCAGGGAAAATAAAGGGCAAAGGGATGGTGAGCTTAAGTAATGGAAAAGGAAAAGCCCAAGATGTTCTACTTGTGGACAGGCTAAAACATAATCTTCTTAGTGTAATTCAAATGTGTGATAGAGGATGTGAAGTGTTGTTCACGTCCAAGGACTACAAGATAAAGTCTGTAAACTCAAGACAAGTGGTGGCCAAAGGCATAAGGACAGAGAATAATGTGTATGTGCTAAAAGAAAATAGAGAAGAATGTCATCTAAGCAAACATGATGAAATATGGTTATGGCATAGGAGACTTGGTCATCTAAAATTTGACCACTTAATCAAAATGAAAAACCTCGAGGCAGTAAAATTTCTTCCAAGAATATCAAAGCCCCAAGATTCAATGTGTAAACCCTGTCAAGTAGGGAAGAAAAACAGGACATAGTTTAAGTCCAAGAGATTTACTTCAACAGAGAAACCACTCCAACTAGTTCATATGGATTTATGTGGACCATCAAGACAGGAAGGCACAGGGAAAGAAAACTACTTCATGTTGATTATCGATGATTACTCCAGACTTACTTGGGTTTTCTTTCTCAAAGAAAAAGCTGAAGCATTTGAGAAGTTTAAAATATTTAAGGCTTTAATAGAGACTGTTTGCACCCAATTCGTCACTAGGTGAGCAAATTAAGAGTGCTTACATGCCCAGTTGGGCTCTCCTAGGCATGACAGTTGTAAAAGGAAAGGTTAGAGAAAGAAACAATAAAACAATAAACGAAAACAAATTAAAACTAACTAAAACTATGAGCATATGAAAAAATGAAAAACAAATGTAAATGGACCAATATCACCAATGTATAAGTTGATTTGATTGATGAAATCCAAAGACACAAAGAAGAAAGGGGACTTGGGTCCCTTCTTTCTCCAATGGAAGGCTCTT
>ML777467.1:1336963-1368441 GCA_009831015.1 Picea engelmannii | reverse complement strand
ATCGTATTGGTCTATGTAGATGACATCATCTTTGGATGTAATAAGGATTCATTGGTACAATGGTTTTCTTCTGCCATGGAGTCTAAATTTGAAATGTCTATGATAGGAGAACTGTCATTTTTTCTTGGTCTACAAATTACTCAGAGGCCTGAAGGGATGTTCATTTCTCAAGAAAAATATCTAAGAGAAATGTTGAAAAGGTTTCAAATGGAAGATTCTAAACCTGTGGGTACATCTATGGTAACTAGATGTAAATTAATCAAGGATGATGATTCACCTGATGCTGATCAAAGCTCATATCGATCAATGATAGGAAGCCTGTTGTACATCACAACATCTTACCCATACATAATGCATGTTGTAGGAATGGTAGGAAGATATTAGGATGCACCTAAACAGAGTCATTTGCAAGCTGTCAAAAGAATATCTAGGTATTTGAAAGGAACAATGACTTATGGTCTGTGGTATCCCAGAAATCAAAATTTACAGTTAACTTCTTATTCAGATGCAGATTGGGCAAACTGTGTTGATGAGAGAAAAAGCACCAGTGGAGGAGCATTCTTTCTGGGTGACTCATTAGTTGCATGGCTTAGTAAAAAGCAAGGATCCATTTCATTATCCACTACAGAGGCAGAATACATTGCTGCTGCTACTTGCTGCACACAAATTTTATGGATGATACAAACTCTTGCATATCTGAAGGTAACTTACACTGATCCCATTCCAATTCACTGTGATAACACCAGTTCCATTAGTGTCTCCAAGAATCCTATTCTTCATTCCAAGACTAAGCATATTCCAATAAAGTACCATTTTCTTAGAGAACAAGTTACAAATAGAATTGTTTAGTTGAATTATATTCCTTCCATAGAACAGATTGTTGATATCTTTACTAAACCATTAGCAGCGACCCCTTTTGGATATCTTCATCAAAAGTTGGGGGTTATAATTTCTTGTGTCTAATCTATTCACCTGGTCAGGGGGAGTACTTATTGAATATCTGGTGTATTTCCAAGATGCTCATAGTTGATAGGTGGAGTATGTACTGCAACAGCTCAGGGGGAGCATGTCTCTTCTTTGACATTGATGTCAAAGGGGGAGAAAAGAATCTAGGCGCATCTGGGTGCCTTTGTTGCCATCAATTCCAAAGGGAGAGATTGTTGGCATGTTTTATAGGCAGCGTTTTCTTGTCATTGATGGCAAGATCAAAGTATGCAGTAAAAGAAAAACAAGGACAAAGTAAGCTCAGGAGGAATTAGAGCAGAGTCGAACGCAGTGCATAGGTGCGCACTAGGAATGAAGATAATCTCAAGAAAGATAGTGTCAGGCGGATCAAAGGTCGAGGCCCTTAACACTTAGAAATTCTTCCAAGTAAGGAGGATGCGTAAGCTCAGGAGGAGAAGTGTCAGTGATCGTTGGATCCTATCCTGACTTCCCGATGGCCATCATATCTGAATGTAGACAAAAAGAATGCACAGAAGAGGAGGACAGATCTCAGGCGTAAGATCTGAGCATAAGATCTGACCATCATTGGATTAGGGAGAACCTTCACATTCATTAAAAAGCACGAAGTGATGAAATCGCAAAGAGGAGAAATCGCGAAGTGGAGAAATTGCGAGAAGATCTGGACCATCAATACACCAAGATTTTGGACCGTTGATCTAAGCTCAATCTCGGAGTTTCACCTATCGCGATTTGGAGTGACAAGAACCTCCATTGAAGGAATCGCGAGATGCGAATTCACGATGAGATCTAGACCGTAGATTCATCGAGATCGTGGACAGTTGATCTTAGCTCTATCTCGGAGTTTCGTGAATCGCAACTTGGAGAGGCAAGAAACAATACCACAGGATTGTTGAAATCGCGATATGAAAAATCGCTATATGATCTAAGCCATTGAATCAATATCACATCTGGACCGTCGATCTGACTCATGTCAGCAAACCACGTCAGCTAAGAACACATGGCACAACCAGGCAATGGCAAGTGTCAAACTGATTCAACATTTCAGGCACATGTAAGTAACAAATCAGAGTGACACATGGCAGTTATTCGACACGTGTCAATCCACGTGTGATGTCAATAGGTTTACATCACTTCAGAGTTTTGGAAAGGAGGAGTTGGAGATGCATAAGAACATTCACCACAAGAATGTTGAAATCGTGATATGCGAAATTGCGATTTAATTGTAGCCGTTAGATCAAGGTGCAATCTGGACCGTTGATCCGACTCCATTTCGGAGTTTCACGAATCGCAATTTGGAGAGGCAATAACTCCTAGCATAGGAGTCCTGAAGTCGCGAACCCCGATATTGTGATATACAAAATCAAGAATAGATTAGGACTGTCGAATCACTTAGAGTGTGGACCGTTGATCCAACTCCATTTCAAAGATTTGGATATCGGGACATGGAGCGTGAAGAGACTCTACCATAGGAGTTTCGAAACCCTGATTTGCGAAAATGTGAAATGAATAAATAACAATAGAGTTAATCCAACGGTGCTGGTAAATCTGATCACGATCGAAGGGCTAATGTTGCCCCTCGCAGTCTAACTGCTTGAAGCCATTGATGATTTCTGCCAAAGGATTCAAAGAGACTCTGTGTGATCACTAGAGGAGATGAAGAGTCTCCAAGCTTTGTCCAGTGAAGGAAGACAACTTTTAGAGGGATTGATAGGTGGATGAGCATTGAAGTCTGTAGCTGAAAATAGAAAGAATAAGCTCGTCGAAGACAGAGAGTACGAAGAGCCTCAAATGCCAGAGAAGCTAAGACAAAACACCCAGTGATGCTAAACGCATGGGAAAAACTGCCAAAGAAGTTGAAGAGTCGCGATGATGATGAGGCAGAGCACTCGAGATGTGGAGGAATTTGGCACGGAGTGAGCATGCAGAGGCATTGTGAATATTGCATGCATAAAGACAACAGAGACTATAAGAATGCTGAACAAAGAAGAGATAAGTGTTGTCGCTGTGTAGGAGAATTCAGGGGTGTGCAAGGAGGCAGAGCGCAGGAGAAGAAATGCTCAGTAGAGGAATGTTGCATTGAAAGGATATGGCACATAGAGCATAAAAGGAAGAAGAATAGAAAGTGCAAGGGGTGTGCAGAAGACACTGATGTAGACAGGGCAGAGAAGTGTAACAGAACAACAACAAGGTTGGTAAGCCATTGAATAACTTTATATCATGGTAATAAGTTTTAGTAACAAAGAATTTATAATTCAGGGTGGTTGGGAGGTGCTAGGGAGGACTGGTGTCCTCAAATTTTCAAGTGGGTGCTTGAACATAGGGAGTTGGTGCTTCCTTCTAGTTGGTGCTAGAGAAAACAGGGAGTTGGTGCTTCCTTCTAGTGGGTGCTAGAGAAAACAAAGAGTTGGTGCTATCAGCAAGTAGCATCTTGCAAAACTGAGGTTGTAGCCTCATTATGAGTTGGTGCTCATATGTATGATAATGTAAAGAATGTAACTATTACTTATCATATAAAGAAAAAGATGTTTTTACCCTGTATGGGTTTCCTCGAGAAATATCTGTCTCTGTGTTTCTCATATATGTGATTGATGTTGAATGTGCCATTGTTTATTTCCCTGCATTATTGTCATCAGCATTGAATGCCTTGAAAAGTTTTTAAAAGAAGCACAATTGTTT
Organism: Picea engelmannii; assembly: GCA_009831015.1. Lineage (NCBI taxonomy): Eukaryota > Viridiplantae > Streptophyta > Pinopsida > Pinales > Pinaceae > Picea > Picea engelmannii. Next base: position 1,364,799 of record ML777467.1, on the reverse strand, counting down.
AAGCATGGTAACAACTGATTCACCCCCCCCCCCCCCCCCCCTCTCAGTTGTGCAAAACTAATCTATCTCTCCAGCCTTTAGATATGACCCCTCCCCTAATTACATTTCAAATGATATAATATATAGCCATTACAAGCTATTAAGATTAAAACTAAAAATAAAATAAATCTCTAATCTGTCACAGGAAATCTAGAGATGATGAAAGAATCTTTGAAAATTTGGATCTGTTGATAAAACTGAGATGTAATTCGATTAAATGATGATATTTGAGCCCAAAATGTGCTCTGCCACTAGTCATAAATATACTTCCATACCTTGAAATGTTGAATCTAACCCTTTGAATGTTCAACTTCTGCTTATTTGGTGTTAAACTGCCTCCGAAGGCTAAAACCCTACCTTGAAATCAGTGGTCGATGACTCAACTGATAAGATTCTTTTCCTGAAAATATGGAAAAATCCATCTCAAAGATCCACCCGCTGCTCCTAAACGGTTCCATATTTCAGGAAAATTATCTTCAAAGAACCAAACTGGGCCTGTTTTGAGAAAAACCCATGTCTCGGAGTTTTGAAATTCAATCCCATTGGCTCAGAAAATGCATCGGAAGATTACCTCTAAAACAATCATGTACAAGAAATTTCGGCGTTTACATTCTTTCCCAACCTTTTCTTCTGTCAAACTCACAGGTTCAAATTATATATAATCAACAATAGATATACTTTATCTAATTTCTTGTCCTCAAGATGACGGTAAAACATATTGAATTATAAATATGAGATATTGAGAACTACTATGAAAGCTTCATTTTCTAGTGAGGATGTAGAATCTATATTGTCAACGATCCAACTTTTAGTAGGACCATAATCTAAACCCAACCATAATAAATTGATAGAATTTGATTCTTAATTGCATCATAATTGCATAATGACTCTAGAATTTGACCCTTAATTGCATCATAATAATTTGGGGACTCAAAGTCAGGGATAGAGGAACATTTGAATACCAAGTACAAGGAAAAATCCATGATCCTATCACCTTTGCATCATAGAACTCCCAAGTAACTCCATTGCAAGTTTTCATGACAATTACCTCATCACCCATTTCCCGTAGATATTTGATGAAATCGTGGAAGCAGTTTTTGTAACATGAAATGTATGCAAATGGAGATGGCTCTATAAATAGGGAAATTTCTCATGGCTTGTTATTTTCGTTGGTCACAAACTAATCTGGAGAAGATTCTAAAGCCATTACAATACATATATCTATGAACTCTGCACCTTGCCCACAAATTTTCTTTTACATAATAAGAGCATGGTTTATGGGCACACATAAATTATCTTTCTTTGCAGTAGACTTGTGTAGTCATTGCTTCTTGCTATGATATTTGGGAGTTGGGAGCTTGTGGTTCACCTATGACAGTACCAGTGGTTTTGTATCTTGTTGGTTTGGCAATTTCGTTCCCTCCACAAATAATTTTGAATATCGACCTTTATTCATGCAAAATGCATGAGATATTTCCATGTTTTATATGAAAAAATCCCCAACCCAAATTCCAATTCAAACCAATTCATTTATCTCATGGAAAAGTTCATATGCATCTTTAAATCCTTGCTCATCAATTGGATCACCACTATCACAACCTCACGATCATGTTTCAAAATATAGAATGAATGGTTACTTGGGTACTCGACTTTCCTTTTGGCACAATGTTCTTCTTCATGTTTGGGATATATATCCTACATGCATTAGGAAATAAAATACTTTGTTATTTATATACACATGTGTATCTAACTCAATCCAACACATTGTGCAAAGGATTTTCCTTGTGGACTCCCTCGATGCTCTTGTGAGCATGATTTGCTTTGATTCCCTTAACATTTGTGCACTCGGTTCTTGACACTTCTTGGTGGTGCATTTGGAGATGAGGCTTGATTATCACTTGGAATTGGAGATTGTGTACGAAAACCCAATATTTTATTTTCCCAAAATATAACTCCCAATTGAACTATAAACGATAAAACTCCCAATTGAACTATAAATGATGGATACAGAGTTATAGTTGGGCGCATTTGATGTTTATTTCATTAGCCATGGAAATGATTCCCTTTACACCACATGATCTGGATCTACGACAAGTGTTTCCGACAGTCAAAATTTTATGTAGTAGATCAGTTTTATATTGCAAAATCCTTGCTATGAAAACTTCTTGTAGCGAATTCTTTTAAGAATTCACCCATTTCGCTAGCAGAAGTTTAAAATTTCTGTAGCGATACTGAAAACTAGGTACTAACAGTTTTATGTAGTAGATCAATTTTATATGGAAAAATCCTTTCTATGAAAACTTCTTGTAGCGAATTCTTTTAAGAATCCACTCATTTCTCTAGCAGAAGTTTAAAATTCTTGTAGCGACACTGAAAACTAGGTACTCACAGTTTGACCCCCCTCCCAATACATATTTCCAATAAAAATCATAATTTTACTAGATATTTTTTTTTAACCCCCCAACATCTATAAAACTCCCTATATCCCACATTCCACCCCAATATCTAGCAGAAGTTTAAAATTCCTGTAGCTATACTGAAAACTAGGTACTAACAGTTTGACCCCCCTCCCAATACATATTTCCAATAAAAATCATATTTTTACTAGATATTCTTTTTTAACCCCCCAACACCTATAAAACTCCCTATATCCCACATTCCACCCCAATATCTACAATATATTAATGTTATTTTTCTTAATTTAAAAACCCCCTTTATGAATGAACATGATAAGATATTGGTCAGCAAGGTGAAGCCCTGCGTCTTGATGCCCCAACCACCCCAATCCTTAGACAAAGAAATTACCTTCCAATTTGTCAAAGGGGATCCCTTATAATCACAACTTCCCTTCCATATATAGTTAAAGAACACCTTCATGGTCCTATCCAAAATACCTTTTGGAATATGAGCCATAATATTCCAATAGGCTGGAATGTATTCTAGAATTACTTGATGAGAACTAATCTTTGTCCCCTTAAAATCCAAAGATTACACCAAAATTTCACTTGTTTTTCAATCCTATATAATAGCTACATCCAATCAACCTTTCCATAATTGTTAGGTTTGAGAGAATAACCTAAGTACTTAATTCCATCATTCAAATAATGAGAGGGGAATGTAAAAATATTCTCCAAATGTTTCCTTACTTATGCCTTCACTTAGGCAAGTACAAGGAAAATTTTGTAATATTAGTTTCCATCCCTATGGCTTGAAAATAGAGTTTTAGAATCTCTTTGTAGTGTCAACATTTCTCTTTAGAGAAGAAATAGAATAACAAAATATCATATACAAATAGTATATGAGCTAGTTGTTCCCTTCTTCCAATTTTAATTCCCAGGAGTTTCCTTTGTCTTATAGCTTCAAGAATAGCTCTACTTATACCTTCTACAACTAACAGGAAAAGGTATGGGGACAATGGGAAACCTTTCCTAATCCCCCTAGAAGGTTTAAAAAATTCAAATATAGGACCATTAATTAAAACGTTAAAGGATGAGGATGACACACAACCCATTATCCATTTTACCAAAAGTAGATCAAAACCAATATGAATGAGGATAAGCCTTAGATACAGCTAGGACACGCTATCATAGGATTTAGACAAGTCTAGTTTGATAGCTACTGCATGAATATGAAAAGTGTAATTGAGTGAAAGATTTTATGAGTAGTGCCTATCACCTCATGTAAAAGTTTACCCTTCAAAAACCCAAATTGTTTATAGAAATTGGCATCATATAACAAAGGTGTGATTCTAACAACTATAACCTTAGAGATTATTTTATAAAGGCAATTACATAGAGAAATAGGTATGAAATCATCAAATGTACCAATGAAAAACACCTTAGGAATAAGGACTAAAAAGGTGGAATTATAACTCCCTATCATCTTCCTAGTCCCCCTAATCTCCTTGAAAACTCTTAGTAAATCATCTCCAAGAACATCCAAGAAGTCTATAAAAAATTATGCAGTCCACCCATTTGAGTCAAGGTTCTTATCCTTTTGAAAAGTACTAAGTACATACATAAATTCCTCCTTAGTCAGTGGTTTGTAGAGGATATTATTCTCTTCTTTAGAAACAAATTTGGGAAAACATGACAAAACTTTTGGTATCTCCCTTAAGCTCACTCTATCATGTTATTTACATATCTCCTTGAAGTGTTGAACCCCCATATTTTCCAAATCATGAACCCTCAAACCTTGTTTACAACCTTTTATTCCCAAATAATGTTGTTGTTCATCATGTGCCTAGATTTTTTTTAAAAGTAATTGGTATTCTGGTCACCGGACTCAATCCACAAGGCTCAACTCTTAATTCTCCACTCTTTTTCTTTATCCAATATAAGATTTTTCTTTTATGTTCTAATGAAGTAGTCCTTTCCAATAGAGCTTGTCTAAATTTACTAGTGAACTGATTAGAGTAAACCAACTCCAATTCTTTCTCCAACTCCTTAAGTAAGTAATCCTTCTTTTTATGTCTCTCAACTTCCCACTGGGGTATTTTTTCTTTGGCCAACCTTAATGTAGAAGAAAACTGAACACTATCAAATTCACCCATACTCTCTTCATAATGCTTCCAATTATCCTTGATTAACCTCTACAAATCCTCCTCTTCATACCAACTAGTATTATATTTAAAAGGTTCTACAGGTTTTTCTCCATCCTTACCTAGTTTAAATACAATATGAAAGTGATTCGAAGATCTGACCTTGCCAATCCAAGTTATCTATATTTCCACCCTCTGCAGAAGAGCATTGTGTACAAGAAATAGATCTAGCCTTTTGACTACTCAATTGGTTAATGAGATGATGATTTTTCAATTGGTTCTAACTTAGATAGTTAGGAGGAATGATTACTATCCTCTCCACCAACGTTTAATTCCTATGTGTGGCATGTTGAGATCTTAATGAGTAAATGTTGTAATGGCCTTGAACCTTCTTTTGACAAAGGCTCAATCTTTTTCAAAATCCGATTTACACTTGATACCATCCTCATAATGAGGGGACTTCCCGAAGAAAAAAAAATAATGAGATGATTTTATGTCTAAAAAATAAATTTAAATAGTTGTATAACTCTTCTATTTCAAGCCCTAAGGGTTAGCTCAATTGGTCTAGAGCCAAAAAATAGATCTTTCCTATTGTTGTTGGTCACTGGTTTGACTATTTTGATCCCCTTGGGGTTAGGCCCCGTAATCAGGGCCGACGGTTTACCCCATTTACCTTCCATGGATTATGGGGAAGTACTTGGAAGGAATATGTATTTCAAGAAGAAAATAAATAATAATAATGATATGATATGATATTTTTTTCTAAAAAATAAACTTACATAGTTGTAGTATAACTCTTCTATAAATTTGTTTTTTCCACAGTTCAAAATAATAAGAAGGGAAATTGGTATTTTTTTTATCTAATATTTGGAAATAATAATTTCAGATTGATGGAATTATTGTCACTGTGAAGTCAATTTTACCTTTAAGTAGGTTGTGACCTTAACTTAGATGATGATAAAGATTAATTTTATTTATTGTTTTTTCTAATCCTTTCTTACCTACTCAAAAATAAGGAAACATCAAAATTACTACATAAATTGTACCTTTTTTCAATATGGAAAAACATCCACCCATCAAATATTTACAACCAACTTGATATATTTTGGTCTCAAATTCATGACCTTCCATTATCCCAAAGAATTAGAGGAGGTAGATTGAACCATCTCACCTTAAACCTAAATCTAATATATCGAAATCTAATATACAATAACAAATTCATAAACACTATTCTGACAAATATTATGTGTAGCATACTCTCCACCTTTTACATAATGACATTAAATTTTATCAATTTATATTTTTATCTTTTTAATGTTAGAAGAAAATGCTTTTTAAAGTTTGTAGGTTTTTTCCACATAAAAAAATCCTTATATTCGTAAGAGATGAATATACATGTTTTGATCTTGAGAGGATTGATCATGGCAAGAAATTCAATGAAAAGTCTGTAAAAGGAGACAAATTTCTTATTCTAGTACATCTTGAAAAGTATTGCATATCAAAACATAATAAAAACATCATTAATTCAATACCACAAAAATATGTTTTAAGTCAAAGGGAATCAATGGTGATCAACCTTATGTGATACCAACAAGCTTAAAAAAAAAAAAAAACTGCAATACATCATGGCCTTGGAAGGAAATTAAAACTTGAAATCCATTGATTCGTTCTCTACCCCATCAAAAAACTCGTAGAGACCAAAATACCCTACAAGAGGAGACAAAGCTCCCTTTGATAATGAATCAACCTTGGAATTGAGCTATATATAAATGTGCTTAAAAGGGATCCCATTAAAGTACTGAATAGAATCATGGATATCATTAAATAGAGGACCGAGGAACACATTCACCACTGAATATTTTTTGGATGCCTAGTTAATCACTAACTTTGAATCCCCCATCACCTAAATATTTCTAACTCCCTTCTTAGATGCCTCTGAAAGAAGATTCCTAAGGGCGAGGAACTTTTTTCTATTTTTCGAACCGCGACCTAGAACATATCTAATATGCATATAAAGACTTTGATTAAGAAATAAAACAACTTTGACCCCACAAACCATTGGATTGTTGGATTTTTAAATTCTTTGTAGTGAAAGTCTAATTGAGATGAATCAACTGGCAGTTGAAGGTCGAGGTGAATCGACAACATTCAATGTTGAGGTGGATCGACAACAAGTTGAAGGTCGAGGAAGTCGACTAGGTAAAGTTGAAGTCAAAGATATCAACATCAAGTCAACCAACAAGAGGTCAAAGTGGAGGTGTGAGACGATCGACTAGAGACCGAATGAAGGACGATTGGTAGTCAAATCGTAAACCGACTTGGATTCGAATGTAAGAGAATCCCGAGATTTGTGGGATTTGTAGCCAATGATATGCATGGATCTGTAGCCATTTTTGGGTGACAATCTTTAGGGTTTTCTTGTGGTAAAGCCTATAAATAGGCATGTTGTAAGGCCATAAAGGATAATGTGTGTTAATGTAAAATAACCAATCTTTAGAGAAATCTTTAGATGTAGGTTGTTGGTCATGCATATGTAATCCATATTGGCTACAAGGTTGATCTTGTGTAGGAAAGAGGGTATGATGTTGATTGTGTCTTAGGTGTGGAACAAGGTTAGACATGTAACATTTTATTCTGATTGAATAAGACAACAAGAGAGAAGAATGCTCAAAGGAATGTTGGTTTTCTTGGTTAGGGGTTTCCAGGGTAAAATCTCAGTGTACTGTGTGATTGCTTGTGTCATTTGTGTTCTTGATTAAATTCTTCTTCTCTTCTGCTAGGATTAATGTAGAAGTGTCTCTCATTCCCTGACATGTGGTATCAGAGATTAGGTCTTCCTTGAAAAGTGAGTTATCAGAGCGGTGTTATGCTTTGGCGAGTATATCATATCTTTATTTACCAATATTGAATTTGAGAAATAAACCCTAGGTATAGTAAGATTCGTAAGTCATAAATTGTGTTAAAGATCATGGTAAATAATGGCCAAAATTTTGAGCTTTAGAAGCTTAAAATGGAAGATCTTCTTGTAGATTGAGAACAATGTACAAAGATTTGTCTAGGTACCCAACCGACATGCATGTCGACGAAAGAATGGGAGAAACTCGAAAGAAGAGCAAGAAGTATGATTCATATTTGTCTTGTAGATTTAGTGTTGTTGAATGTATCAGGGGAAGATTCGACCAAGAAACTATGGGACAAGCTGGGAAGCTTATACCCGTCGAAATATATGGTAAATAAGTTGTTTCTCAAAAATAAACCGTTTCTTCTAAGAATGAGTTATGGCAGTTCGGTGAATGAGCATTTAAATGTGTTTAGTATTGTGTTAAGCTAGTTATCATCTGTTGATATTAATATCACTGATGAGGAGAAGTGTATCATCCTATTATGTTCTTTTCTAGACTCATGGGATAGCTTAGTCATGGCTATTGGGAGTTATACAACTACACTAGTGCTAGAGGACGTGGTTGCTTCTCTGTTGTCGGAAGAAATGAGAAGGGAGAACATGGAAGGATTGACCAAATATGCTCTAGTAGTGAGAGGTTGACCGATAGACAAAAATAAGGTAGATTCTCCGGTAGAAATTTCAAACCGAAGGGTAGATCTAAATCCCCAGTTCAGTCGATGTGAAGATGATGGAAATGTAGTAAAGCTAGAAATTATAAAAAGGACTGTAAGTCGAAGGCAAAAAAATTCAGTGTTGGATTCGATGAGAAGCAGTCGACTAAGAGAAAGATGACCTTGGATAAGGGAGGTGATGTGTACCTAGCATTTACCAATACACATTCAGATCAATATGTTTGTTTGATCGACTTAGGAGAATCCTATCATATGGAACCAAATAAAGAATGGTTCTGTGAATATGAATGATATGATGGGGGTGATGTGTTCTTGGGGGATGACTCGACAACCAAAATTGTCAGATGAGGAAGAGTTCAGCTAACACTGCATGATGGGAGGAAAATAACCCTTCAAGGTGTGATGCACATTCTAGGTTTGGAAAGAAACCTGATATCTGTCAGCAAGATGAGTGATGTAGGTGTGCATACTCTGTTTCAGAAGGATTCGTGCAACATGGTTAGAGGTGCAATGGTATTAATGAAAGGAGTTCGGATTGGTACCCTGTACAAGCTGTTATGGAATGCCAACTCGACTAGATGCAAAAAAATCATTGCTCCTTAAATCGACTCGATTTTGACTCGACTCGACTCAATGTCGACACAACTCAACTCGACTCGAGTTAATTCGGTTTAAACCAACTCGACAAGAAATGATAAAATTGACTCGACCGGGTTATGGCAGGAGAGGATGGGACACATTAGAGAAAAATGACTCTGAGATATGCAAAGAAAAGGTATGGTTGAAGGTTTTCCTGAATGTTCTTTAGAAGTTGAATTTTGTGAACATTTCATATATGGAAAGAAAAGTCGGGTGAGGTTTCCATCTGGAGCAACAAGGGAAAGAGGGATTCTAGATTTGGTGCATAGTGATGTGTTTGACCCGGTTATAGTCCCTTCACTTGGTGGATCCTTGTATTATGTCTCCTTCATAGATGATTCCTCCAGGAAGACATTTATATATTTCTCGAGGAATAAATCAGAGGTTTTCGAGAGATATTAGGAGTTTAAATCTCTTGGGGAAAACTAGATAGAGAAGAGGATTAAAATGATGAGAACTGACAATGGTGGTGAATTCTATGGAAAAGAATTTATCAGCTTTCTAAGCAGTGTGGCATAGTATGAAAAAATACCATACCATATACCCCACAACAAAATGGAGTTGTCAAGAGAATGAAAAGATTGTTGATGGATAAGGCAAGGAGCATACTCAGTGGTGTTGGGCTCGCACAAGAATTTTGGGTAGAGCCAGTCAACACTGCAAGATATCTGGTAAATATGTCTCCTTCATTGGTGCTAGTCGACATGACTCCACAGGAGGTATATTCTGGTAAGAATCCTTTAGTGGAACATCTCAAATTATTTGGCTGTGATGCATTTGTGCTTGTTCCCAAGGAAAAGAGGAGAAGCTGGACAAGAAGGAAACCAAATGCATTTTCATTGGATATAAAGAAGGAATGAAAGGATATAAGCTCTAGGATCCTGCATCAAGGAGAACAATGTATAGTCGAGATATGGGATTTATAGAAGTCGTAGGTAAGTCTGAGCCTTAGGAAGTTGTTCTGTAATATACCAGATATAAAAATTTATGCTGAACAAAAATAAAATGCTAGAAATGGCAGAATAACAGTAATATAACTAGCATAATCTCCACAATAACACATAAATGATATAAGAACAACAACAAAAACAACACTTTGATTCAGAAAGCAATGTTCACGGGCCTCTTCGAGGGGGAAACCTCCAATCGAGCAGCGCTCTATTACAATAATCTCTAAGATAGGGTTTTCATACCCTTGACCCTTATTTATACTAAATATGTCTATCAAGAGAATCATCTAGAGGAAGATCCTTCTAGAAGCGGAAGCTTCTATTAGTTCTTCTTACATCTGCCTTATTCTATTTTATTGAAAGGCCTTATTAATATTGACCTTTATTACATCCGAATATATTGATCTACCTATGTGCGGGTTAGGACCCTAACATGTCTGCCCCCTTAAAAACAACCTTGTCCTCAAGGCTTGAGATGTGGAAACTGCTGCAGAATGGTAGCTGGTTCCCAAGTGGCATCTGTTGGAGTTGTATCTTTCCACTGGACTAGCACTTCCTTGATGGTTCGTTGATGCAGGCGACACTCACGCTGGTCCAAAACGGCTTTTGGCTATAGCCAAATGGATCCTTCTTCAGCTAACTCAGGAAGGTTGGTTTGAATTTGACACCTAGTTCCAATCACCTTCTTTAAGCATGAAACATGAAAAACAGGACGTAGTTTCGATTGACTGGGTAGAGCTAACTGATAGGCGACTTGTCCCACATTCTTGGGAACTATATAAGGACCATAAAATTTGGGCGCTAGCTTCTGACAATGCTCAGCCTTGGGGGAAGTTTTCTTGTATGGTTGCAGTCGCAGAAACACCTGATCCCCTTCTGCAAATTGACATTTAGAGTGACCTTGATCTGCTTGTTGCTTCATGCGATTCTATTCCATGACCAAGTTCTCTTTAAGGGTATGAAGAATATCCTCTCGAACTGTAAGTGTTTTTTCAACTGCCTGGACCTTCAAGGTACCCGGTAAGTATGAGAGAACTGAAAGTGGCTTCTATACATATACCACTTCAAAGGGAGTCATGCATGTAGCTGTATGGTAGGAAGTGTTGTACCACCATTCAGCTAGGGGTAACCATTGAGCCCACTGATTTTTCTTTTCAGAGGCAAAACACCTTAGATATGTTTCCAAACACTTGTTGACAACTTTCGTTTGACCATCAGTCTGGGGATGATAAGCTGTGCTGAGATGCAATTGGGTGCCCTGTAGATTAAACAATTCTTGCCAAAAATTGCTTGTGAAAGTTGGGTCACGATAAAAAACAATAGAGTAAGGCATGCCATGAAGCTTGAAGACCTGGTCCATGAAGATTTGAGCTACCGTGGATGCAGTAAATGTGTGTTGAAGAGTGAAGAAATGAGCATACTTGGAAAGGCGATGCACAACCACCATTATGACTGATTTATTTCCCGATTTGCGTAAGCCGGTAATAAATTCCATAGAGATATCCTTCCAAATAGCAGGTGGAATCGATAGCGGTTGTAGTGTGCTTGGAGATTTGACTGTTTCTCCCTTGTTGTGTTGACACACCTCACATTCAGTGAAAAAATTACAGATGTCCTATTTCATACCATCCCAGAAGAAAGAACGTTTGACCCTGTCATAGGTTTTGGTGAACCCGGAGTGCCCTGTTGTGGGTGTAGCATGAAGCTCAGAAAGTACCGTGGATTTAAGCATTTATTGGTTACTTAAATACAAACGGCCTTTGTATCAAAGCTCATCCTGGGTACCTTGGGGGAGCTGGAGCATTGGTCTGCAATTGTTGGATCAGATGCGAACTTTTGGGATCTTGAAGCCATTCCTGGTGCACATCTTGGAGATAATCTGGTACAATGAAGGAAAGAGAAAAATGGGATCCTTCTTATTCATTTTCGAGACAATGCATCTTCCACCACATTGTCTTTTCCCTTATTTTAAATGATCTCATAATCATATACAAAGAGCTTAGTCACCCATTTTTGTTGCTCCGGGGAGGAAATGCATTGTTCCAGAAAGAACCTGAGGCTTTGATGGTCTGTCTTAATTTGGAAACATTGCCCCAAGAGATAAGGGCGCCATAGATCAACGGCATGCAAAATAGCCAACATTTCCTTTTCATAGATGGGTTTGCCCAGATTCCTTTCAGATAGTTGCCTGTTGGTGAAGGCCAAAGGTCGACCCTCTTGCATAAGGACAACACTGATTCCTTTCCCTGAGGCATCACATTCCAACACAAAGGTCTTTGTGAAATAAGGAAGGGATAGAACCGGAGTGGTGCACATGGCCATATTCAAGGTTTGAAAAGCTTGAGAAGCGGTTGGAGTCCAAGTGAAAGAGTTCTTTTTGAGGAGAGTCGTGAGAGGTGCTGCAATCTTTCCATAATTCTTAACAAACTTGCGATAATACCCTGTTAAGACCAGATCCACGCAATATTTTGAGAGTCTTTGGGTGCGGCCAGTCTTGCATAGCTTCAATATTTTTTGGATCCACCCTGACGTCATCCTTGCCAACTAGATGACCCAACTATTCTACTTCTAAGGCACCAAAATCACATTTAGACTATTTCAGGAAAAGTTGGTGTTGAGAGAGTAGATGGGGAACTTGATCCACATGAGTAAGATGGTTTGTCCAGGTTTTTCTATAGATGAGGATATCATCAAAGAAAAATAATACAAAATGACAAAGAAAAGGATGGAAGACATGATTCATGAGGCTTTGGAAGGTGGAGGAGGAATTACACAAGCCAAAGGGCATGACCAAAAACACATAGTGGCCCTCATGAGTTTGAAAGGTCATCTTGGGAATGTCAGCCTCCTTCATACGTATCTGGTAATAGCCCGAGCAAATATCAAGTTTAGTAAAGAATTGGGCGCCACTCAATTCATCCAGGAGGTCATCAATGACAGTAATGAGAAATTTGTCTTTAATGGTCAATTTGTTGAGGGCACGGAAGTCAAGACACATTCTCCAAGAACCTTCTTTCCTCAGAACCATGACTACAAGAGAAGATTAAGGGCTCGTACTAGGGCGGATAATGCCTACAGTAAGGAGTTCATGGACTATTTTTTCAATTTCATTTTTTTGTGAAAAGGGGTGGCGATACAGACGGATATTGGGAGGAAGGCTTCCGGGTACAAGGGGAATGGAATGTTCATGAAGACCGCGGGAAGGAGGCAGTCCTTGGGGAGTGGAAAATACCATTTGGTGTTTAGAAAGGAGGGCTTGGAGGTCTTCCGACACCGGGGGTGTCTCTGTTGCTTGTATGGCATGGAGTTGGGCAATGACACCAGAATGACCTTTTTTGAGCATCTTTTCCATGCGTTGGGAACTAATGACCTCAGGTGGACCAATAGTGATGAATTGGAATTTATATTGGTTTCCTTCCTCGTCGAATTGCATGGTTAATGCCTTAAAATCCATGAGGATGGGACCCAAATTCCTTAAACATTCTGCACACAACACAATGTCACAAACGCCCATGTCGATAGCAAACATATGGTATTTTAGGTGGTAGTCACCGATTTGGAGATGCACATTTTCACAACGCCCTCCACATTTCATGGAACCACCATTGGAAATCATGATTTGGAAATTGTTGACGGCATGGATGTAGCAATGAGTTTCTTGGGCAATGCGGCGATGAATAAAATTATGGGTGCTTCCACTATCAAGAAGAATGATGACCTTCCGATGCTTGATGTAACCAATTAACTTGAGGGTTTGGGGGGCAGAGAATCTAGTGAGAGAATTGAGGGAAATGATCGGTTCCACTTCGGGAGGGTCTGAGGGAGGGATTATGTCAGTGATTTCAGGTGACTCAGGCACAAGGGGAGTTTCAACATCCTCTTCCAAAATATCCTCAGAGATGGCCATAAAAATATTTTGTTCCTTACACTTGTGGCTTGGGAAATATTTTTCATCACAATTATAACAAAGGTCTTTGAGTTGGCGTTCAACCATTTCAGCCCTGGTCAATTTTTGGATCTTTAATGGGGCGGAGGGAGTAGTGGGATTTACAGGTTTAGGGCGAGGGATAAAGGAGGGTTTACGGTTTTGAGAGGATACCACCTATTGTGCTTCTTTATCTTTTTTAGTATCCTCCACCCAACTCGAAGGTCGAGCCATGAGGACATGGGCCTGAATCTCCTCCTTGAGGCCACTGATAAAACACTCTTGAAAGAAAGCATCAGTCATGCCCTCTATTCGAAAAGCCAAGCGCTCAAAGGAAGCTATGAAGTTTTCTATTGTTCCTGATTGTTTCAACTTTGTCAAATGGCTCAAATGGTTGGTGTCAGTGTCAAAGCGTTCATAAAGCTCAATCACAAATTGGGTCCAAGCAATATACCCTTGACGAGAAGTTTTTATCCATTGCCACCATTGCCAACGTTCTTGATCTAGATGGAGAACACCATACCGGAGTTTGGCCAAGTCATCTGTAATGCCGTATAAAGAGAAATAATGTTCCATTTGGGTGACCCAACCATTGGGGTCCGAGCCATCAAATTTGGTCACATCCACCCACAGAAGGTGTAGGTCACATTGAAAGTGATGGGTCTGAAAGGTATGGGAATGGGAGGAATGTTCACCTTTAGTATTTGGAGGTGCATCATAGAAAGGGTCATCTGTAGGGATCTTCAGTTTGGTGCAAAGTGATGCAAAGACAGATTCAAGATGGGTGGTCAGTTCTTGTTTGACTTCCTCCATTGAGGACTACATGGTTGTATTTATGGTTGTATTTATGGATGAATCGATGGAGGCAACAATAGCATTGAGTTGTTTCACTTTTTTTTGGATCTCGAGGAAACTATATTGCAAGGTGTTGAAGTGAGTTTCTAGGTCTTGGCTATGGGTATGGACCATGAGGATGGGTGAACTAAAAAGGGGTGGGCGGGGTCAATTTTTTTTTTGAAAAATGATATGGATGAATGTGATAAGGGCGAAGAGATGAATCCAATGGAATAGGTCTCAAATGTTGTGAAAACATTTCTAGACATTTTTTTTTTTTTTTTTACACCTACGGAGTTATACTCCGGTCTGGAGAATACTGCGGCAATGAAATCCCCAAATGCTTAACCAGAAAGAAATGTGTATTTACTTGGCAACCCGAACACAGTTTCACGACAATAGATCTTGTCTGTTTTAATTTGTTTATGTTTCTATCCCCCAAAGGTTAGGTATTCAAGGGTTCTACAGACAAGGGTTTGCCTTGTGCTATAGCTCTCTGATATACGTACGGGGTCCAGTAGTAGTACTCAACCCAATATCTCAGGGAACTAACTAAGGAGGATAGACCATACCCTTAGCTATACTACTCGACTACCCAGGTACTAGAGAGTATCTTCCCGAGTGTTATCCTCGGTGGCACTATAGCAGTCAAGCGACTGATCGGTTTATCTAAAGAGGGCTTCAGGAAATCTAGGTTGATCCATACACAGGTGTTGTCTGATGCGCTACCACTTGAAGGGGTACCAAAAGGGGTTACAAAGGTGGCCAACAGATGTGTGCTTAAACCACTTGTATTTCCTGCATGTATGAATCCCTCAACCGTGGGTTTATGCGCGTAATGATAGATCTCTATGGCTTAAAGACGCCAGAATACTTCTCTAACCTAAAAAAAAAAATTCCCACAATTTCTACCAAGGAAAGTGCTTTGATACAACTTGTAATATACCAGATCTAAAAAGTTATGCAGAATAGAAATAAAATGCTAGAAATGGCAGAATAACAAAAATATAACCAGCGTAATCTCCACAATAACACATAAATGATATAAGAACAACAACATAAATAACACTTTGATTCAGAAAGCAATGTTCATGGGCCTCTTCGAGGAGCCAACCTCCAGTCGAGCAGCTCTCTGTTACAATAATCTCCAATCTAGGGTTTTCATACCCTCGACCCTTATTTATACTAAATATGTCTATCAAGAGAAGCATCTAGAGGAAGATCCTTCTAGAAGCAGAATCTTCTATTAGGTCTTCTTACATCCACCTTATTCTATTTTATTGAAAGGCCTTATTAATATTGACCTTTATTACATCCAAATATATTGATCTACCTATGTGCAGGTTAGGACCCTAACATGTTCAAACCGAGAATAATCCTGATATAGTGCGGTTTGAACTGAGGAATGAAGAAGATGATTCAGATGAGTAGACTGAATTTGAGAAAGAGGTGGAAAAACTGACTCTAGTGGTAAGGAGGTTAGAAAGAATAAGAAAACTAGTTGAGAGGTATATTCCTCCCAACTTTTGTCTGCATTCATTCTAACTTCCATCGATAATGAGCCCAATTCGGTCGGTGAGGAAGTCGACTCTGGAAGGACGCCATGGTTGAAGAGATGGAATCCTTGTACAATAATGAGACATGGGATTTTGTCAAATTACGTAATGGAAGAAAGAACGTCGGTAGCAAGTGGGTGTTCAAGAAGAAGATGAATGATGCAGGACAAGTTGAGAAGTTCAAATCTCGACTGGTAGAGAAAGGTTATTCCCAAGTCGAGAGAGTCGAATTTGGTGAGATTTTTTCTCCTATTGCAAAACTAAATTCTATTAGAGTACTAATGTCTCTAGCTTCAACATTCGATCTGGAGATAGAATATATGGATGTGAAAAAAACATCCCTACATGGGGACTTGGAAGAATAAATCTACATGAAACAACCTGAAGGATTTGTAGTAAAGGGAAAACAAGAGTTGGTGTGCAAATTGAAAATATCCCTTTATGCTATAAATAAATCGCCAAGGATGTGGTACTAGAAGTTTGATACACACATCCTTAGTTTGGGATTAGTGAGAAGAAAAGTTGATCATTGCATATATTCCAAGTAAGAAGGTGGGAGTTTCATATATGTAGCTTTGTATGTTGATGAAATGTTGTTGATTGGAAACAACATGGAAGCAATAAAGGAGGTCAAGAAGCAATTATCCTCTAAGTTCAACATGAAGTATCTCAGTGCAGGTAAATTCATTATGGGAATGGATATTAAGAGAGATCAAGATGCTAGAAATCTTTGGTTGAATCAGACGAAGTATATTGAAACAATTCTGAAATAGTTCAACATGCAGGATTGAAAATCGGCGAAGGTACCAATTCCTGTGGGAGCACGGCTTATTACTAAACAGTGTCCAAAGACACAAGAAGATATAAAGGACATGGCACGTGTTCCCTATGTAATTTTTTTTTGTAGTCTAATGTATGTGATGGTGTGCACATGACCAAACATTTCCCATGTAGTGGGAGTGTTGAGTACGTACATTTCGACACCTGGAAAGGAGCACTAGAAAAATGTGAAGAGAGTATTCAAGTATTTGTGTGGAATGAAGGAATATGCTATATGCTACTAAGGAAGACCTGGAGGTGATAGTGGTAAAGAAAATTTACATGGATTTGTCGACACCGATTGGGATGGAGATTTGGATCGACAGAGGTCGACCAACGAATATGTCTTCAAGATGTTTGGTGGAGGAATAAGTTGGATGAGTAAGCGACATGTGGTTGTATCCTTTTCAACAACAGAAGCTGAATACATGGCAGCCACTCATGGAATCAAAGAAGGCGTATGGCTGCAAAGGTTGTGTTCAGGAATTGGGTTTGAGAAGAGAGCTATGAAGGTGAGTTATGACAGTCAAATCGTGATATTTATGGAAAAGAACCCTACTTATTATTCAAAGATTAAGCACATTGATGTACAATACCATTTTGTAAGAGATATGGTGGAAAGTAAAAAGGTGCTATTGGAGAAAGTAGAAATGTTGGAAAACATAGTAGACTCGTTGAACAAGTCTGTGAGTGTTGTGAAGTTCTCTTGGTGTAGAGAGGAAATGGGAATTGTTTCCCTGGGTCTGTGAATGAAAGTTGAGGAATATCCTATTTCAGCAAAGAAGGAAACAAGTGGGAGATTAATGTTGGGTTGTTATATTTGTTGCAGTGAAAGTATATTCGAGGTGAATCGACTGACAATCAAAGGTCAAGGTGAATCAACAACAGTCAAGGTCGAGGTGGATTGACAACAAGTCAAAGGTTGAGGAAGTCGACTAGGTAAAGTCGAAGTCAAAGATATTAAAAACAAGTCAACCAACAAGAGGTCAAAGTGAGGGAATGAGACGACCGACTAGAGATCGAATGAAGGTCGTCTGGTAAACCGACTTGGAGTTAATTGTAATAGAACCCCGAGATTTGCGATATTTGTAGCCAATGATATGCATGGATTTGTAACCATTTTTGGGTGCCAATATTTAGGTTTTTTCCTGTTGTAAAGCCTATAAGTAGGCATGTTGTAAGGACGTAAAGGATAATGTAGGTTAATGTAAAATAACCAGTCTTTAGAGAAATATTTAGATGTAGGTTGTTGGTCATGCATATGTAAGCCATAATGGCTATAGGGTTGTTCTTGCACAAGAAAGAGGGTATGATGTCAATTATGTCTTAGGTGTGGACCAAGGTTAGACATGTAACCTTTTATTCAGATTGAATAAGAAAACAAGAGAGAAGAATGCTCAAAGGAATGATGGTTTTCCTAGTTAATGGTTTCCAGCGTAAAATCTCGATGTACTGTGTGATTTCTTGTGTCATTTTCATTATTGATTAAATTCTTCTTCTCCTATGATAGGATTAATGTGGAAGTGTCTTTCATTTCCTGACATGGATGGCCTTGACTGGTTTCATTAAAATACCCCCAAGGTATTTCAAAATCTAAATTAGGCATAACTAGGACCCTTGGATTTTTAATCTTTGGGTCAACTTTGAATTCCTTCGAGAATTTGAGAATTAAACCAATAATGACTTCATGGGGAATGTCCACATCTCTGAAAATGATATAATTGTGATCCCTAATTGCGAGCCCACCATACACCATAGACAATAATACCTGGAAAATCTTCAAACTCCTTAACTGGTTTATCCTCTAGTCATTCTTTCGTGTAATCTTCCAACCCCTTCTTTGACTAGGCATACTTCTACTTGAATTCAAGGCTTGCGATCCTAAAAACCTGCATTATATAAGGGCATGAAATAAAAAAAATGTGAGATGGATTTCTTATTTTGATTGCACAGAGGAAACCTAGTGGGTCCAACCCAACCCATTTTTAATACAACTTCCCATGTCAAAAATTTGTTATTCAATGTGAGCCCCTGGTTGATTTTGGATTTTAGTGGTGCATGAAGCTTCCATAAGAGGCTCCACCACCATTGATTTCCCCCCTGAAACTAATATTCCATAATAGAAAAGTACCCTAGTATGGTTGTAAATTCGCCTATTCCATAGTTTACATTGGCTTCTTCCTCCTTCAGACTAATGCAATTAGAGACTAACTTACCAATGAAACAATGCCACTCATCCACTTCTGAGCCTTCCAAACCTAGATCATCTGCTGAATTACATCCCAATTTTCCACTCAATTGATGGGATTGATCCTTAGAATCTACAAGTATTAATATTCCTACCTCATGGAGTGATACATAAATGAGGGACCTATAGCCCACTCGCTTCACCAACACATATACTATGTGGAAATTTAAAATCTGATCTTTGTCTTAGTCTTGTATATAGAGATTCATTTGCACAAAAGTCGTTAAGCCTCTATTCCTCTATGCTCTCTATAATATATCTTCCCAGTTTGTTACAAATCCCTTTTCTTCTTGTAAACTGCACAATACAATTAGTTGGTGACCCCTTTGTTCTCAGGCTTGTCTGCACACAAGAAACCAATTGTCCATGTTGCGGTAAATTATATGTTCTTAATGAGACAACTGATCTTAGGTTTCTCCTATGAATAACCTGTTGTCCAATGTCCTATAATATAATACTCAACCAGTTACCAATAACATGTTTTTCAAGGAAGATGAATCGACCAAAACCATCCCAAACGACCAGAGCGAAATTCTAGTCGGCTAGTAAGTGAATTCGGCCAAATAGAGGAGGGGAAAAAAAATAGTCTGATGGAATGAGTTGACCAACAATGAAGAAAAATACTCAATATATGGGTTGGGTCGATTGGAAGTGGATATAAATGATTAGATGGTGAATTGGCAACCCTCAGTGAAGAGAAATATCTGGAGGGCGAATTGGACAACCCACAACATTTGAAAAATGCCCAAAAAACACTTACACACATCCGACAACATCTAAATTCTCCCAACAACTTCTAAAGACATCCAGGAAACATATAAACATGTCTGAAAACATCTAATTTCTCCCTTGAAATTCTAAATCTGACTAGCATCATCCAAACACACCAAGGAAAGGAGGAGTTCTCCCATCATTGTTTAGAAACACCTGAGTAATGTGGTGGCTCATCTAAACAAAAGAAAGTCAACCATCCAATCAGATGGAAGTCAAATCGACCAAGAGAATGAAAGTTGACTTTGGTGGGAATGTGAGTCAACCTGGTAACTAAAATCGACCAACAAAGGGAATTATGTGGGTTGGGTAAGTAAAAGTCGACTGAGTAAGAATTCAACCAACAAATGAGTCGACCAGACAAAGAATGTAAAGCCCCATATTTTTGTATTAGGTAGTTAGAACTTTGATTCTTCTCATATTAGTAATTCATTGCTTAGTAACTATTTGGACCTAATAAGAATGATATAGACATGTCAAAGGTGTACATCTAGACCTATTTATGTGTTGCATAATATTATTTTTACTATTATATGTTCATGTTGATGATTGTTATGTGATTTGTTTAAACATGAAAATTAAAATGTGGAATTTTAGTACATGGGTACTCGTTCAAAATTATGTAGTGGATGTATAATAGATGCGAGGCATATTGTAAATAAGAATATATTTCATAATTGAATGTCAATACAAATATGGATGATCATATGAAATTTGTGATGTATTTGCATGGATATAAGTATTGGTGAGCTAACAAATAGGTCATGACAAACTGTATAATAAACAAATAACTGTAGTGCTGAGGTAACTTAGATGTCGTAGACATCAATAAGATAGTCTATGGTATAATTTGTACTTGTGATTTAATTTATGATTTCAAATATTGCTATGATCTGTGGTAAGTGTGGTTTTGATAGGACACACATATTTCCCAAAGTGATTGTTTGATGACGTGATTCTAAGAACAATAATAGCACAATATGGCTTGATATAGGGTGTTGAACCTAGTTCTATTAGGAAGGGTGGTGGTATTTCCCACTGAGTATCTTATTGAATGTATTTTTATTAGGAGGGGTGGAGGTATTTCCCACTCTGTATCCTCTGAAACCTGGATTCGTGGGAGGGTTGTGTGAAGTCACACTTCCCTAGACGTGTGATGGTGACTACTAGTTTCTTGTTGGGGAAGCTTGGTCAAGATGTATGACACTTCCACTTATGAGTTCTATCTGAAATTAGCTCAATGTATTTTATGCTCCAACTTAGTCCAGCAGAGGAAAGGATATGATGGAAGATGGAAGTAGGTTAGGAAGGAATGATGTTTCAATGTTAGTTGAAAATACTGATTGAGAATTAGACGTGCCACTATTGTTTACTCACTTGGTTCCTACCATATTTAAAACCCTCTTATGATTCCCTTTTTATATTTTAAGTGTGATAATGAGTTATTGATGAATTATTGTAATTTTGTTTGTTGAGATTATTAAATGATGCATTTACTTGATCTGTTGTCCTGTATGCCTTAGTGTGATCATACAAGAACTATGCACTAGATATGTTTATTGTTAGTACATGCATAAGATATTTGTATGCTAGCTATGCACACATATCATGCACATGTATGCTAGTAGAATTAACTAATTATTAAACTAGATTATTAACTATTTAATTGAATGATTTAATGACTGTGAATTATATTGCATAGAGAAATATCTAGTAGCATTAAATATCTTCTTTGAATTTGATTGATGGTTGGTATCATCAACTAATTGAGTATGGTGGGTTATCATGTACATTTTTGGGAATTTTTTTTAAGGTGCATTCATAAGATAGCATGAGAAGAAAGAATTTGCATTTTATTTATTGTTATTTTATGTAAGTCATTGATATTTTAGCTTATTTTAAATTTTTCCCGAAATTATAGATACGGGAGGTTGATGGCTAATAATGAGGTTGGTTGAGGATACTTGGGGAAGGGGGTATGAAAACTTGATAAATATGAAGGGGAAGGGGAAGGGGTGATGAACGGAGGTTGATATGTTGGATCATGTTGAGAGGTTAGATAATTCTTGGAAGGTATATTTCTTGTGATAGTCTTATTAGAGCATATGTGATTTGTTGTTCTTGGAGTGACGGACATGGAGGGCCAAGAAACTGAAAGGTCTCTTGGAGCTAGGAAGCCGGCTAGGATCCTAGTTGGATGGGAGGATTCCATTGTTTCATTTTGGGAAAGAAGAAGAAGAATTATAGGAAGCATTTTCTACTCATGACGGGACTACATTGGAAATGGTCATCTTCAAGAGACTAGGGAGGAGGTATTTTACTTGATATATTTCGTTATTCTTTTATTTAAATATTTTAATCGTAAAGTGAACTTCTTATTTATCTCATCCTCTTATTTAGATTCGTATATTTGGATTCAAATTTGGAATATTTAGAATTTGAAAAATTGTAAAAGAGTTATGAATATGTTGTAGGTTATTCCATCTATGAAAAAAAATAAAAAAATTTACACTTAATTTGTGTGTATAAATTAACAAATCTTATTTCATAGCATCTCTTAGAGAGGTGTTACAAATAAATAAGTGGAATTTAGAAACCATCTACTGAGGATAAAGTCTAAAGGTGAATTTGATAACTCCTCAGTGTGTAAAAACATTTGGAGGATGGATTCGACAACTAGTCGTGTAGAAAAACGTTTTGGGGTTATTTTCGGTAACCCACAACATATAAAAAAAATGCTCAAGGTGATTTTGATAATCCCATGTCAATTAAAACGTCTTGAAGCCAAATTGGGTATCCAACCATAGAGGAAAACATATGGAGGTGAAATTGATAGCTGGTGAATTGAAAAAATGTGTATACGGTATGTGGGGAGCTAATAAATTCTTAGAGAATCCCCGATTTCAAAATATACTATGTCCCTGATTTATGGTCACGAGAAAAATGCCAATAAAATTCGAGAATGTGGGACATGACTTACATATAGCTTGTGCACACAAACTAGTAGCAACCTTGACTATGGGAGTGAGTGAAAACCCCCCAATGACTCTTAAAACAAAATTAGAAACCCCAAATAAATATCAACGGCTTCACAAGGATGACCATCAATTTCCAAATTCTGAATTAATGTATGTTTAATATTAAAGAATCATTTTTCTCTCTTACAAACCCATGGGAACCAAATTAATATCAAATGAGTTCAAACAATAACAAGCACACAATTCTCAGTCCCCGAGGTGTAGGA
Organism: Picea engelmannii; assembly: GCA_009831015.1. NCBI lineage: Eukaryota > Viridiplantae > Streptophyta > Pinopsida > Pinales > Pinaceae > Picea > Picea engelmannii. The sequence continues at coordinate 1,341,658 of ML777467.1, read as the reverse complement.
CAGTCGGTGACAGAGTGTGTTGTTAAGCCACTCCGTGATGTTAAAGTTACCGGTTCGAAACCTGCGGGGACAAAAAATCCAACCATGTTAAGGGTTGGTGTGGCTCAGGCCAGGTGCGATCCCCGGGTGATTTTGACGGCTTAGATGCCCCTGAGTCATGGTTTCTCAAGCCACAGGTTAATCGCGTAGCCAACAGGTCCCGCACAAATTAACAAACAAAAAAAAAACAAGCACACAATTCTCTTTTCTAAACTATACACAAAAAACCATTATTTGACAGTGCACACCATCTATCAGCCCTAAATAATGCAACCACAAGCATTCACAACACATAAAATCAAAAGTTTTGCACTGGAAAACCAAATGGAAAAAACCATCTTCGAAAGGGGATCGTTATTTTCATTATGGTATTATCTGGTTACAATGTGTTCTTTTCTTTCTCTGTCTCTTTCTCTCCTAGACATAAAGACCCATTGCAAATGAGAGTGATGGAATAAATAGGGAGCATTGGGTGGTAGGGGGAATACCAACATACCTGACCCTTCAGTGCTCGTTCCGCAACTTTCTCCTCTATTAATTTTTAAATTACATTTAATTTTGCATTTTTTTTTCTCTCGTGTTCTCGTTTTTTTCCTACTAAACTATTAAATTTACATTGCTTTACAAATTTTTTTATTGACCTTCATTAATGATCAATTAATAATTATTACACCCATTCTTCGGTCCAGATCCATTTTGGATCAAGGAGAGAGTGAATGAGGGAGGATGATAGTCGAAAATCCTCATCAACACCCAACCATGGGTCCTCCCGTATTTTTACTTTTTTTCCATTTCCTATCCTCCACACTATTCACTCGCCTACCAAAGGAAAATTTACAACCAATGTTTTCTATATAATAGATCATTTTGCCAACTTCCTAGGTTTCTTGAACTAATCCTCGATCGACACATTTCCCAAGTAGTTCGTTTTCATTACCCTGCCCCATAAAGTGAAATTGAGAGTAAGCCTCCAAAGAGATCTAGTTGTGAAAGATTGAGAGAAATGGAAAAAAAAATTTAACCCCCAATCCCTAATACTTTTGGGGGTTGCCAAACGTCTCCATTTCACTAGTAGAATTCCACCAGAAAAACGAGAACCAGACCATAGGAACTAAAAACTGAGATTCTTTATTTTAGTGAGAATTCCCTTTGGCATTGCAACTATTGATGTCCAATATACATGAATGCTTTCCACCACAGTCTTAATTAATACTAGTCGACCCCCCCTGGAGAGGAGCCTATTAACCCATAGAGAGATGCGAGCTTCAACCTTTTTGAACAACCATATCCAATCACCAAACTTGTACCCACTTGGTTTTAGATCAAAACAAGATACTTGAAACTAGAGTCCAACTCTTTACGAGGAAAAGGGAAAATATGATTAATTTGTTGAATATAATTATCATCAATGCAGATATTAATTATGCACAATTTTTCAAAATTTATCTCCATGCCAGTAGATTTTCAATACAAATCCAAGATGCCTTTTAAAGATGAAAGATTCCTTAGGGACCCTTGAGCAAAGCATAACACATCATCCACAAAAAGGATATGCGAGATGACTTCTTAAGTGGAGACCTTGACTCCCTTAAGGATCCCTCTTGACCTGACATCATTGAACAATTTACTTAAGGCCTTAACAACTATGAGGAAGAGGAGTGGAGATAGGGGGCATCCCTGTTTGAGCCCTCTCAAAGGCCAAAAAATCCTAGAGGGAGCACCATTAATAAGCACTGCAAAGGATATTGATTGGATACATCCCATAATCCAATTGACCAAGGAGATATTCATACCCATATTCAAAAGAACAAGGCAAAGAAAGGACCATCTTACTCTCTCATAGGATTTGGACAAATCAAGCTTTAAGATAACCGCAGGCTACATGGACAACTTAACATAATGTATTGCTTCTTGAAAAATCACTACTGCAACATGAAATTTCCTACACTACAGAAACTCGAATTGTTCTTTTGAAATCACCTCACCTAAGATAGGCTAAATTCTCTGAGCAATGGTCAGTGACTTATAAATCACGTTGCAACACGAAATTGGTCGAAAATCAGCAAAGGAGAGGCCATCTTGCTATTTGGGAATTAAAGGGATGAAGGTAGAGTTTAATGAGCCTAATGTTTTCCTCAATCTATGGCACTCTTGAACTACTTTTAACAATTCTTCTTTCATCAAATCGTAAAAGCCAAAAAAAAGGTTCAACAATGAACCCATCGATACAAGGACACTTAACTTTTTCCATAGAGGATAGGGCAGCTTGAATTTCAGCCTCCGTCACTTCCTCTTTTAGAGACAGATTCATATCTTTCGAAAAGACTAGAGGGAATTTGTAGATCACCTCTATAATTTACTGAATTGGACAACCTTTCGGCTCCTTGAAGAGAGATTTGAAATGACGGGCCCCCTCTTCAACTTTGTCCTTGAAAGAGTGCACTACATTCCCTTCAACAATTTTATTTCCCACATCATATTTAACTGTTTCCAGTAATTTGCATACCGATGGAAGAATTTAGTATTACTATCTCCTTCCTTATTCCAAAATGCATGGCTCTTCAATTGCCAAGCAACTTCCTCCTTCTCCAATAAGGACTGATGAGAGGCTTCTGGGGATTGAAGATGGGATAAGTCGCTTTATGAGAGACTACCCACTGCATTATATTCATACATCTTAGAGATATTGAACTCATCTTCTTTCAAAGAGGCTTGAGACTTTTCATTATAAGCTTTGAGCCAGTTTCTTGTAGCTGCTTTTACTCTGGCTAGATTTTTTGCAAAATGGAACAAGTAAGCAGGCGGGGAAGGAGTTAGATGAACCTACAAATATTCAACGAGCTTCTTGAAATCTTCTTCCAATAGCCAAATATAATTAAAATTTAAAGGGGATGGAGGATTCTCCTCATTTGACACCATTCTGAATAGAACCAACATGTGATTGGACATGCCTCCAGAAGACACTGAAGATTTCATGATAAAAGGAATCTACACCAAAGATTATGACACCCAGAAATGAAGACTTTTTGATATTGAATCATCATTCATGCTGAAATTCCTCCAAGTAGGAACTAACTTTACTGGCTTGACGTCCACGAAACAATTCTTTTCAAAAAAACTGCAAAGGAAATTGCTCTAGGGGTCTTTCCTGGGATTCCCTCCCCATACTTCTCTCAGAGATAGAGTTAGATTAAGGTCCCCACCAACTAATGTAAGAGGGTCTGCTAAGGCAATTGCCTAAACCAAATTTTCCTAGAAGGGGATTCTCTTTGAATATGGACCATAAATATTTAAAACCGATAAAACTACTCTCAATTCTTTTAATTCCAATTTGACCAGGATAGTAGAATTAAGAGAAGAGAGGAAAGAGTTGAGAATCAAGACTCCAATTTGTAATTAAGCCTCCTGATTGACCATCTACATCCATCATCTACATCCATCATGCAAAAGGAACACTTTTTTAGCCACGGCTCAAGACAACTATACATCTATTACCATCCACCATAGTTTCCTTAATTAGAAATATATCAAGTTTGTGGCTCATAATGATCCTTTTAAGAGATAACTTCTTACAGGGGAAGGCCTTTTAAGGGATTTGCTTGCTCTAAGGGCCATTGGTATGGTGGCTTGTTTTCCTTTTCTTTTTATGTCCTGAACCACCTTTGTTGAGCCTTCAATAGATGGGAATTTCTTCCAATTAGGTTAGACAGGAGGGGATCACGGGATAAACCCACATGTACAGAGGAATTTCCTTTTGCTTAACCATAGGTCTTACAACATATCCCTTTTCTGGAGAAGGACCACCTTCTAACTCCTTAGAAATAAGACCCCACTCCACCTTTAAAATGCCATTGCATCTTTCATAACTCTTTGCACGGTCAAGCAGCCTATGGGGAGAATGTTAAACTGAATATTTGACTTTGGGGCTACTTGATAGGAGAGGTGTAGCCAAAGAATCATGATTAGGGGGGAGAGATTAAATTAACACAGAGCTATCGAATCGAAACCCCAACAAATCCACAGAGAAAGAATCAAAATTAAAAAAAAAAGAGGGCGCAGGATTTGGGCTAGTGACAGAGTTAATGCTGCCATGAACCAAAACAGACTTGAGTTTTTTTGAGGTCCAAACTTGACGCTTGAGGGCCGCCACTCCAGCGCACAAAGGCTTTGATTGTTTGAAAAGTTCCAAAATAAACTTGTGAGCTCTGTCCAAATCGTCTGCGTCGTCCTGAGTCACGAAGGGAAGGGGCCTACAATAAAAGTCCGTTTGTAGCCCGAATGCACGACAGTGACACTGAATGTCTCTGTAATGCACTTGTTCCTCCTCCGTCGCGGGACAAAATGACGGACGACCACCAGAACCTGGAAACTGGAAAGAGAAAAAACGACTAAGGGTCTGGGAGGAAACCAAAACACTCATGTTTTTCGGCATGTCACAGGAACTTTGTTCTCAGATACCCCACACCACCACAAACTGACTGCAGCTACGAAGAAAGCTGTAAAAAAACCCTAAAAATGTCAAACAACATCCATGCCACACGTAACTGTAAAAAAACCCTAGAAATGTCAAACCACATCCATGCCACACGTAACTGTCAAAAAAACCCTAGATATGTCAAACAATATCCATGCCACAAGTAACTGTAAAAAACCCTA
>ML777467.1:1286726-1299228 GCA_009831015.1 Picea engelmannii | reverse complement strand
CCCTTTCCCATAATGATGATGTCATCTTATTACATGATTCCTTGATCACATGTATAGACTAGGTATTGAATATATTAATTTGCTTGTACTTCAATTGGTTTGTACTGTTGTGATTGGACGACACAAGAGCATCGAAGCAGAGCGAGGAACAACAGAGATTTAAGGAGAGCGTTCATAAGGTATGTCCACTATCCATTTCTCTTAGTTCATTCAATAGTCTAGATCTAGGGAAAGAGTAGTATTCTGTCTCGTTTTGTTCTAGGTCTAGGTGGTTCTAGGGAGATTGGTCTGTGTCTGCACTCACGAATTTATCCATTAAAAAAATTGGCGACTCCAATGGGGAGATATCCCTTTTGTCTTTTTGTCTTTTTGAATTTTCTGTGGCCATTTGCTCTGGTTACCTTTTTCTCATGATTTGTAAATCTCTGAGTCCTCAGGATACCCTGAGTGACCTTTTGGGTCCAAAAGTCATTTTGATTTTTGCTTGATTTTTCAACTTTTTTATTAGTTTCAGAGATTCCTGCACTGTGCCCATTAGCATCCTGCGAGAACCCTGATAGTTCACACCTTGCATATATACTCCAGTGCGAAAAGTCCGCAGTCTGCACTTAACTGGCCTGCGAGAATTTTAGTTTCTCGCACTGTGTCCGAGGCTTGCCTGCGGGTAGATTTTGAAATTTTTTTTGAAATCAAGTTCTGACTTTTGCAATAGCTCAGTGAGGTTGATTTAAGTCTTTTTGACTCTTTGGATTACTGGCTTGCCTATTTTTGCTTTCTTTTGTTTGCTGAACTTGATCTAGGTTTTCTAGGCTTGTTCTTGCTTTGATCACTTGACTTTCATCTCTTAGACCTTTTTGGCATTTTTCTTCTCTCTGATTACTGGAGTTGAATGTGTTATGTTGGTTAAGAACCAGTGATTGATTGGAAGTTAAGATTTTGAGATTTCTCTTGTACTTGTTGGTCCAAAAGGACAATTTTCATTTGCATTGAGAAGCTCTTTTGGTTTGTTTTTGTTTTTGCTTCCATTGAAAGTATTGGATTGGGTTGTTTGCTTGGATTTTTATATTTTGGTTTTATTTTCTCATTCAATAGAGTTCTTCTTGGAAAGTGAACTATTTGTTTTCTTTCAAGATCTTTGTTTTACCTTTGAAACATCATTGAAAATAAAAATTTGTAGAGTATTGGACTTTTGAAAAAGACATTTAAAAAGTATTCATTGATACAGTGATTATTTGCATTCATATCAAAAAGGAAATTGAGCATTGCATTTGCATTGTCATAGTGAGATTGATTCAGAAAGTGTTCCCTATCTCCCATAACTAGGATTCGTCGAATGAGAAAGATTACATTTTATTGTATCCTTGCATTGATTGGGTCAGAGTCACACATCATTGAGTTTCACTTCCGTTGCCTTTGAGTATACAAAAGCCATTTAAAAACATTGTGCAATATTAAAATTGATCTAGTAACTCTTTTATAGGGCTCTTTTACACCAACATTTAGCTAGGCTAGTGCTTTGGAGTAGGAAGAGAGACACACTCTCCAAAGCTCAAAACACACAATAGCATCTTGAGATAGGGAGTGCAAAATTCCATTGGCCTCATATTGTCCTGGGAATCCCTTCTAACACAAGGGTCAAGCATAAGGTCGCATTGGTGTTGGCAGGGATACTAACCTGCTCTGTTGACATCGGTGTAGAGATTGCACGTATTATGGGGGTCACTCTGAGGTATACCCACAATTATGAGTGGAAGCCTTTGAGTTGATTTTGGGCTCGATACCCTACCTTTGCATGTGGATCGGACTGACGACTGTTTCCCCAGGCAGTACTGTTGTCTGTGGTAACCTTAGTGGCCTTTCTCTCTAGGTTCTTACCCAAGGTGATTGTGGAGGGGAAAGTCTCCGTGGTACCTGGAATCGACGTTGATCAAACTCACTCGGGATCCTTGGAGGGTATACCCATGATTATGTGTGGGAGCTTGCACCAGGGTGTAAGTCTGTTAAGCAGGTCGTCAATGTAACTTTTCCACCTTAGCCCTGCCCCTTCTCGTCTCGTTGTTGCGACGTTGGATTTCATCACCAACTAGTGGCTTCGATATTCGAAGGTATTGTTTGCTTGGTGTTTGGCTCTAGATTTTTCTTATTAGTGTATGTTGTTGTTTTCTCGTAGTCAACCTTAGGATTTTTGTTGGGGAGTTTGTTACTCATTTACAATTGCTCCTTCGTGACGTTCGCGTAGGATGCAAGGTTTGTCTCCAGAACATCCGGAAGCTTCACCACCTTTACACACAACAACACCTGAGGGTACCCCTGAGGACTCTCCTCGTCCGGGTGAAATCCCTCTTGTTACTCCACCGCACGTGGACATAAGTGACGTCCCAGAAATCTTTACACCACCTCCACAAACACAAACCACTGATCCTCTTGCGGAATTTCAAATTACCAATACTATAGAGGATTATCACATTCGTCGTGGTGAACGACCTTCAGGACATTTTCATCTTTCTGGTGATGATCTTCCACTTACTGAATCAATTGCTGGGCCTTCTCACGGTGTAGTAGGCCAAGATCCTTCTTGGTCCGATGATTTCCGACGAGTCTTGTTTGGTACTGACTCCCCTGTCTACGAAATCATCAACCCTCCCGAGTCTCCTGAACCAGAAACTGCACCCGAGACTACTACTTATCGTTTTATTCTCCCTCCTGAGATGGCTCATCTCGCTATTACTTCAAGTGTCCAAACTACGATTCCGGCGACTACTCTTTCACCTATTAACACTCAGAGAATAACTGAGGCTACTCCAAATCTACCTCTTGGTTACCATGCGTTAAATCCTATGTTGAATGCTCCGCATCCAACACCACCTCAAACTCCCGCTGGTTCTCTAGGTGGTCCTCAGTTTCCTGGGCATCCTATTCCCGGTTTCATCCCGACGCTCCCTCTGTTTCCTACCGGTAATCCTACTGCTAGCAGCACTATTCCGATCATTGCACCTAATTTACACGTTTCTGTTGGTGGTCAGGGTAGTACGTTTCCTTTTCCCAGACATACTACAACTATTGCACAACCTACAGTTGGTGTACAACTTATGGTTGGGACTATCCCTTTGGTTGGGGCACCGACCTCACCGTTAGGACAAAACATACCTCCTACGTTGGCCCATTATTGGAATCAACTTATGCAAAACTTTCCTCAAAATGCTGGGGGGAAACCCAATGTCCCTACTCCAGGCCAACCATATCCAGGGGTGACTAATCCTATCTAGGGTCCTGGTCAAACTACTCAACCCCAAACTCAAGGTCAAAATCCTTGGGGTTACTATCCTATTCAACCACCACAGGGCCAACCGGGATCTTCTCTTTGGGGGAAAAATGCATATGCTCCCACTGGTCTACCGACTGGGCTTCTGCCCCAAAGTCACCAGTATCCACAGGTGAATCGGCAATTTCCTTTTCTTGCTACTCTGGATTTACCAGATTTGTCTCGAATTCTGAATGATTCTATTCGTCACTCTCCCCAATGGCCTGCTATTCCGGCAAAGCTTCCGTCGGACATTCCAAAATTCGACGGGAAAGCGGGAGAGGACCCGAAAAATCATGTTATGACTTTCCATTTGTGGTGTTCATCTAACTCATTGATGGACGACTCCATTAGATTGCATATTTTTCAAAGAACTCTTACAGGTGCTGCTGCGAAGTGGTACATTGAATTAGCACGAGGTTTCTTTTCGGATTTCAACACCCTTGCGATGGCTTTTCTAACACATTACCAGTTACCGATCCGTGATGATACTGGAACTGAGATTTTAACCTCTTTCAAACAAAGCACGAGCACTCATATATCTGATCATATTCATGAGTGGTGACGAAGGAGACGTCTCATCAAACTTGAGCTTCGTGATCAGTTACTGGCAGAATGGTTTACAAAATCTTTTGTAAACAAAATCGGTAAAGACATTGCTATGGGCGGTGTTGTCACTAAAGAGCAGGCTATTAGTCGTGCTCAGTATTTAGATCTCGTTTATTCGCAAACGGTAACTTTGTATGATTTATTACCCGATTTACCTCGTCCTGGTACTTCTACCTCTTCTGCACCTCCGTTTGCCTCGCATGCAGCCGATGGTGTGATTGGTTCTACTCATGGCCACTCACATTCCATTTCCACCACAACCCCAAAATCCACATCTTCTAATGTACAAAGTGCTACGTCTCCTGCTCCTCCCCCCGGTAAAACCTCGGAAGTGAACGTTGTTCAAACTGCACCGGCCGGTAAGACTAAGTCTAGAAAAGGGAGAGGCAAGAATAAGGAGGGTAAAAACAATAATCCTAATGAACAAACCAAATCACCTCCTGTTGATGACCGGGATAAACGCAAGCCACGCTATCCTTTCCTTATCTATGGTGACGATCACTACACGAAGGATTGTCCGAGACGTGCCGAGGTCAACAAGTTCCTTCAAGGAACACCGAAACCTTCTACGCCGGCTGTCTTATCTCAACCCTTCCTGTCTCAACAATAGGCTTCATTGGTCATTCATGACCAACCATCTACCTCTACACAGTCCTATGTTTTGATGTGCACTGGTGATTCTACAAAAAAAAATGTTACACTTACCACTAGAGCTAAAGACTATACTCCTTCTAAGGATAAGGTTGACGATTTACCACCCGATTTGGTACAACCTTCTCCACCAAATCCACCGACCAATGGTCCTCTTCATATCGAAAGACCAAGTCTTGATACATTTTTACGACCTCCCAAAGGTGTCGTTAATAAGTTGGCATTCAATCCTCATGCTAGGGCAGCCCAGAACTATAGCATTGTCGAAGATCTGGCCCAAGCACCCTCAGCGATGTCTGCCCTCGAAGTCCTTCAGTCTTGTCCTACACAGCGAAGGGCTCTGTTGAAAGCGATAGGTGGAATTGATCCTATGGACTCGAATCTGATAGTCTTTAACTTGGATGATCATATTCCAAGGTTACCCCCACAACTTGCATTTCAAATACAGGTTGTGGTCACCGACAAGAGCATTTGTCGGACAGTTGTTGATGAAGGTGCCTCTACATGCGTAATGTCTTTTTCTTGTTGGAAAGCCATTGGCTCTCCACCGTTAACGGAATCACAAAACACTTTGCGAGCCTTTAATGGCTCCGGTTTTAAGCCATACGGTGTTCTTCCATCGTTGCCTGTTACTCTAGAAGGCAAGACCTTCCAGATAGAAGTAGAAGTTTTCGATACTCCTCTAGATGACAATCTTCTCCTTGGACGAAGTTAGGTCGATTCTATGCATGCTGTCGTGTCAACCCTTTTCCGTGTCCTACATTTTCCTCACCAAGGAAAAGTGGTCACGGTTGATCAAATTGCTTTCTTTAATGCTGATACTCACACGGGAAACGTACCATTCATAGCAAACACCCCACCGGGTTATGAGAATGTTGGTGTTGGTCTTTTGAAAGATTCGTCGTTAATGGGTACATTTCCCATACCACCACCACCCAATATTCCAAGCCCGTCAGTTGCATCTATCAACATGATCTCCACTGTGCTTCGTGAACTTCCAGTGTCTGCCGACCCTTGGATAGTCCCTGATCCCGGGGATCATGTTCGTTTCGGCGACGTTATGCCGCTAAGCCCGGTTGAGTCCGCTTACCAAGCTATTCAATCGGAAAACCCTGCTACTTCTTCTTGTGAGGAGTTGTCTCCTGATCCTTTCCGCGTTGTTTTTCCAACTGATGAGATGATCATGTCTATATTGGCTGACAACCCTTGGGATGATGGACATCATCGTTCCATACTGTTTCTGGAACAACAGACTCTTAAGAACTACCAACGGATTTCGACTCCGTCGACCGTTGTTGTTATTACGACTATTCCTAGATATACACGAGATGTGTTTGGAGAAGAGAACCTTAGTAACATCTCGCCCACGATACCCATCGACATTTCAGTGAAACCCAGAATCATCGAGAATGTTCATATTGGAGCTTCGTGTTCTCCCGACGAAATTGTCACCTATACTTCCTTGTTTAAAGAATTTCGTGACATTTTTGCTTGGATTTACGAAGAGATGTCGGGTATTGACCCTTCTATTGTGGTCCACAAAATTAAGACTTACCCTGGAGCCAAGCCAGTTCGACAACGCCTCCATCCTGTCCATCCACGTAAAGCGGCAGCCATTAAACTTGAAGTTGAAAAACTCCTTAAAGCCGGTTTTATTTATCCTGTGGCATTGACAGAGTGGGTGTCTAACCCAGTACTGATTGATAAAAAGGGTGGTATTATATCCATTTGCGTTGATTATCAGGATATCAACAAAGCTTGTCCGAAGGACAATTTTCCAACCCCTTTCGTTGACCAAATCGCCGATGATTGTGCCAGTAGTGAAATCTTTTCCCTCATGGATGGATTTTTCGGCTATAATCAAATCAATATAGCTCCCGAGGACCAACATAAAACAACTTTTATTTGTCCTTGGGGTACTTTCTCCTACAGGAAACTCCCTTTCGGTCTGAAGAACGCAGGTGCTACGTTCCAATGTGCTATGTCTTACGCATTTCATGATATCAAGCATATTGTTCAACCCTATTTGGATGATTTTCCGGCTCACTCTTTACGTCGGGTCGATCACCCCAATCATCTCCGAGCGATCTTCATTCGTTGTCGATTCTATTGCATTCGCCTAAACCCTCATAAATGTGTTTTTTGCGTAGAATCTGGCCATCTCCTCGGTTTCATTGTTTCACGCCATGGGATCCGGGTTGATCCTATAAAGGTCGAGGCAATTCTTAATCTACCTCCTCCTTCTTCTTTACGCCATTTACAAAGTTTGCAAGGGAAAGAAAAATTTCTTCGTCGGTTCATCCCGAATTACGCCGAGATTCCTCGAGGTTTCACTCATCCTTTAAAGAAAGATTCAGAGTTTGTCTGGGATAAGGTTGCTAACAATGCCTTTGAAGCTTTAAAATTGTCCCTCACAAAAGCTCCTCTTCTTTTCCCTCCAGATTACAGTTGAGATTACTTTCTTTATCTAGTTGCGTCTGAGTATACCATCGGTATGGTCCTCGTTCAAGAGGATGATAACCACGATGAACATGTTATTTATTACTTGAGTCGAAATTTATCATCCACAGAAGTCAAGTACCAACATGTTGAGAAACTGGCCTTGGCTGTTGTCCAAGCGGTCCAACGTTTTCATCACTATATTCTCTCTAGGAAGACTACTATGATTTCACACTGTAACCCCATGCAACACATATTGACACGTCAATTGCTGGGGGGAAAGTACTCCAAGTGGATTGTTATTCTCCAGGAGGTCGATTTGGAATTTGATTGTGCCACGTCGAAGAAGTCCCTAGTTTTCGCTGAGTTGATTTGTGATTTTCCCCACACTGCAACGGAAAAGGTAGCAGTGAATTTGTTACCTGACGAGTCACTTTTCCTTATCAGTACCGACGATATTTGGTACGGAGATATCATTATCTATCTCCAAACTCAAACTTTTCGGCCTGAACTATCCAGTGCCGAACGTCGTCGTGTTCGCTATCAAGCACGTCATTATATTATCCTCGGCGATACTCTTTACTGTCGAGGCATTGACTCTGTCTTTCGGCGGTGTTTGACTTTCGACGAAGCTGAGAAATCTTTGAATGATTTCCACTCTGGAGCATGTGGTGGTCATATGTCTGGGTATGCTACTGCTCAGAAAATCTTGCGTGCAAGTTATTTTTGGCCTTCCTTGTTTCATGACTGCATTATTGTTGTTCAGAAGTGTCATGCCTTCCAGACCTATAATCAGAAGATTCGGTCGCATCCTGCTCCCCTTCATCCTGTAGTCTCAGTAGGTCCTTTCGCTAAATGGGGCATTGATTTTATGACATGTCACCCTCACTCGGATGGGGGGCATGGTTACATTATTGTTGTTGTTGATTATTTTACTAAGTGGGTCGAGGCAATGCTGACATTTAATAACACTGGGAAGACTGCAACACTTTTCCTTTTCAACCATGTCATTACTTGTTTTGGTGTTCCTCAGGCTATCGTTACCGATCACGGTAGTCATTTTAGAAATAATATGATGTCTGAACTTACGGAGAAGTTGGGCCTTCATCATGATAGCTCAACCCCCTATTATCCACAGGCTAATGGCCAGGTTGAAGCCATCAATAAGGTTCTCATCACTATGATTCAACGGATGATAGGAATCCATAAAACCAGTTGGCACACAATGTTATTTTCGGAATTGTGGGCATATCGGACGTCTGTTAAGTCTGCCACAGGATTCACGCCTTTTCAATTAGTTTATGGCATGAAAGCCATCCTGCCGATAGAATGTGAGATTCCGTCTTTGAAACTAGCTGTAGAACTTTTACCAAATACTTCTGCCGAAGAGGAACGTCTGTTGTATCTAATGCGACTAGACGAGACTCACCGTGATGCTACTCTTGTTTTAGAAGCCCAGAAGAAACATGTTAAGGCATAGTATGACAAGCATGTCAAACCTCGTGTCTTCTCTGAAGGAGATCTTGTTCTTCTATATGAACAGGATAAAGATGTTTTAGGAGCTGGGAAATTCAAACCTATGTGGCGTGGGCCTTATATTGTTAGCAAAGTTTTGGCAAAGGGGGCATATGAGCTAGTGGATTATGATGGGGTACCTTTGAGTGAACCCAGAAATGGGTTGTACTTAAAGAAGTACTATGCATAAGTCATTTGTGCATGAAGTACTTGTATTTTTATGTATCATACTGAATGTGTGTGATTACTTTTAGCTTTGAGTTTGACGTTATTTGGTCTCTACCCTTACGATTACGTTGTGTTTTGATTACCATATGTCGGAGTATTCGCTACCTTATATTGGCTTCGCTGACGGTGCTAGCCATAGTACTCAGAACCTAGCTTTCGCTGCCTGGGCTATCTATGCCCCAACAAATGAGCTTATATCTTTACGAGGTGTATGTCTTGGGCGGGCAACCAAAAACATCGCAGAGTATAGCACCGTGATTGAGTTATTGGTTGATGCTATCTCTCTTGGAATTCATCGTTTGGTTGTGCGACTTGACTCGCAGCTAGTGGTGCTACAGCTAAGTAATGTCTATTCTATCCGAAGTCCTACATTATTAAGAGTATATTTGCGGATTCGCCTCTTGGAAAGACATTTTGATCATATAGAATATCAACACATTCCGAGAAGTCTTAATACATTGACAGATGTGTTAGCTAATTATGTTTTGGACAGGCATTTAAATCACTTATAAAAAATTAAACACATTAAAATGTACACAAATGTAAAGTAAGCCGGTAGGAACCATATATATATATATAACGATCAAAGTTTGTTTTTACAAAATGAGTCCGAAGACCAAAATATCAAAAATGGAATCTCATGGCTTCTACATAACGATATCATGACATCAATGATGTTCACGATAGCATGCTAAAGTCCTGGCTACTCTACGGAGTAAACGACCCATAGAGGCAGACACTCCCACGGTATGACGCTGATCACGCCATGGGATCTCCTCCAGAGGCATATCTGGAACATCATGCATCAAGCCCTCTAAGTTTTGCTGCACAGTAAGGTAGTCCTCAACATACTGGGGGACTAGAACTACTACTTCTCCTCGCCGCTGAACAGGAGAAGTACCAGCTAGTCTATATGCCCCAACATCTGTGTTATCAATACAATATTGGTGTTAGTCTTCGGCTAAAATTACAAAACCATAAACATTTAATATGATGAAAATACAAAAACATCTAAAAAGTTAAAAAGTTAGTGTACTTCTTACCAATATTTCCCCACTGTGCATCTTTAGGGAGGGCAAGGTCAGGATCACCTCGAAAGTCCAAGCCAGCATACGCATAATCCTCAATCATCACAACCTGGCCTTGGAGCCAGTCAAAGAAACGATCGTCATATCTGACGATGGGTCATGTCACGTGCCTAGCCATGAGCTGGCACCAACGTAGCATCCGTGGATCCCTAGGACCCGGAAAATGCCAATCTGCCTGAAGTCTGTACACTGGGACTCTCTCACAAAAGAAGGATACTAACAGTGATCCATAACCAAATTGCTTGAGATCTCCACGCTTTCTTTTTGTCAATTGTTTCTTGAGATTGCATAACACTGCATCCGCCCAGTTGAAAACCCGGGGCTCAAGACACTGAAGGGCATATTGAAAGTAGCTCTGTAGAGCCATATGTGGGGCAACACTGCCTGCCATATGAGCTATAGTAAACATAATGGTACGGAGAGTGATATCAGTCACTCCCCAAATGGCCACCTTTCCCTTTTGTCTCTCCGCCTCCGATACGCAATACTCTCGACAGTACTCACTCATCTTCATACCGCCTCTACGGTTACCAGTCAAGCTGACAAGGGAACCCCGTCTTGACAAACCAGTCAGGAAATAGATATCTTCAATATCAATCGTCAAAGTATGGGCACCCACATTAAAGACCTGCTGATCTGGATCCCACATCTGAACCAAATGTTCAAACAAACGAACTTGGGCTCTCATGCCTGGTATCCGGAAATACTTTAGGAGCCCACAATTTCTTAGAGCGGCAATAGTCTGAGGGTGATTTTCGGCAGCGGTATTATCTTCTTCATGCTCACGTTCCCTCCATTCGAGCACCATTAACCTGCATGGCAATCATATAAAGATAATTAGTAATCTTAAAATGTGAGAAAATTGGTTTTTATTGATCAAAACATTATGCAAACTTTTGAATCTGTGTTGTTCGCAGGCGGGGTATAACACATAGTGCGGATTTCCCGCACCCTACCTTAAGCCCGCCTGCGGGAATAAGGAATTCTCGCAGGCCCCATATGGGTAGCCTGCGAGAATCCTTCACGCGCATAGGGTTTCAAAACTTGGCCAACAACTTCAATTTTAACCAATAAAATCATAAAGTAAAACCATGAAAGGCTAAGGAATTGGACACTTACCAGTTTGGTCCGAACGGTTTGTGAAATGATGCCCCAAAGCTCCCAGAAATTGACGATGAAGATTGGAGGTAATATGGAAATGTTTGCACTAAAATGGTGAATGGATAAAAACTTATGGTAAAAATGAGTTGTAAAATAGTTATATTTACTTTTACCATTTTAAAAGTGGGTTTTTCCATTTTTATTTCATTATTTTTCCCATTTACCCTAATTACTAATGTGACAGTGAGTAAAATGACTTGCAGGCACCTAACGAGAAGATTATGGATCCAAAAACTTTTGAAGTGTGGTGTGTTTATTTGGTTTTCTATGGTTTTAATCTAAAAACCTCTAGTGACTTTTATCCGTTCTAGCACTTGTGAAAAACTTAGAACGTGATCGAGCGTTGTTTTATCTCTTTTCCAGGCTCGATGTCGGTACACGAAAAAGGAACCCCCCTGGAGTTGACTTTAAGACCTTTTCACGACTCCCTAAACATGAAAAGATTGTCGAGCGACCTTGCTATTTTCACGCTCGTTAAATTATTTGAACTTACGCATCCTCCGAGCAATATTTTAACCCTTTTTCGGTCTCGTTGGATTATTGTACGAAAAAGGCACTGAGAGAGTTCTCTTTTAAGTGTTTTTCCAAACTCTTTAATCTTGAAAAACCTTCGAGTTTTCTATCTCTGGACTCGTTAAACAAACATCGACAGACCCGTGATGGGACTGAGCCACTCCTTCTTAGGGTTCGTTAAAAATACTCTGAGGGACTCGTCCGAAGGATGAGCTTATATCAACAAGCATATGTGATCCTCTTCAAGCTTGCGTAAAAATAAAGAGGTACTTGCCAGAAATGGTGGGGGAAAAATTTGGGAAGGGGATATGTTTCGTCTTTAAGTTAATTGGTAGTAAGTGTTTCTCTTGAACATGACACCCCCTATTCATCATCCGAAGTTGGTTTGGGAAATCCATTTGTCTTTCATTCGATTTGATTATAAGGACTTTCCATGTGTCGTTTTTGATTCAATGCTGCCAAATCATTGGTTGTGTCGCCCATATGTTCAAGAGATGTCCATTTGAAGCCTCTATTGAGTCGGCCATCTGCAGTTATCATTTCATTTTGTGTCGGCCTTCCCTGTGTCCAAAGTCTAGTTGTTACATGCTCTGTTTCACCATCAAACTCTGTTACTCATTTCGTGTCACTGATGGGGGATGCATCAACGCCCTCCTGTGACGAGTTTTGTTCCGTCGACTTCAGCACATTATCCGGAGTCAAAACTTAGAAATCATTTAGTACCTTGAAGCTTGGATGCCTCAATGGAAAATTTCTCGTTTTTGACAGTGGGTTTTCATCATTGACCTCTGATCGAAAGATTCCGTCGGGTGTTCGACATCAACTCATTTATTCACAGTCGATGGATTGTACTGTAGTACCTTGGGAGTCATTGACATTAATGGTGATTTCCCTCACGCTTGTTAATGGTATACATCAATGACCGGTAATCAAGTGGTTTCTACCATGTTCGACTTCGACACATGTAATCACATGGTCAGATTCGTACTTTGGGTGA
>ML777467.1:1227079-1270063 GCA_009831015.1 Picea engelmannii | reverse complement strand
TATATAGGGAGGGCTGTGGGGGTGATGTCGGGCATCACGCCATCCCCCCACGTGGGCCAGGCCTCAGTCATGTGGGTGCCACGGGACCGAGGCTTGGCCCGCAAGGGGGGATGGGGTGATGCCCGAAATCAACCTTGCAACCCTCCGACTGGTAGAGAGTCAGTGATGTTGGGCATCGCCCTAGCCCCCCAAGCGAGCCAGGCTAACCGGAAGACCGCGGGGGTGATGTCGGGCATCTCCCCAGCCCGTCGCATGGGCTAGGCTCTGATCCCGTGGCATCCACAGGGGGCTGGGATGATGCCGGACATTGCCTCACAACTCTCCCCACATATAAGTATTATATATAAAAAATGATATATATATATATATATATATATATATATTATTACATTTTATATTTCAATTTGTTTTTTAATATATATATATATATATATATATATATATATATATATATATAGAGAGAGAGAGAGAGAGAGAGAGAGAGAGAGAGAGAGAGAGAGAGAATATAAATAATATATATATATATATATATAACATTTTTTTTTGTGTGTTTTTTTTACTCTTTTAAAGTTTTTTTGGGCCATAAATATTTTTTTATCCCTTTTTTTTTCATTCATTTTCTCTTAATTTATATATATATTTTTGATTTTTTGGTTTTTTTTCCCTCTTTAGTTTTTTAAGTTTTTCTTTAATAATTTTTTTTAATATAAATTTGGGTTTTATTTTTTTTTTAAATTTCAATTCTTTTGTTTTCTTAGATTGTTTTATTTTTTTATTTTTCAAAAATAAAATAAAATTAGGGTTAGAGTTTTTTTTTTTAAATGGGTGTTTTCTTTCAATGATTTAGGAGTCGATTTTGAGTTGTTTATTGATGATGGTACCAGTTGTCCAGGGCATGATTTAAATGAGGTTATGATTTCAAATTAAAAACAAAATTAGTGCTACTGGTAGCATTTCTTTTTTATTCGAGGGTAAATTTTAAAGTCTTTGTCCACAATGACATCACAATGACATCAGTTGTTAATGTGACAGGTCTAAATTTTAACCATCATAAAAAATAATCTAGAGACATTATTGATAATAATATTTAAAATATCAAAAAACAACTTAAAAAGGGAGGGGGTGTTATCGGTAGCACAACTTTTCAAAACGAGATAAAAAATGTGACCCCCCAAAAAAAATGAGAACTTTGTAGAGTTATCGTTAAGTTGGTAACTATGTTAGAAATGAAAAATGTTTTCTAACCCCAAACCCTCAAGACTATTGGGAGTTTCCACACAGCTCCATTTCACTAGTAGAATACCACTATAAAGACGAGAACTTGAACACATGAACCAAAAACTGCAACTATTGATGTCCAATATACATGAATTCTTTCTAGCACAACCTTAATTAATTCTAGCTGACCCCCCTTGGAGAGGAGCCTATTAACTCATAGAGAGATGAGAGATTGAACCTTTTTGAGCAACCATATCCAGTAAAAAAACCTGTACCCACTTGGTTTTAGATAAAAACTAACATACTTGAAACCTGAGTTGAACTCTTTTTGAGGAAAAGGGAAAATATGATTAATTTGTTGAATAGAACTACCATCAATGTAGATAGGAATTATGCATGATTTGTTGAAATTTATCTCCATGCCAGTATATTTTCAATAAAAATTCAAGACACATTTTAAAGATGAAAGGTCCCTTAGGGACCCTTGAGTGAAGCATAACAAATCATCCACAAAAAGGAGATGCGAGATAACTTCTTGAGTGGAGACCTTGACTCCACTAAGAATTCCTCTTGACCTGACATCATTGATCAATTTACTTAAGGCCTCAACCACTATGAGGAAGAGGAATGGAGATATGGGGCATCTCTGTCTCAGCCCTCTCAAAGCCCCAAAAAACCTATAGGGAGCATCGTTAATAAACAATGCAAAGGAGATGGATTGGATGCATCCCATAATACAATTGACTAAGGAGATATTCATACCCATCTTCAAAAGAAAAAGGTGAATAAAGGACCAACTTACTCTATCGCAGGCTTTGGACAAATCAAGATTTAAGATAATTGTAGGCTGCTTGGACAACTTAACAGGATGGATTGCTTCTTGAGAAATCTCCAATGCATCATGAATCTTCCTACGTTACAAAAACATGAATTGTTCTTCCAAAATCACCTCACTTAAGATGGGTTTAAGTCTTTGAGCAATGACCTTGGCCACCAACTTGTAGATCATGTTGCAACACGAAATTGGCCAAAAATCACCAAAGGAGAGGCCATATTGCTTTTTGGGGATTAAAGTGATAAAAGTAGAGTTTAATGAGCCTAAAATTTTCCCCAATCTCTCAGATTCTCGAACCAATTTTAAAAAACCCTCTTTCATCAAATCATAAAAACCAAGAAAAGAACCAATAGTGAACCTGTCAGGCCCAATACTCTTACCTTTTTGCATAGAGGATAGGGCATCTTGAACTTTATCCTACGTCACTTGATCGTTCAAAGACAGATTCATATCTTCCAAAAATACCAAAGGGAATTTGGAAATCACCTCTAGAATTTTCTTAATTGGAAAACCTTCCGACTCCTTGAAGAGAGATTCGAAATGAAAAACCCCCTCTTTAGCTTTATCCTTAAAAGTGTGCATCATATTCCCTTGAATTTTTTTTATTTCCCATATTCAATTTTTTTGGTAATTTTGATACCGATGGAAGAATTTAGTATTACTATCTCCTTCCTTAATTCAAATTGCATAGCTCTTCAATCACCAAGCAACTTCCTCCTTCTCCAATAATGACCAACAAGAGGCTTCTAGGGATCGAATATGGGATACGTCACTTTCTGAGAGACTACCTGTTGAACCCCTTTCATGCTTTCCTTTTCCCCCTCCCTTATTCTATTTTCCCACCTCTTTTAATACCCTTTATTCCCCCCTTCTATATTTTCCCTTTTCCCATTTTCCTTTATCCCCTCTTTTTCCCTTTCTTGGTTACTATACTTAACCATTTTCATGTTTGTGGACCTGGGGATTGTCACACTTGTATTCTCTTCCATTCACCTAAGTATAAGTCCATTCAACACCTACAATTATTTTATGTCTCAGACTTTCGGACTTGTGGACCTACGTGATACACTTCCACTCTCCATTGTTCGCCCGACACTTTTTGTTACTTATCCATTCCATACTTTCAGACATGCAAACCTTCAGAATTGCAAATCTCCCTTTTCATATGAGTCACCAAACCCGATGCCCCACTATTACCCATCCCTTCACATTGTTTGATGTCATATTTATTGTTTTCCCTACGGACCCAAATACCAAATTTATTATTGATGTGGCCATTAATTAATAATTTTTTTTTTTTTTGTAAGTGAGTTGAGATTCTATATTATTGAGTAAATATAATACAAAGGCAAAAAAGGAAGGGTCACCTGCTCTGCCAAAAAGTAAACTAGATCAAGGGTCTCGAATTTGTGCTGTCTATAGATGTGGGGGAGATGGGCCGCCAACCTGGGAAACCAACCCAGTCTCCTTAAGCTACTTTGAAAAAATCATAACATAACATAACAAAACATAGAGAAAAATAACCCGAGGTTGTTGCTACACTAGTCCAAGATGATGGGATGGCTTTTGTCTCCTTCATTTTCTGTTGTATTCTCCTCCCTTTGCTCCATCATGCACGTCCTTCTGATGTAGGCTAGTGTTCTTCTTCTATCCACAGGAGTGATGTCCATGTGGTGGACACAATGGAGGTAGAGTTGAAATTTCCCTGCCAATCACTCCAGGTTTTCTCTTTGGCTCCTCTGGTCCTCTGCTATTCTTCTTGCACTAGCCTCCAGGTTGTTGAGGCGGTTCATAACTTTTGTGAGCTCCTTCTTGTGACCCCGTATCGCCTCCCTACTTGTCCCTTTCTTGTTAGCTTTCATCTTTCCTATCAACATTTTAGTGCGCTAGGATTCTTCCACCATTTTGTGGTATAGCGTTGTTTTGGGCATTGTGGCCCTTGGGTCCTTTATCCTGTCTGCCTCTTGGATGAGTTCTTCCTAGGCCTTTCCATGTCGCTTGTTATTAAATTCTCTCTCCCACCTATCTATAACCTCTTTTCCCTTGGGATCAACATGCGTGAGGAAGGTACCCTTGGCCTCATTGGTCGCCTACTCCATCCTAGTGATCCTCCGGGTGCTTGTTTTGAAAGCCTCCACCTGGGGGCCCCTCTTTCTCTAGGTATTCTTCATTCTTACCATCTCTGTTTGATTTTGGTGGTTCTTTCCGTGAATTCAACCTATGTCTCTATTAACCCCTTCCTAGTGCTTATTTTGGCCTTTGTAATTGCTTCTATCCTCTCTGTGATTTCCCCTGATGGTTATTTCTTTATGGGGTTTCCCTAGCTGCGGCCTTATCCCGGTAATCATTGATCTCTCGTAAAGGTGTCCTTCTTGGTTCTGTTGCATTGATTTGGAGTGTGTTCTCTTGTGTACCCTATCTTCATCCCAGTGCCAATCCCCTGCCTAGCAACATGTACGCTTATCCCCCCCCCATATTTGTGTGTGGGTGAGGTGTACCCATAGCTACCCCTGACCAACCATTTTGTTCTTCATACTTCTTTCTAGTGACAGGGTCGTGGTGTAATATCTCCTCCTGTGGTGTGACCTGTATCTGCATTGATATTTGTGTTCAGGTGGTGGCCTCTCGGATTC
The DNA here is from genome assembly GCA_009831015.1 of Picea engelmannii. Classification (NCBI taxonomy): domain Eukaryota; kingdom Viridiplantae; phylum Streptophyta; class Pinopsida; order Pinales; family Pinaceae; genus Picea; species Picea engelmannii. Next base: position 1,265,377 of record ML777467.1, on the reverse strand, counting down.
TGACTGGATCCTACATGCCTTTCAATTATTTATGTGCCTCCATACTTGATGTGATCATCCGTACTTCATCTACCATCATAGTCCTTTACCGCTAGTTGGGTGCAATCAATTTGGAAATAACCACTTGGGATGTTACTCCATATTGTGTCCAGTTCTGGTCCTGCTCCGTCTGCCCCTTCGTTAGATATTATGTCCGCTAGTCCATTAGCTGACCTCCGTACCCATCATAGCTCTACTATGATCCCCGTCTGCAAGTGGTCTTGGAGTTTTTGCAGGGAATGAGCCAAGCGCCAGTGCTTCTGGATTTTCCCCACTCTAGTACCGTTTTGGAGTCTCCTTACTGTTTTGATTACCAACATAGAATATCCTTCCACTATGGCATTGGTTATCGCTTCCCGTCATAGAATATCGAGGCCAGTATCCAAGGCTCCAAATTTCACGGCATTGTTGGTTGAGTTCCCTAGACTCCCAGTATACAGCTAGATGATATGTCCTTGACTGTCCCTGATTACTCCTCCCAATCCTGTCCGACCTGGGTTACCTTTCGACGCCCTGTCAAAATTCATCTTGAGTGCACCCTCTGGGGGCGGTTTCTAGTTGTGCTCACCTATTTGGAGTTGCATTGTCCATCTTACCTAATTGTGGTTGTGACCATCCTTCAATTCAAAGGCCTCTAGAATGTGGATATCCTGGGCTCTGAGTTGCGCTTTGCTCGATTGGCAATTGCGGCTCTATACCATTTCTCTTGTCATGGAGATGATTGTTTCCTTAATATTTCTCGTTGTCCAACTTTGGTTCCTGAAGATGCGCAGTTAATTTCCTTCCACATTGCCCATATGATCATTCTGGAGATGAGGGTCCAACAGAGATTCACCTCTTCATTATCGTTGTAGTTCTCTTTCCAAGTATTTATAGTTGCGGATATATTACCTCTGATCCGACTAGATTGTTGGAAGATGTCAGTTATCCAGTCCCAGACTTCATTTGTGAAGATACATTCATCCAGGAGATGGTTTGTTGTTTCCTCTTTTTATTCACATAGGTGACATCTAGAAGGTCCTATGAAACCGAGCTTCCTGAGTTTTTCCCAAGTTAAGATTCAGTTGTGGAGTATTAGCCACTGGAAGATTTTTATTTTTGGCCACTGGGAGCTGTTCCAGAGCTTATCCCATTGATGAGTCGTGTCTTATTGGTCCTGTTCCATTATGTAGTGGCAGAATTATTTGAGGTTGAATTATTTGTTGGCTTTGTGTCCCCATCTCACCTGGTCCATTCCGTCTACAACTACAATTTTTCGTTTCCCTAATTCCTCCTCCACCTCTAGCACTTTTGTTGTGGTTTGGTCTCTATTTTGTGGGGTGAGAGTGTTCCAGATTCTCCATTTGTTACAATATGTTTCTTGCTTCCAGTAGTGGTAGACTCTAGTTTTTCCTTGCACAAGAATATCCTGTTGGAGTTCCTCCCTACCCGGTTCTTCCAATCTAGGTTCATGTTTCCAGGTGTCCTCCCAAAATTTGGAGGTTTTTCCATTTCTGACTTCCCAAAAGCTGTGTGTCTAGATCTAGGCCTTGTTTCGCTAGGCTAGGTTCCAGATGGAAGACCCTTCCTTGGTACCGCTAAAGAATATTTTGTCCTGGTCGCATATGTCAGGGGAATATTTTTCCTTCCACAGGTTTACCCATGGCGTCGTAGTTTCTTTGAACCAACGCCACCAAATTTTCGCCCCATAGGCGTCATTGGTCACTTGCGAGTCATGTAACCCCATGCCTCCTTTGTTTTTAGGTTTGCATACCTTCTACCAAGCCACCAGTGCTCATTTTTTCTTTTCTTCCACTCCTCGCCATAGGAAATCTCTTTGTATTGTTCTTATTTTTTGTAATATCCCCTTGGGAGTTGAGAATATAGACATCATATAGGTTGGAATAGATTGCAACACCGACTTGGTTAAGATGAGTCTTCTGGCTAGGTTGAGGGATATCTACGTCCAATTTTTGACCCGATCTTCTAGCTTGTTGATTACTCCTTCCCAAGTGGACATTTTGTAAGCTTTATCTGTCAGGGGGATGACCAGGTATTTGGTTGGGAGCGCTCTATGCTCAAAGCCCAGTATGTTGACCAGATTTCTCTGGATTGTAGGGTTGGTGTTAAAGAAAAAGATCATAGATTTAGCTTGTTTTATCTCTGCTCCCGATGCATCCCCAAACTCATCTAGGATTTGTCTGTAGGATTTTGCTTCCTTGACCGTGGGTATGCCATGAAGTATGGTGTCATCCATGAATTGTTGGTGCGTGGAGGTAGGACAATTCGCAAAGGGTTTGATCCCTGTTATTTCCCCTATTGCAGTTGTGCTTTTTATGCTTCGACTGAGACCTTCCATCATTAAAATGAAAAGGAAGGGGGACAACAGGTCTCCTTGTCTGACGCCTCTAGTGGGCCAGAATGGTTTGGCAGGGGCTCCATTTACTAAGAGCAAGTAGCTCATTGTTGATACTAGGCTGGCTATCCAGTTGATCCAGTGTTGGGTGAAACCGAAGGCTTCCAGGGTCTTGAACATATAATTCCAACTAATTTTTTCATAATCTTTTGCTAGGTCCAGTTGTATTATCATTCCCCCTCGTTTCTGAAGCTTCAGGGTGTGGATAAGTTCGTGGGCATGGATGATATTGTCCATTATTTTTCTACCTTCCACGAAACCTACCTGTTCTTGTGATATCAGTGTGGGTAAGAGGGGTTTCAGTCTGTTTTCTATGACTTTGGAGATTAACTTATACACCACATTGCACAATGCTATAGGTCGATAATGGTCAAGGGTTTTGGATTCATTTTCTTTTGGGATAAGTGTAATCATTGTAGCATTTAAAGCTTTGAGAATGGAGGCTGACCTTCTAGAGTCTTCTACTACCCTATACACATCATGCTTGACAACTTCCTAGAAGGCTTTGAAGAACTCCACTGTGAAGCCATCTAGGCCTAGGGATTTCCCATTGGGCATTTTCTGGAGTGCTTGGTCTATTTCCTCCTCTGTAATGGGCTTGTTCAGGTTGTTATTTTGTTCTTCAGTGAACAAGCGTGGGATATGTTGTATTATCCTTTGTATGACCTCTGTTATGTCTTGGTTGGGTTCCTAGGCTATCCCTTGGAAGTGGTTTACCAAAGATTTTTCGATGTACTTATGTGACTCTCTCTCTATTTCATCCTGGTCCCTGATCTTCAGGATTTTGTTGTGGGCTCTTCTGGCGATGGTTGTTCCATGGAAAAACTTGGTGTTCCATTCTTGTTCCTTTAGCCATATGATCCGGGACTTTTGTCGCCAAAGAGTTTCTTCTTGCTGGCAACATTGTTCCCATTCCCGAGTCAACTGGATTTCTTCCTTTTTCCTTTCCTCTATGTATCCCTCCATGATGCAGGTTCCCTAGAGTTTTTGCATTTTTTCTTTAATATTGTTCTTCTCTTGGTTTATATTCCCAAAAATGTCCTTGTTCCACTCCTTGAGCCTATATTTGATGTGTTTTATTTTTTTATAGAGTTTGAACATCCTTGTCCCCTACTCCAGTTTCTCCTCACGCCACCATTGTTTGATTCTTTCTTGGAAAGTCGGGTGTTCAATCTAGAATTTCTCAAATCTGAAGGGCTTGTTTTTTGATGTGGTCTGGAAGCCTGCTTCCAACTATACTGTCTAGTTATTAGATCCCTCCCATGGGAGAATATTTCAATCTAAGGTCAGCCCCTGCATTATGATTGATGCTGACACCAGGAATCTGTTGAGTCTTGTTGCTACCTAATGTTGGTTCATCTGTTTCTTGTTCCAGGTGAACTGTCCATTATTAGTTTTCAAATCTACCATCTTTGTTGTATCAATAAAATTTAAGAATTCCTTCGCATCTCTATCCAATCGTCTTATACCTCCTTTTTTCTCCGCAAGTGACGTGATGATGCTGAGGTCACCTGCTAGGATCCATTGGAGGTTGTTGGATCGGGTTTTAAGCTCTTCGAGGTCTTTGATCATACCTTTCCTTTCTTCTAATGCTTGAGGTCCATACTGGTGCATAACAACACCTCTGTGTTCCCAATGATTTGCATGTGGATCGTAAGGGTGTGCCTAGTCGCTTCAGCTGCTATTAGGCTGAGTACTTATGGGTTCCATAGGGTAAGGATTCCCTCTGCCATTTGATGGCCTCCTATAGCCATCATTTTGTACTTGCGCCAATGTTGTTGACTGATTGTTTCCATTATGTCTATGTTGCATTTTGTTTCTTGGATAAAACAAAGGTCCGGTTGGTCCTGTTTTAGTCTATTTCTAAGGATTCGTTGCTTTCTTGGGTTGTTGAGGCCTCTTATATTCCAGGTTATGACTTTCATTTTAAACATGTGGAGGGGAGTTGGGGAAGAGTTTCTTTATCTTACCCGAGTTGATCAGTGGCGCTCCAAGCTCCTGCAAGGCTACACTATTTGATTTTTTGCCTTTTTTCCTCCGCATCTTCTTGGGTGATAGTTGGGATTGACCCTCACCGACTTTAACTCCTAGGTGTCCAATCTCCCTGTGTGTATGCTTTTGGCCTCTAATTTGGCTTCATCCCTTAGGAGGAACAAGTACTAGATGTGATCAAGTTGCTCTATTGGTACATTGTCTACTCCCTATTTTTTCCATTGCTCCAGTATGTTTATGAGGTCTATCCCTTCCCTTTCCACAATGTCTCTGAGTTCATGATATTTTGTGCCTACTTCACTTGTGGTCATTTCCGCATCTTCGTCTACTTCTTGCATGGGGGTGTTTTCGTCTCTTATTCCTCCCTCCACCAGGGTTGCGCAACTTCCTTGATCCTTTTGACTACCTAGTTGGTCAGTGAGCTCATTTTTCATTTGTTCTTTGCTTCCTAAGTTGTTGCCGTATCCTGATCATATTTTTCCTCTTTATTGGATCTGTCCTTTCCTTTCGTTTGGTTCCAGGCCTCAGGGTTGTTCCCCACTGAAGCTTTGCTCTACTTATTGTTGGCTTTGCTTCGGGGGTTTGGTCTTACAAACCCTTCCTCATCTTGCTGTGGATTGGGGTTTTTCATTTCTTGCTTTTTATTAAGAGGGAATTCTCTGATCAGGTGACCATGTTCATGGCATATTATGCATCTAAAAGGGATCTGTTCGTAGTCGATGTTTTGGATCCATTCCTCATCTCTGAATTCAAGGTTGATGGCTTCTGGGAGGGCTACTGACACATCCATCTCTATACAAATTCTTGCGTAAGAGGTATATCACCCTCTCAAGGTGGATTTTGTTGTCTTTATATATTTCCCCAATTTGTTCCCGATGGCTTCGAAAGTTGAGGGCAACCAATAGCCTAAGGGTAGGGAGTAGAGTCTCATCCAAACCGACACCTTTTTGAAGGTTTCTTTTTTGCGAGAGAAATTTTCCTTCCATGGCTGCATGTACAATTCTGTTGATGCATGGAAATAGGGCCCTCCTTCAAAGACTCTATCCCTATCCTCTAGATTTTTGAAGACTGTTGTGAAGAAGCCTTTTGAGCCTAGATGGAGCTCCACTTCCCCATTTGGCTTCCATTGGTATTTAATCCAGTTGCGCAACATTCTTTCAGTGGGCCATAAGCCCATAAACTTGCATATTAGCACATGTGCCCTCATGTGATCCATGTATAGTTGTGTATGCGGATCCTCCAGTACCACCTTGGGTATCATTGTTGTTTTGGGTTTTCATGGGTTGTGTACTTCTGTCGAGTTGGTCTTCAATGTGGCTTTTATTTCTCTCTGATTTTCCTTGGCTTCCTGTTCCATGCTCTTAGTTTTTCCCTAGTTCCTTTCTCGACCTTTTTCTGGGTCTGAACCCGAGGTGCCTGTCATTGGTGTCTTTAAAAGTACACCCCTTGGCCCTTTCCCTCTGTCTACCACTACCTGTTTGTATGAGGGGGTACCCTTACCCCTCCCTTTGGTGCTCATGTCCTACTCTGCTATGGCTGCAACTGTTAGAACCCTAGGTTGTTGTTAGAGCCCTAGCTCTAGAAAGAAGTTTCGTTGGTGTGTAGAAACAAAGTAAGATAATAATTACTTAATAATCTTGTTACCTAGGCTACTAATAGTTATTTTTAGTTATTGTTTCCGTAAAAGAAATCTAACTCAAGTTCATTTCATTGTGAAAAAATAATTTCTCAAGAAAAGCTAGAAAGCTTTGCTAGCACAACCATGAGAAGGCAATCGTTCTGTGGGGATACCTTGAACCTATTTTCTAGAGAAGATCAAAATTATCATTGGTCACACTCCTATTGGTATTATGTGAAATTGATGGATAAATAAAACAACAAAGTATGGATTTCGGGAATAGTTCTTGCTAGGTGTGTTCCTGAATTCTTTGAGTGCAAGGACGTCGTCACCTGGTGTGTCGATAAGCTCATTTAGAAAAAAAGAGTTATTTCATTGCACAATAGTTCTCTTATCTCGTTAGCACCTTCAATATTTAGAGAAATGCTAAAATTACCAGAGACGAACCTGGTCTACAAAGGAGAGGAAGCGATAAACTTCTTGAAAAGCAAGAATAATGGATTGGAGGTTCGCTAGGAATATTTGCATGACCCTGCCATAATTCTTGAAGAAATATCAAGAATTCATGTGAGCTATTTAAAGGATCCCTATAAGGAAATTTCCTGGTTATTTACTCGAAATTGTTGGCTTGGATTCTATAGAAACAATTCCTCGACTCACATTGTACATATTACATCTAGTTATCCATGAAAATGTTTTCTTTGACTGGGTGAAGATAATCACAAATGAAATCACTACTCATCATAGTAATTTCAAGTCTGACAAAAGGTTTTACATGTCTTCTTTTTTGATATTTTCCATTACATATTGTCATACTTTTGAGGGATTAAACATTTCCCGAAGACTTAAAATAAAATTCGATCATGTAACTATGTGGTACCAAGATTTATGGAAGGAAAGGGTCAGCCTTCATTTTTATGAGGTGTATTCATATTTTGTATCTAAATTCAAGAAACTATTATTTGGGGAAGATACATCCTGGTTGTCATTGGAAGTTGCATATTTTCTAAAGGGAAGAGGAGTTCTGGAAAAAATGGACAATTATAATATTATCAGGGTTTTCTACTCTGTTAAGAAACCGATTTTCCTGAAATATTTTATATCTAACAAATTGTTTGTCATCGAAATAGACCAGCAATATAAATTCGGGTTTCATATATTATCTGAGAAAAGGGAAAAGTTGTTCATGCCTCTTCCATGGAAATTCAGTGAAATTCTTCTCTGGGAAATTTCCAAAATTGATGAATATGCTTCTTATTTCGAGAAATCCGGCCTAAAATTTATAGAAGAAATCAAGGGTTTCGACCCAAACCACCTTTTTTATAATCACTTTCTTTCATTTTGGCTTGGACCTAAATTTTTAAAATCAACCATTAGTAAAGAAGAAGGAAATGGCAGTCACCATCAAAGTGACCAAGAAGCCGACAAAAAATCAGAAGACATAGAAACTATCATAAGCACGATAAAGAATCATAAATAAAGAGGTACACCCTCAAATTAAAAACGTGATCAATCACAAGATGTATCTAGGAGGATTTCCTTGCCAAAGGAAAATCCAAAACCAAGAACATCCCATGCAAGAAAAATATAGAGCACTAATTCTGGGGATGATGAAGATAGGAACCCTCCTAAAGGGAACCTAGAAAATCCCCATAAACTGAAGGTCAAAAGAAAAAGAACCAGTTCACAACAGGAAGGGGATGAGACACATTCTCAGGAAGATGACTTATTATTGGATAATATGGAACTAGATGTAGATATTGAAAACATTACTTTTCCAGATGTTGAAGTATCATCTTGAGAGAATATATATCCTGTATTGGAACTCATGATCCATGATGAAAATTTTTCTGATGAGGAGACATTTGCTATAAAAAATGCATCTTTTGATAAGGATTCTAAAAAAATAGTTTTTGAAAGAACCACAAAAAGTAAGAGCAATAAGCTATGGACCACCATTGACACACAGGATATGTTACCTTCAAAATTATCATCCATTCATAGAGTTACAGGAGACGCCCTCAATGTTTCAATCACACACATGGTTGAAGAGAATGACCGGTTGAAAGAAAGAATCAAAGAATTGGAGGAAACCCTCATGCCTCCACCTAGTTTGTCTTCTCTTGTTGCCATGATTCATCCGGGAAAGGGTATTCAAGAAAACCTAGAATCAAGTTTGAGGGTAAAAGGAATTTCTAGTTTAATCATGGCCACCTGAAATTTTGTTGAACAAAATATTAAAAAGAGGATGTCATTGATTGTAGAACTATGGGATATGACAAAGAGTTTAACTTCTCTTGGTTTAAGAATTCAAAACACCAAGGATTATTTAAATTCAGACTTAAAAAATGATGAAGGGTTCTATATTGATGGAGTTTTGATGTTCACAACTAGAGTTGCGGCAATGATAGAGTAGACGAGAAAGTAGGAGAATCTACCTTCTTTGAGTTGCATCAAACAATTGAAATATTGATGGATAGAGAAAATTAATGTATTAAAAGGTCTAATATCCCAATTGACTTACTTACTGAGGAGGAAAATTGAAGTATACTTAAAAATCCTTGATCATGGCATTGTTGGAAATACCATTGAAGTCCCAGACCCTAAGTATCTTTCAAACTCCATGCTCATGACTCGACAAGGTTTTGAAGAGCATATTGAAGGACTTAAAAGGACATCGGCAAAAAATTTCGACAATATGATGGAATTCACACATGATGACATTGATAGTTGACTTTTCGAACATACAAATAAGAGTGAAGACATTGAAAGTATATTACAAAATTTGTCCATTGATATTAGGGAAATTGAAAAGGAGCTATTTAATATTAAGATAAAGAAAGAAGTAATTGTTTCTCCATTAAGGGACTCTTTTCAAGAATGGTTAAATACTTCAATCGCCAAGATTTATAAGATTCCAATAGAGGAAGTTATGACCTATAATCCAATTGAAACCAACAAGAATATAAATGAAGTAGAAGAAAGGAGATAAAGTGAGAGATACCATCATAGTAAGTAGATAAAGCGAATAAGAATATAAAGTTATGAAGGAAGTATCAATGAGAATATAAGTTATGACTGGTAATCCAACTGCAACCAACAAGAGTATAAAGGAAGCAACAACAAGTAGACAAAGAGAGAGATACCATCATAGTAATTCCATATTGATCACATTCTTCTTTCTTTATCATTATGCATCCAGTTATTCTTCTTATTTGAATAGAAAAGTTTAACCGAATTCTGATAAATTTCTCTTTGTCTTCTTTCCATATTTTGTTGCTTGACATTCACCCACCTTCTTCTCTCTATGATATACCTTCTTGTATATGTTTTCTTTATGGTCAACGGGAACCCCAATCCCAATCCTTTGGAAAAATGCCTTTAAATTTCAAAGCATTATAACAAGCTTTATTATTTTTGAGAAATCCCAAGAGAACTTAGTCGAGATCAATTTTGACTCTATTGTATAACTCTAAGCATTGAGTATAAAGTATTTGAAATTGTTTCATCATAATATTTTTTTGAGCTATGCAAGTAATTACTCTATAAAAGTTCTCTTATGCGTCTAGACCATCTTCTTTTATTTTTATGTGTGACCATAAATCTTTATTTTCACTATGATGGATGTGAGAAAATTGTGTTTATTTTCTGCAAATGTGTGATTTGTGAGGTTCCTAGTCCTTTCTCAAGAATCCTTTTAAAATTAATCTTTTATCTTTCATCATTTTTATCTTTCTTTGAGCATAAATATTGGACTACCTTAAGGTCCTATATTATTTTTTAATCTAAAGTTATTAAAGAATACCACAAGCCAAAGAGGAGTACCACCTCTATAAAAATGCACAAGGATTCATATCCTCATGAGTTTTCCATTTTGGTCCTTGCAGATTCAAGCATCAACATTTTTGGCAACCATACGAGGGAGGCAACTGAAATATTTGGATCTAGCTACGTATCATAGAACAACATGACTTTTCCTCAGGCTAACCAGCCCCTTTTAGAAATTGGATTAAATAATCAACGAAGTATTCTTCATCAACTATATAATCTTGCAATAAAAAGAACTGAAACTAGAGAAGAATTAGAAAGGTCTTGGAAAACACTGGTTCAAGAAGAACAAAGAGAAATTCTTCAAAGACAAAGGAGAGATGAAATACAAGACTGAATAAATGAGATACGAGATCAAAGAGGACAAGAACAAGGCTAGAATTGAAGCTGGATAAATACAAAGGAACAATCACTAGATGCAAAAGTAAGCAACTACATACTTTATAAAGTGAAGAACATATTCTTGACAAAAAGGAGAAACTTCTGGACATGGCAGAAAGAAATGAATAAAGGCATGAATAAAGAAATGAAGAAAGACATGAAGAACCACATGAAGAAAGACAGGAGGAAAGAAGATGTGAAAAAGGATCAAAGGTTCAAATGGACTTCAGATACACATGAAGCCTTTAGTAACATAAAAAAGGCAATCACCATGGCCCCAATCCTCATTAGTCCAGACTTCCAAAGAGACTTCATCATTTATTCATTTGCAACAGAAATTGTTGTGGCATTTGTTCTCACTCAAAGAAATTCCAAGGGTGAAGAACTACCAATTAGTTTCATGAAAAAGACCCTTCATGATTATGAATTAAGATATTCAAAATTGGAGAAACAAGCCCTTTCTCTTGTAAAGGAAGTAGCACACTTTTTGAATTACATATTAAATTATCATGTCATTGCATATGTTCCATCCTCTCCTGTCAAGATTATTTTAAATCAGCAATCAAGAGAAGGGAAATGGTAAAATTGGTTGGCGAAGATTCAAGAGTGTGACATTGAAATTAAGCCTTTAAAAGCAATCAAAGGGAAAGGGTTGTGCAAGTTAATTTCGAACGGTGATTCTTTGAACGGAGTAGTTTCGGTTTCAATTGGAAAACCTATATCTGGTTCTGAATGGTATAAATATATTGTGTTTTATTTAAAGTCTGGACAATTCCCTGTCACCATGACTCCAAAGGAAAGAAGAGCATTAAAGATGAAATCAAATCAATATGTATTGATTGATGATGTATTATTTAGAAGGAATTATGATGGCATGTTGTTAAGGTGTGTTGATGAAAAGAGATCTCAAGAATTAATGAAAGAATTTCATGGAGGTATATGTGGGGACATTTTGCGCCCACTACTACAACACAAAAAATAATAAGAGTTGGATTTTATTGGCCATCGGTTTTCAAGGACTCATATACTACAGTAAGAAAATGTATCTCTTGTCAACAATTTTAAAGGAAGATGAAATGATGTGCAATTCCATTACAACCCATATATGTAGAAAAAACATTTGCTCAATGGGGAATGGACATCATTGGACCAATAAATACAAAGTCAAGTAAAGGGAATATATACATCCTCATTGCTACAGATTATTTCACAAAGTGGCAAGAAGTAGTAGCATTAAAAGATGTTGACTCTGAAGAATTGATTAAGTTTCTAAAAGATAATATATTGTCAAGATTTGGTGTTCCAGAAAAGTTCATTACTGACAATGGTTCAATTTTCATCAAGTCAAAATTTACGTAATTTTGTGGAGAATACAACATCGTCATGGGAAAATGTTCAAACTATTATCCACAAGGGAATGGTCTTGTTGAATCTATCAATAATACACTCATTTAGATTCTAAAGAAAACTATCGGTCAAAATCAAAAGAATTGGCATTTGAAATTGATGGATGCTCTGTGGCTGTGCAGAATGACTCTGAAAGACAACACTAGGATGTCTCTGTATATGTTGGTTTACATGAAGGAAACAAAAATGCCAATCAACCTTGAAATAAATTCCTTGACTTATGTAGTTAACACATAAGACACTGAAGATTTTACTCCTATGCAAAAAAGATTAAATCAACTATTGAGATCAGAAGAAGAACAAAGTGAAATTTTTCATAGAACATCTCAGAGGAAGCAGAGTGTCAAAAAATATTTTGGTTAGAATGCAACAGTAATTTTTTTTCAAAAGGGTGAACTGGTGTTACTCTGGAACAAAGCTAAGGAAAAGTTGGCAATGCATACAAAATTTGAAGCACTGTGTATTAGGCCGCACATCATTGAAAAAATCCTGGGTTTCAATTCATATATGCTCAAATATATGAAGGGGAAAATTTAAATGTTTCTTGTTAATGGAAAACACTTGAAATTTGTGTTTTCCTGAAATTATCTCTTCTCCTTGTACATAGTTTTCATTTATTTTGTACATCCTTACTATTTTGACTCCATATCCCAAAGGATAAAACATATGGTCATGAAGATTCTGGATTCTTGACAACCCATAGGGGATTATCATCCCATAGTTGGAGCCAATTTTTGGACCCCTTTCGTGTTTTTATTTCCCCCCTCCCTTATTCTATTTTTCCACCTCTTTTAATACCTTTTCTTCCCCCATTATCTATTTTCTCTTTTCCCATTTTATTTTATCCCCTCTTTTTCCCTTTCTTGGTTACTATACTTAACCATTTTCATGTTTGCCGACCTTCGGACCCGCAGAATGTCGCACTTCTATTCTCCTCCAATCACTTAAGCATAAGTCCGCTCAACACCTAGAATTATTTTATATCTCATACTTTCGGACTTGTGGCCCTATGTGATACACTTACACTCTCCATTGTTCGCTCGACACTTTTTGTTATTTAGCCAGTCCATACTTTTGGACTTGAGGACCTTTGGAATTACATATCTCCCTTTTCATATGAGTCGCCAACCCTGATGCCCCGCTATTACCCATCCCTTCACATTGTTCGATGTCACATTTATTGTTGTCCCTATGGGCCCAACTACCAAATTTATTATTGATGTGGACGTTAATTAATAATGTTGTTACCGAGGCTACTAATAGTTATGTTGAGTTAATGTTTCCATAAAAGAAATCTAACTCAAGTTTATTTCATTGTGAAAAAATAATAGCTCAAGAAAAGTTGGAAAGATTTGCTGGTACAACCATGAGAAGGAAATCATTCTGTGGGGATACCTTGAACCTCTTTTCTAGAGAATATCAAAATTATTATTGGTCGCACTCCTAATGGTATTATGTGAAATTGCTAGACAGAGAAAACAACAAAGTATGGACGTTAGGAATAGTTCTTGTTGGGTGTGTTCCAAAAGTCTTTGAGTGAAAGGATGTTGTCACCTGGTGTGTCGATAAGCTCATTTATAACAAAATAGTTATTGGATTGAAAAAAAGTTTTCTTATCTCGTTAGCACGTTCAATATTTAGAGAAATGTTGAAATTACCAAAGCCGAACCTAGTCTACAAAGAAGAGAAAATGAGAAACTTCCTGAAAAGAAAGAATAATGGATTGGAGCTTCTCTAGGAATATTTGCATGAACATGCCACAATGAATATCCAAGGTTGGATTTCAACAAGAGGAATGGAAGCACAATAGAGTCAGAGCTTAACACGAGGTGATAAATAGAGCCCAAATTATTGAGAAAGAGATACACTTATAGGTATACCCACTACGCACACAAACACAACACGTAGAGCTAGAGAAACACTACACACAAAGCAGAGTATATATACATGATATCACAAACAAAGCATTGGATTAATTGAGCATTGATTAATTTAAGCAGTATTGAATTCGGTCTAAAGTAAAGACAGACGCACACTGGTACCACTATTACCTTCTGGGTACCACATATTATTGGTCCTCGATGCTTGAAGACATATCAATAATTTAGGTGAGATATTTAAAGGATACCTATAAGGAGATTTCCTTTTCTTTTTACTCAAATTGTTGGCCAGGATTCTACCGAAAAAATTCCTTGACTGGCATTGTACATATTACATTTTTTTCAGCATGAAAATTCTATTTTCAATTGGGCGAAGATAATCTCAAATGAAATCACTTCTTAGATGAGTAATTTCAAGTCTGAAAAAAGGTTTTACATGTCTTCCTAATTGATATTTTCCATTACATATTGTCATACTTTTGAGGGTTTAAACATTGCCCAGAGAATTAAAATAAAAGTCGACCCTGTAACTATGTGGTACCAAGATTTATGGAAGCAAAGGGTCGGCCTTCATTTTTATGAGGTGTATTTAGATTTCATATCTAAATTCAAGAAACTATTATTTGGGGAAGATACATCCCGATTGTCATTGCAAGCTGCATCTTTTCTAAAGGGAAGAGGAATTCTGAAAAAAATGGACAATTATAATATTATCAAGGTTTTATTCTCTGTTGAGAAACTCATTTTCCTTCCCTATTATATATATAACAAATTGTTTTCCATCGAAATAGATGGGAAATATAAATTTTGGTTTCAAATATTGTCTAAGAAAAGGAAAAAGAAATTCATACCTCTTCCATGGAAAGTTGACGAAATTCTTCTTTGGGGAATTTCCAAAATTGATGAATATGTTGCTTATTTCGAGAAATCTCAACTAAAATTTGTAGAATAAATTAAGGGTTTCTAACCAAACCATCTTTTTTATAATCAGTTACTTTCAGTTGGGCTTGGCCCTACATTTTTAAAATCATCCATTAGTAAAGAAGAAGAAAATGACAGTTACCATTCGAGTGACTAGGAAGCTGAAAAAAATTCATAAGACATAGAAACTGTCATAAGAACAACAAAGCATCATAAAGAAAGAGGTAGACCCTTGAATGGAAAAATTTCTCAATCACCAGTTGTCTCTAGGAGGAGTGCCTTTCCAAAGGCAAATCCACAACCAGGAACATCCCATGCAAGAAAAATCTAGAGCACTAATTCCAGGGATGATAACGATAGGAACCCTCCTAAAGGGAACCTAGAAAATCCTCATAAACTAAAGGTCAAAAGAAAAAGAACCAGTTCATAGAAGGAAGGGGATGAGATACATGCTCAGGAATATGACTTATTATTGGATAATATGGACCTAGATGTGGATATTGAAAACATTACATTTCCATATGTTCAAGTATCAACTCGAGAGAATATACAACATGTCTCGGCACTCATGATCCATGATGAAACTTTTTCTGATGAGGAGACATTTGTTGTACAAAATGCATCTTTTGATAAGGAGTCTAAAAAATTAGTTTTTGAAATAACCACAAAAGGTAAGAACGGTAAGCTATGAACCACCATTGACACACGATATATTTTACCTTCAAAATTATCACCCATTCACAGAGTTATAGGAGACACCCTCGATGTTTCAATCACACACGTGGAAGAAGAGAATGACCAGTTGAAAGAAAGAATACAAGAATTGGAGGAAACCCTCATGCATCCATCTATTTTGGCTTCTCCTTTAACCATGATTCGTCTGGGAAAGGGTATTCAAGAAAACCCAGAATCAAGTTCAAGGGTCAAAGGAATTTCAAGTTTAATCACGGACACCCGACATTTTGTTGAAGAAAATATTAAAAAGAGGATGTCATTGATTGTAGAACTATGTGATATGGCAAAGAGTTTCGCTTCTCTTGTTTTAAGAATTCAAAACACCAAGGATTATTTAAATTCAAACTTAAAAAATGATGAAGGGTTGTGTATTGATGGAGTTGTGATGTTCACAAATAGAGTTGCAACAATGACATAACAGATGAGAAAGAAGGAAAATCTACCTTCTTCGAGCCGCATCAAAAAATTGATATCTTGTTGGATAGAGAGAATTAATGTATTTAAAGGTCTAATAGCCCAATTGACTAACTGATCGAGGAGGAAAACTAAAGCATACTTAAAAATCATTGATATGGAAATTACTGTAACTACCATTGAAGTCCGAGACCCTAAGTATGTTTCAAACTCCATGCTCATGACTTGACATGATTTTTAAGAGCAGATTGAAGGACTAAAAAAGACATCGGCTTAAAAGTTCGACAATATGATGGAATTCACACACAATGACATTGATAGTTGGCTTTTCGAATATACAAATAAGAATGAAGACATTGAAAATATATTACAAATTTTTTCCATTGATCTTAGGGAAATTTAAAAGGAGTTATTTAATATTAATATAAAGAA
This sequence comes from Picea engelmannii, assembly GCA_009831015.1. NCBI lineage: Eukaryota > Viridiplantae > Streptophyta > Pinopsida > Pinales > Pinaceae > Picea > Picea engelmannii. Next base: position 1,249,335 of record ML777467.1, on the reverse strand, counting down.
AGAAGTAACTATTGCTCCATTAAGGGACTTTATTCAAGAATGGTTAAATACTTCCATCACCAAGATTTATGAGATTCCAACAGAGGAAGTTATGACCAGTAATCAAAATGCAACCAACAAGAATATAAAGGAAGCAACAACAAGTAGATAAAGTGAGAGATACCATCATAGTAAGTCCATATTGATCACATTATTCTTTCTTTATCAATATTCATCCAATTATTCTTCATCTTTGAATAGAAAAGTTTAATCGAATTATAATAAATTTCTCTTTGTCTTGTTTCCATATTATGTTGATCGACATTCACCCACATTCTTCTCTCTTTGTTCTACCTTCTTGGATATGTTTTCTTTATGGTCCGCGGGAGCCCCAATCCCAGTCCTTTGGACAAACACCTTTAAATTTCAAAGCATTGTAATAAACTTTATTATTTTTGAGAAATCCCAAGAGAAATCAGTCGAGATCAATTTTGGCTGTATTTTATAACTCTTAGCATTGATTATAAAGTATTTGAAATTGATTCATCATACTATTTTTTTGAGATATGCAAGTATTTACTCTATAAAAACTTTCTTATGCGTCGAGACCATCTTATTTTATTTTTATGTATCATCATAAATATTTATCTTCACTATGATGGATGTGAGGAAATTGTGTTTATTTTCTACAAATGTGTTATTTGTGAGGTTCCTGGTCATTTCTCAGGAATCCTTTTAAAATGAATCTTCTATCTTTCAACATTTTTATCTTTCTTTGAGAATAAAGATTGGACTACCTTAAGGTCCTATATTTTTTTTTAATCTAAAGTTATTAAAGAAAACCATAATCCAAAGAGAAGTACCACCTCTATAAAAACATAGGAGGATTCATATCCTCGTGAGGTTGTCATTTCAATGCTTGTTGGCACAAGGCAGACCTAAGGTTCAACTCTAACAACGCACCAACAAACCCTAACTACTGGCCCTTACGGAAACATCTACGAAGTAGATGAAGTCTCACCCAAAGTAGAAATAGGGGGGTTGCAGGAAACAAGTGTCTACAACCATAGGAAATGTAAGATGATTCCAAACAACAACACAAAATAGCCCAAAGATTCTTAACAATATTGTGCCTAACTTCGCAAAGTAAATTATATCTTCTTATCTTCAACAGGAAAAATAACAGTGAAATAATAGTATAAAAAGCAGTAAATAACAAAACATCAAGCACATGGAACAACAAGATTTTGCGTGGTTCACCCTCTCCCTAGGGCTACGTCCACAAAACTAATTTTATTGATAGAATAGATGAAAATATATAGTTCTATCTACGCACTCAGTTGCAGATCCTTCTAGAATAGATGAAAATATATAGTTTTATCTGCGCACTCAGCTGCAGATGCTTCTCTCTCTTCCTCTTTATTCTCGATCCTTGCGCACCCATCTGCAGAGTAGATCTTCGCACCCAACTGAAGACCCAAAAGTAAAAGAATGTTATAAAACATAACACTCTTACATATCAACACTACTTTTCACCTCTCCTACCCCCATCTCAACTCTTCTAGACATCTATTTATACATTCCACGACTCTTAGAAAACCATGGGTCGAAGCCCAGGTGCCAAAACTCTAGGTGCCAAAACCCTAGGTCCCAAAAACCTAGGTCCATATAACCCACACTTTAAGGACTTCACCGACCTGTTCTTCCTTCTTCTCCACGAAGTGCTCCAAAGCACCCATTAGTGTCTTCTTCCACTTGCTAACTTGTTCACGATCTATATTATTTGTTGCTTGCCTTCCTTGATAGTCTCTTTCAACGACTTGTTTTCCTTTACTTCGTTGCTTCTTTTATGATTCTTTAACCACTTCGACCCTTCCTCGGTTTATGTGCCTTCCGCACACTTCATACTTTGTCTTTCTTCTTCCTTAATCTTTGCTTTCTTCCTTAATACATGACCAAGGGCCAACAAGCCCCCAACCCTCACATGTGACTCGTCCCAAGTCATTGCAGGATTGAGACTTATGTATTACTTCGACTGCATTCTGCGTGGAGTAGCCTGTGCTTTATTCTCTGTTCCTCCCTATCATGTGCAGACTGTCTTTTTTGTGTCTAGTACCCAATTTCAACTGCACCTGGTACCTAGACCCTTCTTCCTTTTCTTTTACTCAGAGCTACGAGGCAGCTGGTTGTCACAATACAGCTTCAACCAACTCCCATTTACTAAACCATCCTTCCATTCTCCTTTAAGAGTCTTCAACTACGTAGCTCCACCTTCTGTTACATAGACAACCTCAAATGGACCAAGCCAATGTGTCCTGAACTTCCTTGGATTCTTCATGAACTTGCTGTCATATAAAAGTACCAAATATCCTTGTTTAAATGATTTATTCTTGATATGTCTTTCATGGTAAGCTTTTTCTTGTTCTTTTTGTACCTATTGATGAAATCCTGCAATAAACCTGTCTTCCTCTAGTTACATCAATTGTTCGAGCCTATCTTGAACAACATCGGTGTCATCCATACCTGTAAATGCTGCACTTATTAAACTAGAAACCAAATATTCCATAGGTACCATTCCTTCCAGGCCATAAACTAACTTGAAGGGAGTCTTCTGATCTGAAAATAGGGGGCTGACTTGTTATTCTATGCAAGCACCCTCTACTCCATTAATATAAACTTCAGGACCTTGCTCAATGTCTTAGCTATGCAAGAAGTTTTATGTGTTAATTTTATGCTTCTTTTAAATGTTTATGTGTGAGGTATTTGTAAGGTTAAATATATGTTTTAAATAAATACATAGAAAACATAATTTGCAACAAATAAACCAGCAAACTCACAACAAAGACAAGATGATAAATGAGTTCACCCCCAACTAGGCTACATCTCCTTGAGCCTCCACCAATGGACTAGGCTCTCTGGGATTGGTTTGTCAAAGATTATTTTACAAGATCCTTCTCAACTCCAATGTATTTACTGACTGTACCATTGGGTTCAGAATACAAAAAAACCCCAAAAATGACTAATAGAACTCTGAAAACGGATCATGGCTCATCCGAGCATGACCTCTTCTACATGTGGCCTTGAGCTTCCTTGAGCTTCCTTGTGGAAACAACACCTGTAAAATTCCTCAAATGCCTCCAAAACCTATCCCAATGTGTTCAAATCATATCAATTAGTCAAAAATGACTATTCAGTCACATAAAATAGACTTGGGCTCATCTGAGCATGGCCTCCATCAATGGTGGCCCTAAGCTCCCTAGAGCTCCCTGAAACTTCAAAGTAGAAAAACCTGCAAAAGAAGTCTCCAAATGCCTTTGAAAATAGTACCAATGGATTCATAACATCCAAAAACCCCTAGCTGGGCTTTTTTGACACCTTATTTAGCCAAAAATTGAAGAAGATAGGCCTCCTGCCATTTTCGTCCTTCAAGCTTGTTGTCTCCGATTCTCCATTTCGCACCTGTGTGTGAGTAACCTGGCTTCTGGGAATTTCATGTGCCTAAACCCAGCACCCACACACATGTCCACAAAACATGCCAATATGTCTCACCATTAGCGAAACTAAGCCCCCAAAGGCGGAGGTGTTGGGCGCATGGGGGGCCATGTGGCCACGTCCCAACACTAAAATAGGGGCCCGTTTGCATGTGGTTTGTAGTCTCGACACGTGTCGAGGCGCATGGGTATATTCGTTCAAAAATCTTGCCTGAATCCCGTGCAAAATTCATGTGGAAAAGGGCCATATGGGAGTGTGCATAGAAACGGGGGTTGGGGCTAAGCCCCAACACGAACGCGCCCAAAATATAACTTTATGCCACTTTAAATATATATGAATTCATATATATTACAAGCACTAACGAGTGGCACACTGGTTGGGTGGCCTTTACCAAAATTCTCCAATGTGGGGGGAGGTCTAGGGTTCAATCCCCATGGACTCCATAAAAATTTTAAAATACCAAAACAATAACAGGGTGCCACGTGGCAGCCCATGCTTGGGCCATGTGGCACCATAACATTTGCCAAAATGATTCCATGTGTCACAATATCATTCATCCATGTGTTTACCAATAAACGATTTCCACATCACCAACTAACACATCAACATACGGTCATGCCACATCAGTTGTACAACCCCTACCATGTCGACTGTACAGACTGTACAGTCAACATATTTTTTTCCCTGTTTGGCAAATCAAACAGATCTCGATATCTCACTCATCGGATGTCTGTTTGACCCCATTCGAAGTGCGTTGGGTTCATGATGATGAGGGCTATGCACCTATTTTTTTTGAGGCAATCAACACTTTCATTTTTTTCCTAAATTTTGACCATTGGTCCAGATTCTAATCACGCCTTCCCACTGAAAGGCTTTTGGACCCACAAAAGCTAATTATTATCTACATGAGCTTCAATACTCTTCTGCTTCCAAGTTCTATCAACTGATTCTACTTGAAAAGTCTTTTTGACAATCACCTGGATACCTTGACATGCCTTGCATTGCAACTGGCTATGTCCCTCAACCACTGTTCTCTGGCTGCTACTGACCCACTATTCTCTTTGTGCTTGGAAGATTGACAGCCTTCCCACTAAGAATCAAGTCCCTCTTTTGAACTCTTTGACGTCAACACAATCTTCTCTACAATGGCTACAAAAACTTTTCTGCGAAATATTGTCACAAACCAAGAAAACCATCAATCCTGAAAACAAATTTATACAAGACTGAAAATGATGCCAACAAAGTCTTTTTTCTCTTCAAGCAAACGGTCACATCTTGTACTTCATCAAAGCACATGGTGTTTTCTTGCATCTTGGTCTACTCAAAATCGAATTACAAGCCGACAAACACCATCGACTAAACATAAGTCGAAAAACATGATCGACACAACATAGTTGTCAAGAAAACATCGACACAAGTCAAGACTCATTTGAAACATATCGACATTCCCAATGACAAGTCGAGATTCATGATACACAACCATGTTACAATCATGAGTCAACTATCATCAAGTTCATTGTTTACACACATACAAATCACATGCATGTGCATAGCTCTTCAACTCTCCTTCAAGTACAAACATAAGTACATAAACCCAAAAACATGTGGGTACATAAGAGCTAGAAATGAAAAGTTAAATGGCTGCAATAACTGAGTATCATACCCCTCTTTTACATCCTCCTGGCGAAGTTGTGCAACAACAAGAATGCCTTCAAAAGAATTTCATTCATATGCAACTTGCATCATACAAGTTGTGATAAACTACTGCAACTTGTCATACTCTAAAAAAACATGCATACATAAGGCTGAAATGTTCATCCACAAACAAAGAAATGAAAGCCTTACTTGCTCAAGAAATCTAACCATTTCTTACCAAGCCAATTCAATGGTGATTTTTTCTGCTGAATATCGTCTTCTTGTGAATCATCTTGACTCACATCGATGATGGAATCTCCTCTTCCATTATTTCCAGTCTCTTTATCCATCTTCTTCTCGTGTTGTGGATGAGTGGTTGGATGCAATGTCCAACATTGGTCAATGAGATGACCCCTCTTCTGGCAATGACTGCAAATCTTGTGTATCCTCTTTTCAAGTTGCCTTTGCTTGGAAAGTTTCCTGAATGTGGTCAATCTTTTCCAACATTTTTAAACATGATGGTTATCTAAACCACAATATGTACATGGACTTTTTCTTCCATTTTTACATGCAAATTTACCATGCTTAACATAATCAAAAGCAACCGAGTTATAGGTAGAAATATACCTTGAAAATTCACCTTTATCGCCTTCTTGAGGAGGTGAGTTGGAAGAGTTACCAACTCTCTTTTGAAGACCAACAAAGATGTTCTTGTCTTCATGGCTATCACAACTCTCTTGTTTCATACATTTGCATTCATCTTGAACACAAACTTTGAATGCTTGAGGGATTGAACTTGCAACAAAAGTTGTTCTTGGAACTTTTTCCCTTGTCTCCTCAACTTTGGAATATGTTCCATCTTTCGATTCATATCCAAGACCACAATACTTGGGCCTCTCCTCAACAACAATAGGCTCAACAATGCCTTGTGCATGCTTGCCTAACCCTCTACCTTCATAGCCCATTTTTAACAATAACTTGGACCCTATTCCTTTAGTGTGATTTTCAAAAACACCAAAGCATTCATCTTGAGAGGAANTTCATCTTGAGAGGAATTTGAAGAAAAACCAACATTACATACCTCATGTTCATGCATGTACTTGGTAAGGGTTTCCTTTGCCTCATGGAGTTGAGTCTCCATCTCATGCAACTTTTCAAGAAGTTGGTGCTTCTCCTCCTTCACGGCCATCAACTGCTCTTGAAGGACAATGCTCTCCTTCCTATCTTCCCACATCTCTTGCACCATATCTCTCATGGTTACAAATGCCTTCAACATATCTTTGTCAAATAACTTGGATAATGAAGATGTATGAGAACTTTCATTGTTTGAAGCTTCCTCCATATTTGCAAGATATCAAACTTCAACACAAAACTTGCACAATAATACCAAAAACTAAATCTCTAGCTATCAATGGAAATCACATGAGAAAAACTATGCTTTGATACCACTTGATTTTAAAATAGGGGGCTGACTTGTTATGCTATGCAAGCACCCTCTACTCCATTAATATAAACTTCAGGACCTTTCTTAATGTCTTAGTTATGCAAGAAGTTTTATGTGTCAAGTTTATGATTCTTTTAAATGTTTATGTGTGAGGTCTTTGTAAGGTTAAATATGTGTTTTAAATAAATACATAGCAAACATAACTTGCAGCAAATAAACCAACAAACTCACAACAAAGACAAGATGATAAAGGAGTTCACCCCCAACTGGGTTACATCTCCTTGAGCCTCCATCAATGGACTAGGCTCTCTGGGATTAGTTTTTCAAAGATTATTTTACAAGCTTCTTCTCAACTCCAATGGATTTATTGAATGTACCATTGGGTTCAGAATACATAAAAACCCCAAAAATGACTAATAGAACTCTGAAAATGGATCATGGCTCATCCGGGCATGACCTCTTCTACATGTGGCCTTGAGCTTCCCTCAGCTTCTTTGTGGAAAAAACACCTATAAAAGTCCTCAAATGCCTCTAAAACCTATCCCAATGTGTTCATAGCATATCAATTAGTCAAAAATGACTATTCGGTCACATAAAATAGACTTGGGCTCATCTGAGCATGGAAAATACCAAAACAATAACAGGGTGCCACGTGGCAGCCCATGCCTAGGCCATGTGGCACCATACCATTTGCCAAAATGATGCCATGTGTCGCAATATCATTCGTCCATGTGTTTACCAATAAACGATTTCCACATCATCAACTACCATGTCAGTGTACGGTCATGCCACCTCAGTTGTACGGCCCCTGCCACATCAGTTGTACGGACTGTACAGTCAACATTTTTTTTCCTTGTTTGGCAAATCAAAAATATCGCGATATATCACTCATATGATGTTCATTTGACCCCATTCGAAGTGCGTTGGGTTCATGACGACGAGGGATACACACATGTTCGTTTTGAGGTGATTATGAACACTTTCATTTTTGGGCTAAATTTTGACCCCTAGTCCAGATTCTGATCACGTGCGTTGTTAAATTTTTGCAAGTAGTTTGATAATCCCATAACATAGCTGGAATTATCAAATCCCAATCATCTCTATTAACACTTCAAATCTTATTCAGCGTTGTCTCCAAAATCTTATTGAAAGCTTTGACTGTACCATTCGCCTGTGGGTAATATGGTGTGCTCTTCTGATGGTGAACATCGAACTCCTAAGAAAAGGATTCAATAGTTTTCTTAATGAAGTGTGTTCCTTGATCACTCATAAGTATCTTCAGGCATCCAAATCTGGTTATGATATCGTCAAAGATGAACCGCGTAGCTGTAGCTACAATACAGTCTTTAACTGCTCTTTCTTCTACCCATTTGGTCAAATACTCTGTAGCAGTGATGATATATCGAGCTCCTGTATGCTTTCCTGGTGGGTTGATAGGTCCCACAAAGTCAATATCCCATTTCTCAAATGCCTGTAAAGTTAACTAAGGTGCTAAATGCATATCATACCTTCTATAAGGCTTCCCTACTCTTTGACATACATCGCAGGCGTTGTAGTATTCCTTAGCATCCTTATGTAAAGTGGGCCACCAGAGGCCAACTTTGAGAACCTCCTGTGATGCCTTCACGTGCTTCTGCAAGAATCAATGGTATTTCTGACTCCATAACACATCTTCTTAAGATCTCATCTCGTCCCATCTTATATAACTGTCCAGCTATAAGTTGAAAATCTGTAGTGCAGACTACCAACTGTTTCTTCTGAATAAATGTATACTCACGAGGTGCCATTCTTGTGGAAAATAACTTGACTATCTCGGTGAAGTGATCATCAAGTTTCCTTATGGCCGAAAACTATGCATCTGGTAGTGTATCATCCAAACTGGTAGGTTCCTCTCCATGTTCTAACCTAGATAAGTGGTAAGGTCCCTTATTCATTCTTCCTGGCTTGACCACAATCTCAAATTCATACTCCTGGAATAATAATAGCCATCTTCACATTCTTTCCCCCATCACTAGCTTGTTGACTAAGTGCTTCAATGCACAATGATCAGTAAACATCTTAAAATGTCCTCCCAACAAGTAGTGTCTAAACTTATGTAGCGCATATACCATAGCTAATCCTTCTCTTTCAGTGGTAGTATAATTCATTTCAGATGTAGAAATCTTCCTTTTAGAAAAGGCTATAGGGTGGTCAATATCTCCTACACCTGGTTGTGCTAAAAATGCTCCTAATGCAATGGATGAAGCATCGACATGAACATGGAATTCCTTACTCCAATCTGGAAAAACCAAAATAGGTGCAGTGATCATTTTCTGTTTTAATGTGTTGAAGCTCTACTAGCATTCCTCTGTCCATTGAAACTTACTATCCTTCTTTAATATCTTCTCCATAGTTGTTGTTATTTGTGCGTAACCCTTAATAAACTTTTTGTAGTATCTAGTGTGTCCCAATGCAGTGCGCAACTGTCTAACCGAAGTAGGAGGAGGTAGATCAATAATGATAGCAATCCTGGAAGGATCTACCAACAACCCCTGCTTACACACAATGTGTCCTAACAACACTCCAAAAGGTGAAAAGAAAACACACTTCTTCAAGTTCATGGCAATCTGACATTGCATGCACTTATCGAACATTAATCTCAAACATTCAATATGATATTTCAATAGACTAAAAACGGTCAAGTCATCAAAGTATGCCTTCAAAAACTTATGTAAAAATTCATTAAATGCTTCATCCACCACCACCCTCGAAAAGATGGCTGGTGCATTCTTCAAACCAAAAGTCATCACAGTGTACTGAAAAGAACCCCATTCTGTTGCAAATGTAGTCTTATGTCTTTCCTCCTTAGCAATTCTGATTTGGTGATAGCCTGAAAATCCATCTGTGAATGAATAAACTTCCTGTCCTCCTACATTATCAAGAACTTCATCATTCAATTTCCTTAGATCTACACAGATTATGATTTCTCTTGTCTTCTTATCTTGGACCACCATAGGGTTGATCCATTCAAATTCTTCGACTGGTTCTATAATTTGTGCTTCCATCATTCTATCTAATTCAGTCTCAACTTTCTGCTTGTACTTGGGATTCAGTCTGTAAGGTCTCTGCTTGATAGGCCTTACATCGTTTTTCAAAGGAATCTTCATTTCTCCCATGGTACCTTTAATGCCCTTCATGTTTGTGAACTTGGTTGGAAACAAGTCCTGATAATCATGCAATAGTTCTGTAATATTACTAATAGTAGCATCATCCCAATAGTCTCCAACATTTGCCAACTTAGGTGCTTGCTTTGTTCCAATATTAACCTTCTTAATTTTAATAGGCTGCCCAACAAAAGGTAATTCAATCCCTGGCCCTTCTATATCTCTTTGTCATTCAGTCTCTGAAATTTTCATATTTCTAGGGTCATCATCCTCATCAGCATTAATATTATAACAACCCTGTAACCACTGAAGAGGCGCAGTCCATTCATCTTCTTCTTGTTCAAGAGGGGGGTTAGGTGCCTCCTCAATGACTTTTTATCTTACAATTTGTAAATCCTAATCTACTATGGGGTATTGACTTTCAAATAGGAACGTAGCTATAAAGTTCTGGGTCATACCATACCAATCTGTAGTGATTAAGCGTAGTTCTGGTTGAAGATACCAGTTGATAGGCATAGTATCTAAGGTGATAATGAACTTATGTACCCACTGTTATTTAAAAATTCTGCTCTAGGCTTCCTCACAACTTTGCACATGGTCCTTAGGACAACTCTGACCTGTGTATCGAACTTCACAACCTTCAACTTGGTCTGAGAAGCACACTATCAAAAAGGTGCAATATTGTACCCACTCCGCGATGTTCTTCTTGTGTGTTTCCCACCATCTAGTTGGCATTGCTTTCAAGGCTTCATCTAGTGCCAACAATCTTTGTTGTAGGGGTACAATTCCTTCAAATTCAATTAGAAATGTCTCTAAATTATTCAAGGCACCAAATGTAGGAAGATTACTTACTTCTGTGTCAATCCAGCGAACTGCCTTAGTCAATCTGGCACACCTCTGCATAGAGACTTCATACATTATGTTCTGCCAATTTTCCAATGCTTCTTCTGAATCTGACGAGCATGCACTTTCACTTTGCCAACTTAGATTTCCATCTGTTGTAGGATTAATATAATCCTGTTGTCGTGCTGTCAATTTATAGATGTTCTCTAGCTCATAGGCGCGGTCTTATTCTCTTATAGGTTATGTGTATCTATGACCTTCATTGAGATCAAGAGGTGCAATGACCCTAAGGCCATCACCTTCAAATGTCATTCTTCTCTTTTTCAGGTCAATAACAGTCAAATTGTCGAAAGCCCAGTCAATACCCAACAACGCAGTATAGGGACAATTATTATCAACAATCTCGATCACTTTGAAGTCTGCGAATGTCCTCACTCCGTTGATGTCCACAACGACATGCTCTAGTCTTCCAAAGGGGCTGACCACCTGCTGATTAGCCATCCTGCGACTAACAGGAGAGTAAATCAATTTAGGTTTTCCCATCAATGCCCAAGTCTGCTTCATCATAACATTTACTTTTGATACGAGGTCGAGGACCACATAGTCCATGTCATAGTCTCCAATCTGATCATTAAGGTGCAGTTCCTTACTTGTCCTCCTTTTTCTAGATACTTGATTCACAACTCTACTCAGTAGGGGATCTATTCTTCCAATTTCATACTGTCTTATCAGGTGTTGTAGTTCCTGCACAACGCTTTCATCTTTAATAAAATCAATACAAGTATACAAGAAGTCCACAAGATTGCTTACCTCTTTTCCTTGTCTAGGTGGGGCAAACTGATCAAATGTTGGAGGCATTTCACATTCCCTTACTTATGTTTGTGCCCTAGAGGAAGAAGCATGTTCACCTACAAATTCTCTTCTTGCTTCTTCAAAAGTATGTTTTTCTTTCCTTGGATCAAACATCGATGCCTTATTTGAATCTCTTTTGATCCCTGATCCATCTTTAGTCTTTCCTAGAGTCACCCTATCTTCACCCATGACAATGACTCCTCTAGTAATAATAACGACTCTAGTTTCCTCACTGCGAGGTTCAACTGTTATTAGTTGGACTTGCTAGTTTCCACCTCATCTTTCCTGAACCTTAGCTAACAATACTGGACATTCTTAAATGACATGGTAAAATGAATTACAATAGCTACAAGTAGTACAAGGGTTTTGACAATCCCATGCCAAATGACCTGGATGGGCACAGTTATAGAAAATAATCTAGCCTCGACCTCGACCCATGCCTCCTCCTCATCCTCTTCCTCTGCACCCACCACGAGGGTTGAAATTTCCTCTTCCTGGGGAATTGAACTGTGCAACATTCCCTTTTTATTGTAATTCTCCTTGAATTCTATATGCATCCCTTGACCTTTCATGCATGAGGTCATAAGCCCTACAGTCCTTCTCATCATGCCCCATAGATTTACAGAATGTACAATAAAGATTAGTGGGTGTCTAGACATATTTCTGCATATAATAACATTCACCAGGGCGATGTCTAGTTCTACATACCTCACACCATGGTAAAGTAGCTTGCTTCAAAGGGTTAGGAGCTCCAGAGGCCAAGTATTCACTAAATAAAGGACAATGCTCTTTTTCATGGCCCTCTGCTTTACATCTGATACACCAGATGTTTTCTCTTTTCTCTTTTCCTTTGTCTTTCTTCATGTCTTCAACCTGTAAAGATAAACTAGTTCATTTATTCAAAATCTGACTCATACCTGGAATGGATTCTCCTACAGGGGTTGATTCTAGTTTCATGGAAATATCTAATGCTTCAGTCTGCAAAGCGACCTTTTGTTGCATCAGAGGAACTCTAATGTGTGGCAGGAGGGCAATGATGAACCATTATTTATGTTGTTCATCTGGAATCTGAAAACTTAAACGGCCTGTCAAGGTCTTAAACCTCTGATCAAATTCCCAAATAGGTTCAGTCACCTTCTACTTGATTTCCTTTGACTCTGTAATGCATTGCAACTCCGAATTAGGCTTCTTGAACTCTACACTCAACGCAGTCTTAATGTCATTCAGTGCTCTAGGCTGTCTGGATTCTGTAACAAACTTCATATACCAACTCAGTGCATGGTCTCTCAAGGTAGTACTAAAATGAGCTCTCTTAATAGCTTCATCGGTGGCTTTCTTAATGCTCCATATAGCTTCGCATATGAACCAGTGCTGGTCAAGATCCTTAGATCCATCTCCTCTGAAAATAGGTAACCTCATTTAATCTACCATATATTTTCCTTGGTTTCCCAACTGAGTTTATACTAAACTTCTTGTGTAGTACTCTGAGTGCTTTGATTTCTCTCGTTACTCTGGTTACTTGGTGTTGCTAAAACAACAGGAGGAGTAGCAATACTTACTTCGATAGCAGGCTCAGTACCTGAAGTTCCTAGTTCTTCTCGACGAGGTTCTTCAGTCTCTACTTCCTCTACCCTTGCGAACTCTGAATACTCTTCGTCTGAATACTCTTCGTCTGATAGCTCTACTTCTTCTCCACTGTAGAACCCTTCGTCTTGTGCTAATGGCCCGTAAATATGCTTAAACAGGTTCACATGAGGAATATTTCTGAATGATCTCCCACTGCGCGTGTGTCCAGCCTCTGTGTCATTGTCGCTGTTTGAATTCTTGAACATTAGCTTTAAAATCCAACTAATTACTGTAGCTTCAATATATTATTCTCGTGCAATAACATCTTAATCTTCAACTTCAAAAAGTGTAGAAAATTTCCTCTAGGTCCCTTGAAGAAATACCTCTGTGCTTGACTATATGATTCCAGTCTATCAATTGCAAATTCAGTAATGTACCCTCCAATAGTGTTGTCAAACCAGAGATCCACTTCCCTTGACACAACGTTATCAACTTTCTTGACTTTATTAATCAGTTCCGATGTCCAAACCATAGGTGGTCTAGATCTGATTTCAAACTAAGTGTCTGCTAGTCTGGATAACCACTCATACAACTCTTGATGAACTCCTGCAAAGAAAATCTCGTGCACATCAGTAAAGATGTACCTTTCCAACTAGTCTTTTGTACTAATGCTAGGGTTCTTGTTCTGAGCTCCAGCGAAGTCCCTTTCTTGTTCTTCTATCCACTTCTGAATTTCTGTCTTTGATGGAAACCACCTTGACATTCCCTCAAGAAGATCCCAATCCCGTATACAGAAGCCTTTGTTGGCACAAGGGTAGTCCCAGGGTTCAACTCTAACAACGCACCAACAAACCCTAACTATTGGCCCTTACGAAAACACCTGCGAAGCAGATGAAGTCTCACCCGAAGTAGCAACAGGGGGATTGTAGGACACAGGTGTCTACAACTAGAGGAAATGTAAGATGATTCCAAACAATAACACAAAATAGCCCAAAGATTCTTAACAATATTGTGCCTAACTTCGCGAAGTAAATTATATCTTATTATCTTTAACATGAAAAATAACAGTGCAATAGCAGTATAAAAAGCAGTAAATAACAAAGCATCAACCACATGGAACACAAATATTTTACGTGGTTCACCCTCTCCCTGGGGCTACATCCACAGAACAATGTTTAATGATAGAATATATGAAAATATACAGTTCTATCTGTGCACTCAGCTGTAGATCCTTCTAGAATATATGAAAATATATATTTATATCTGTGCACTTAGCTACATATCCTTCTCTCTCTTCCTCTTTATTCCTGATCCCTATGCACCTAGCTGCAGAGTAGATCTTCGCACCCAGCTGAAGACCCAAAAATACAAGAATTCTCTAAAACATAACACTCTTACATCTCAACACCACTTTTCACCTCTCTTACCCCCATATCAACTCTTCTAGACCTTTATTTATACATTCCATGACTCTTAGAAAACCATGGGCCAAAGCTCAGGTGCCAAAACCCTAGGTCCCAAAACCCTATGTCTACATAACCCGCATTTTAAGGGCTTCGGTGACCTGTTCTTCCTTATTCTCCACAAAGTGCTCCAAAGCACCCATTAGTGACTTCTTCTGCTTGTTGAATTGTCCACGGTCTATGTTCTTTGTTGCTTTGTCCTCCTTGATCTTCTCTTTCAACGACTTGTTTTCCTTTAATTCGTTCCTTATTTTATGCTTCTTTAAGCACTTCGACCCTTCCTTGGTTTGTGTGCCTTCCGTGCACTTCATACTTTGTCTTTCTTCTTCCTTAATATTTGATTTCTTCCTTAATACATGACCAAGGGCCAACAGTCCTTGCAGATTCAAGCGTCAACACTACCCACTGCATTATCTTCATACATATTAGAGATATTGAACTCAACTTCTTTCAAAGACGCTGGGACTTTTCATTATAAGCTTTGATACAATTTCTCATAGCCTCTTTTACTTTGGCTATATTTTCTGCAAACTGGATCATGTAAGTAGATGAGGAAAGAGTTATATGAACCCACAAATCCTTAAGAAGATTCTTAAATTCTTCTTCAAATAGCCATATATGATTAAACTTTAAAGGGGCTGGAGGCTTCTCTTCATCAGACACCATTATGAACATAACCAACATGTGATCGGATAGACCTCCAAAAGTCACATAAGTTTTAATGATAAAAGGACTCTCCACCAAAGTTTCTGACACTTAGAAATGATCAAGAATTTTTGAGACCAAATCATTATTCAGGTGGAAATTCCTCCAAGTAGGCACTAACTTGATTGGCTCGATGTCCAACAAACGGTGTTTTTTAAAAGAATTGGAAAATAAACCACTCTAGGGGTCTTTCCTAGGATTCNTCCCCCCCCCCCCCCCCCCCATACTTCTCTCATAGACAGATTTATATTAAGGTCCCCACCAATAAAATGTAAGAGGGTCTTCCAAGGCCTCTGCATGAGCTAAATTTTCCCAGAAGGGGATTGTTTCTGAATAAGGACCATAATATTTAAAACTGACAAAACTACTCCCAATTACTTTACTTTTGATTTGACGAGGATAACATAATTAAGAAAAGATGAGGCAAGAGTTGAGAAAGCAGGACTCCAACCCATAATTAATCCTCTTGATTGACCATCTGCATCCATAGTGCAAGAGGACCAGTTTTTAGCCATATATCCAAGATTGTTCTGATCTATTACCATCCACGATAGTTTCCTAAGTTAGAATTATATCAAGTTTGTGGCTCATAATGATCCTTTTAAGGGATAAATTCTTACAGGAACCCTCTACCCCTCTAGAATTGAAATATAAAACCATCATGGGGAAGGCCTTTTAAGGGATTTTCCTTCTCTAAGGGACCTATCTTTGGTGGGTTTCTTTCCTTTTTTTAATGTCTTGAACCTCCTTTTTTTTAGCCTTGATTAGATGGGATTTCCTTCCAACTGGGTTAGATTGTAGGAGATCGAGGGATAAACCCCCATGCGAGGAGGAATATTCCTTTTTATTAACCATAGGTCTTAGGGAATAACCATTTTGTGGGGAAGGGTCGTCTTCTACCTCCGTGGAAACAAGACCCTGCTCTGCCATTGAAATGCCCTTGCACCTTTCATAACTCTTTGTGTGGTCAAGCAACCTCTTGGGAGAACGTCAAACAAAATATTTGACTTCAAGGACACTTGATAGGAGAGGCGTAGCCAAAGCATCAATATTAAGGAGGACGGATTCAACTAACATAGACTCACCTACTTTCAAGCTATTCAAGTGAACCCCCAACAATTCCATAGAGAGAGAGAATCAAAATTAAAAAAGGAGGCATTTTTATCATACATGTATCAAAACCAGAAAATCTTGATCGAGAACTCATCTCGCCCCCTAGAGAAGTTCTCAGACTCGAAAGAGGAGCTCTGAATTTTTCTTCCTCCTACATCCTCTCACCCTACTTGTCGATAATTTATGAAGATTTGGGATTACACACACATACCTTTTTTTCTTTTCCGGTCTACCCTCGAAGCAACCTTGCTACACTGATCCTGGAGATGGCGTGCTTCATGGAAAGCAAAACGATGAAAGGGTAACCTCCAATATCATTTTTTTGTCTCTGGGATTGAGCACCAAGGACCATATCAATTTCCTACACCATTCCATCCCGAAGGTCCACCTCTACTTGGACCCAGGCCTAACAATGGTCCATCTTAGATTCCCAGTTCCCTTCCAAACCAACAAATCTTCCAATCTTGTTACCAATAGCAACCAAGAGAGATTTATTCAAGAAAACTAGCAAGAGCCCACCAAGAATGGCCAAAAATTGTTGAATAGACATCGATGTCCTAACTAAATCGAAATATGTGGTCCATTTTGGAGGACTAACCTTAAGGGCCCCCAACCCCAATCATGACTCCAAATCTTTTCACAATCCTCCTCCAAAGTAAATAAAAAACAAATCCAACCACAAACAAGGACATGGAAGACTGGCTTGTAACCAAGACATGGCTTCTAATTAAGATCCATTCATTGGTTAAGTGAATCCATCTGAACTACTTTACCATTGAACCTACCCACTAGGGTCTTACCTAGAAATCGTAGAATATCTTCAACCTAAACGTCTTTCCCGATCGCCATTGAAACTTTTCCCATCTTAGCCTGAATACAACTTTTTTTCCTCGTAGAGCTAGACCCATAGTGCAAATCTGCTCCATGATTTTCCTCCACTTTCTTAACTATGACATTTTTCACAATAGAGCCCGGATCATTGGGAACAATGGGAATAGGATATGGGCTAGTTCCAGAGTTAATGCTGCCACAAACCAAAACAAACTTGAGTTTTTTGGAGTCCAAGCCTGACGCCTTGAGTGTCGCCACTCCAGTGCACAAAGGCTTTGACTCTTTGGAAACATCCAAAATAAATCCGTGAGATTTGTCCAAAATTCCCGCAACATCTTGAGTCACTAATGGAAGGGGTTTGCAATAAAAGTTTGATTGTGTCTTGAATGCACGGTATTGAGATAGATTTTCTCCGTAATCCACATTTTCCTCCTCCATCGCGGGGAAAAACGACAGATAACCACTAGAACCTGGAAATCAGAAAGAAAAAAGGGACTAAGAGTCTGGGACAAAACCAAACCACTCCCATTAGTCGGTATGTCACTGAAACACTGTTCTCAGATGCTAGACACACCACCACAAACTGACTGTAGCTATAGAGAAAGCTACCAGAGAAACCCTAGAAACACCCAATAACCTCCATGCAACAAAGAAAGTTTGTAAGTTATTATAATTTTTTGTTTTTTAAAATAAAGTTTCATCAAGAAATAATTCTATATTCAAGTTTTCATAGGAAATTATAACTTCTAAATAAACTCTTAAAAAATAAATTAAATTTATGCACTTTTTAACTTACTATATAAATGCAATTAATTAATGGAATGATTTATTAGCTTAGGGGCTAACGTGTGGCTCAAGTGTGGAGGATCGCGAATTTTGAGGATCCAAAATATAAAAATTCCGGTCACACATTTTCCCACCAATTTCATATGTATCCTCGTTATGTAAAGTTTGCCTTTATTTTCTTGGTCTTCTTAAAGCCTTATAATTTTCTCTGGATTATAATACACTATATGCATGCCAGCCGTTTTTAATATCTGGTAGTTGTGTTTTTCCACGTCTCAATGTTAAATATAAAAATATATGTTTTTCGAGGTTAAATATAAATTATTTTGTAAAGGTAGTTTCTTGAATTTTATAACTTGTTGAATCTATTTATCTTAAAAATACAATTTAAATAACAAAAAATTGAAATTTTGCTTAAATTTATATCTCTGAATTCCAACCAAAAATACCAAAACATAGAATATTTAAACAACACTTTTTTAATACATGTTAACAAATAATATGTAAACTATTTTTCTTCCATTTCAATACCTTAAAAATAATTGATTTCAATTAATACACTTTCATTTTTTTTGAATAATTTATTTTAAAGGAAAAAAATCTATTACTTTTGAAATTTAAAATTATTAAACACAAATACAACAATACCATGGTGATAATTAAATCTACAAACCAAAATTGAAATTCTATTTTTTTTCATCATATAATTACACTTTGCACCTTTGCTATTTTGAGAAATATGATGTGACACCATTATATGTTATCCTTAAAATATGCCAATCATGGTTTTAAATTTTACATATAAAACATTTATATTATCCATTAAAAAAGTAATTGAAATATAATTAAATAGTATCTAATAATTTATTGAATGGTTAAAAATTAATATATTTTATAAATAAAAATAAAAAAAAAATCGAAACAAATAAACTAAAGTTTAAATTTAAGATATTTTTGATTTACGAAAAGATGTTGTATTTCGTTGTTTTTATTATGTTAATTGGTCTAAAGTAAAAGTAGACAAATTAAAAAAAATTTAGTAAGTGTTTTTTTTTAAATAAGAAACAAAATTATTTGCTCATCAACTTATTTTTGAAATTCCAATAATAATATGATATGGATCTTCTTTTTTCGAAATTCCAATAATATGAATCTTAAAAGTTAAAATCTTTACAAAAATTTATATCAAATTCTATCAATATGCTTAAAACAAAATAATATATATATATATATATATATACAGGTTAGACGCAGAAAAACACAAACGATTATATTTACAGGTGAGACGCAGGAAAAAACAAACGATTATATTTACAGGTGAGACAAACATGGAAACAATATTAACAACAAAAGTCACAACCTCTCTAAAAACTAGTTAGAGGCTGAGTTTGATGGGTGGATGTTTATAAATTCACATAAATTCGAATTTATGTGACATCATTTATGTTTCATAGTGGCATCGAAATCTGAAACTTTTGCATCTTATTATAGTCATATTTGTGTCATATTATGACAAATTTGTCTCATCTAAATATTATATTTGTTTCATTTTGACATCGAAATCACAAACATTTGCATATAGTTAGCATCTTATTTACACCTTGTTACACCAACATTAAATTGGTGTCATTTTTGCATCAAAAGTGAGTCTTATTCACTCAAACTAAGTCAAAGCAAGTTATGCTAGCTTTAATATTGTTAATCAATTATTAATAACTATTTAATTATTTTTATTAATGTAGTTATTATTGGTTATTTATTTATTTATATTACTTTAATTATTATTAATTATTTGATAATTAATAATTATTTAATTACCATTATTATTATTAGTTTTATCATCATCATGTATTAATTTAATTATTATCATTTTCATGTAATTACTATTTTTATAATGTTTAAACATTAATGAGATTTATGATTAGTACAAACCTATTTTACAACATACTAATCATGAGAGTAAAAACCAAAATTATGAAATTTTGCCACACTAACATTCAATCAATTTTGTCTGAATTTATAGATAGAGTCATTCCTCAAAATGGAGATCTTTTGGGAAATAAATTTCACCTTAATGGATGATATCAAGTCAATATCCCTCGGTGGCTAGGGTTTACCCTAGCCGCGACCACCACAACTCTTCAAGTAGGAGAAAGTTGAGATTTTGACACACATGAAAATTGTTGGTTGGAAGCCGCAGGGATCATAGGTGGTTAGTGAGTCTTTCCTAGGAGGGAGCAACATAGATCCATGTCTCTTTGGCTCACACCATGAAGGAGTTTGAAGTGTGTAGGCTTCCGTCGACCCTAGCCACCATTGACCTCATAAAACTGCTTACCTGATATGTTGAAAGAAGACTTAATTTGGGGTTTTCAAAGTATGGAAGAATATATTATATCTGACGAGGAATCCTTCACTTCTCTTCCAAAAAAATCTAAAATCCGTAGGAGGAAAATGCCTAGCAAAGAGTAAATTAGTTAAAATGGTAGAAGACATCCCTAAGATGGAAATCTCAACTCTATAGGCTAAAAATAAAGCCATTATGTTATATAAGAAAGCATAATCAGGAAGTTTGCAAGCCTATGGCCCAACTCTCGAGCAATTCTGGTATGGACCACAAAGCATTGGGATCTTCCATGTCAACTTGTTTACTATGACAATGGTTTTTTATTGTTAATATTTGAGAATAAAGAGAATAGAGATCTGATATTTACATCACGCCCATACTTTGTGGGTTCCATAGGAATGTTTCTTTCCCATTGGACCATTGATTTTGATCCAAATATGGGCATCTAAGTTTCCCCTATATGGGTTAGGCTTCTGCATATCCCCGTGATCTTTTGGTATAAAGTCACTCTCAAATATATTGGATATACGTTGGGTCGTTTCATTGACCAAGATATAAAATGGGGAATGTATAATTGTACCAAAATATGTGTGGAAGTGGACTTAGAAAACAGTCTTCTGGAAGCAATTCAACTTAATATGGAAGGTTGGAGTCATATTCAAGCCTTTGATTATGAAAAATTTCGTTCAAGTGCAACATTTTTTGTGAATATGGCCACTTTGCAAAGAGATTCCAAAGTAAAAGGGAATCACACCCCCCCTTCAAGTAGGCTCCACCCTACTATAACAATAATGAATAAGAATCCTACAAAAAAATGCTTAGAAGGTGTAAGAAATAATAGCGCAAGGGAGATTACCATGCAAATCCTTGGTCATGTTGTTGTAACCCCAATAGTAATAGATTTGAAATCCTTGAAGCTCAAGAGGAAGAAAAACAAGAAAGTCCAAAATCTCACTCTGTTCCAGTAGCCATAACTCAAAAGGAAATAGAGAATACTTATCCTCTAACCTTGGAAGATCCTTTATTTGATGCATCCACCCCCCCTCAAGAGAAGGATTTGGGAGATCAACAGAAGTAATCAAAAGAAGAATTGGAGAAAAGGGAAGTGAAGGTTCATGATAGTTCAAGTTTTCCTTCTTTTGCATAATTTCCAAGAAAATAATTATGCCACCCCCCACCCCCCCTTAACACGAGGAAGGAAGTAAAATTGGGACGAAGAGTAAAAAAATTATATCCACATGGGACGTTAGACAAACATTGACTTTCTCCTAAGATAATTATGCTTTGTTTTTTTATTTCTCTTTGCAATCAATTTGTGAGAATCTATTCATGTACCAAAGGTACTTTTTTCAAAGTGGCAACATGTAGGAGAAGATGGAATATTTTATTTGTAGTTTGCTTTAATCTATTCTATATAATATCAGAGAGCCTCTTAAAACTTGGGCTATGAATCTCTGACATAGACACTTGTACTTCATTGTTATCACTAGCTACAACTTTTTTAATATAAATTTTCCAATCCCGGTTAAAAAAAAAAATCAATCAATTTCACACCATGGAAGCCGAACTGCTGAAGTACATTACTTTAATTATGATCATTAATAATACGCCCAACTAGTTAAGGCTAAAGATTGGAAAATGTGTTGTGACCGACAGGTAAATAAATTTAACATATGATTACTCTGTCGATTGATTAATGTGAGGATATCTAGACATTAATATTTCTGCAAATAAAGGCATTTCAAACTTCAAAGTATTTTTCCATTAGCATCCAAAATTATCGCATTCAACATTTTGAGCTCACGGGTTTTGCTTCTCACGGGAGGGTTAACATCAACTTGTTAAAATAATGGCTCCATGTAAAACAAGAGGGTAAAATCATGAAGATGGGTAACACTTTTTCTTGTTTTATGACAAAAAAAATTGTATTTTCACAAGTTCTTCAATTTCCGGCATACAAAAGTATTTTTTTTATTTAGAATTTCACTTTACAGTAAAAACAAAACTTGTGAATAATTTTGTTATATTTCTAATGAATATTTTTCAATTTTTTTTAA
>ML777467.1:1172794-1197924 GCA_009831015.1 Picea engelmannii | reverse complement strand
TCACCTCATTTCACATGTCCAATTGCTCAAGGTAAAAACCAATGAGAAGTATTATTCCTATTCAAAACCACAAATATATAAACTTAGAAATAAAATATCTCCTTTGAAAAAAAAAAAAAAAGTATTATTCTCATTCCGCAGAGATATGATTTCAAAACCGCAGAGAAGTATTATTCTCGTTCAAAACCGCAGAGATAAATATTATTCCCATTCAAAACTGCAGAGATATAATTTCAAAAGTAATATTGATTTATAGGAAACAAAAAATATTTTAGATTTAAGTATTATATATATATATATATATATATATATTAAAAATATTTTTTATTAAAACAAAATAGATTACTTTTATTGGAAACAAAATCATTATAGGAAGAAAGGTTAAAACCTAAAATACTTTAAGAACGTGAAGGATAAGAAATGGTGAAGTAAGTAGAAGCCATGTTTAAGCATGTGTTTTTTGTTTTGATGGCTTGTTTGGTTTCCAAAGTGTTGAACTGCAAATTCTTATAAAACATAGTTTAAACGTTCAACTTTTTGGAGTTTTTACGAGCATATTTTCCTATTAGTTTTAACTAGAGTTTTTCAGAGTGCTAAATCCATTTATGCATTAAAAAATGAAATTTAAACAATAGAAAATGGAGATTTCACCACCATCTATTTTACCAATTTACAATGAAAATTTTCAAAAAATCGAATGTTTAAGCAACTCCTTCTTATAATGTCAAACCTTGTAAAAGTAGTAAAGGTAAATTCTTGCCTACTTATTTAGAAAAGGACCATTATATATCAGCTTCGAAGGTGAACTATACATGGACTAATAGAAGAACAAAAATGAGGAGTAGAGAATGCCACTTACTAAAGTGCACTCATTTTGCATCATTTTGTGCTAGAAATTTTCCAAAAAACATTTTTTAGTATTAATTTTGCATTGTTATTGGATCAGACACATGTTTTTGCATCAATATTATATGCATGGACATCATTTATGTGTCATAGTCGCATCAAAATATGAAACTTTTGCATCTTATTATAGTCATATTTGTGTCATATTATGACAAATTTGTGGCATCTAAACATTATATTTCTTTCGTTTTGACATCAAATCAAGAACATTTGCATATAGTTAGCATCTTATTTACACCTTGTTACATCAACATTAAATTTGTGTTTTTTTGCATCAAAAGTGTGTCTTATTCAATCAAACTAAGTCAAAGCCAATTATGTTAGCTTCAATATTGTTAATTAATTATTAATAACTATTTAATTAATGTAATTATTATTGGTTATTTAATTATTTATATTATTTTAATTATTATTAATTATTTGATAATTAATAATTATTTAATTACCATTATTATTATTAGTTTTATCATCATCATGTATTAATTTAATTATTATCATTTTCATGTAATTACTGTTTTTATAATATTTAAACATTGATGAGATTTATGATTAGTACAAATCTATTTTACAACATACTAATCATGAGAGTAAAAACCACAATTATAAAATTTTACCACAATAACTTTCAATCATTTTTGTCTGAATTTATAGATAGAGTCATTATTCAAAATGGAGATCTTTTGGGAAAGAAATTTCACCTTAATGGACGAAATCAAGTCAAGATCCCTCGGTGGCTAGGGTTTACCCTAGCCGCGACCATCACAACTCTACAAGTAGGAGAAAGTTGAAAGTTTGACACACATGACAATTGTTGGTTGGAAGCCGCAAGGATCATAGGTGGTTAGTTAGTCCTTCCTGGGAGGGAGCATCATAGATCCATGTCTCTTCAACTCACACTGTGAAGGAGTTTGAAGTGTGTAGGATGCCATCGACCCTAGCCACCATTGACCTCATAAGACTACTTACCTGATACATTGAAAGAAGTCTTAATTTGGGGTTTTCAAAGTATGGAAGCATCTATTAGATATAAGGAGGAAGTCTTTGCTTCTCTTCTAAAAAATTCTAAAATCCGTAGTAGGAAATTGACTAGCAAAGAGTAAATTAGTTAAAATGGTAGAAGACATCCCTAAGATGGAAATCTCAACTCTATAGGATAAAAACAAAGCCAATATGTTACATAAGAAATCCTAATCAAGAATTTTGAAAGCCTATGGCCCAACTCTTGAGAAATTCATGTATGGACCACAGAGCGTTGGGATCTTCCATGTCAACTTGTTTACTATGAAAATGGTTTTTTATTGTTCATATTTGAGAATAAAGAGAATAGAAATCACATATTTACATCATTCCCATACTTCATGGGTTCCATGGGAATGTTTCTTTCCCATTAGACCATTGATTTTGATCCAAATATGGACATCTTAGTTTCCCCTATATAGGTTAGGCTTTTGCATCTCCCTGCGATCTTTTGGTACAAAGTCACTGTCAATTGTATTGGAGATACGTTGGGTCAGTTCATTGACCAAGCTTATATCAAATGGGGAATGTATACTTGCACCAAAATATGTGTGGAAGTGGACTTAGAAAATGATCTTCTGGAAGTAATTCAACTTAATATGGAAGGTTGGAGTCATCTTCAAGCCTTTGATTATGAAAAATTCCATTCAAGTGAAACATTTGTTGTGAATATGGCTACTTTGCAAAGAGATTCCCAAGTAAACAAGAATCAAAACCTCCCTTAAAGTAGGCTCCACCCTGCTAGAACAACAATGAATAAGAATCCTACAAAAAAATGCTTAGAAGGTGTAAGAAGTAATAGCCCAAGGTATATTAGTCTGCAAATCCTTGGTTATTTCTTTCTAACCCCAATAGTAATAGATTTGAAATCCTTAAAGATGAAGAGGAAGAAAAACAAGAAAGTCCAAAGTCTCACTCTATTCCAGTAGCCATAACTCGAAAGGAAATAGAGAATACTTATCCTCTGACCCTAGAAGATCCTTTATTTGGTGCATCCACCCCCCCTCAAGAGAAGGATTTAGAAGATCAAGAGAAGTAATCAAAAGAAGAATTGGAGAAAAGGGAAGTGAAGGTTCATGTGATCCAGGTGGATATCAGTGGCCACCCACCTTTTCCAACAGGCTCAAAACAATTTTCTGACAATTTTGGTAATTTACTATTTTTAGCAGTTTTTTGGGTCTTGAAACTTTCAGAGCCGTTTTGAGGCCCTAAACGATGTTTTTTGGGAAAATGAGGAGAAATATGAAAGTTCCTTCGATATTTCCTCCAAAATGAATCTCCTCAATGATACCTTTCCAAAGGGCTATCATGCACCTAAAACGGAGATCGTATGCAAAAGTTATGACCCCGGGAAGTTGATGTACTAACTTACCCAAACAGGGCCCGCATGACTTTTGGCGCTTCATCTCCTAGGGTTAGGTTTTTGGATGTCTAGGGTTTTTGGCATCCTTGTTTATTGTAAAAATGCCTTCAGAATCTCATTGCAATCACTTATTGCGAATGAGCGCAACCATCACATCTCTTCTCAGAGATAAGCCGCCACCATTCCAACAAGCTTGTTTCCACTGCATTTTACAGTTTTAGCTTATTTCCTTATTGAATAGAAAATCAGTTTTACTGTATCTCTGTTATTTTGTGTTAAATCACCTGTTAATAATCTATAGTCATTTCATTCTGCTCATAAAATTCGGATAATTGGTATTAGAGTGGTCTTCTCCTTGTCGTCTTAATGCATGTCCCCAACAGGGTTGGAGTACAAAGAGTTGGGTCTCGATCTTGTTTCTCTTGAGGAAAAAATCTCTCGCACATCTAAGCGACCTCTCATGGCAGGAGAAAATAAATATGATGGGACATGAGATCCTTTCAAATTGTTGATTTAGGAATCCCTCATGTAATAGTGGAACGAGATGATGGATAGTTTCGTGCAAATCCTTCAGCGGCTACCAATAGGCAACACATCTTGTTTGAGTGGAGGCGATGCCCCCTTAAAGGTACAAATAAACTTCAATATTACTATAGTTTAAGGTCAGATAGACGCAGATGTTGTAGACAAGTGGTTGAATATACTAAAAGGGTATTTTTCTATCCATAACTTTTCGAATAGAGAAAATATTACTTTTGCGCTCCTCAAAGCCATTCCCCATGTCAAATATTGGTGGGAATCTTTTTGTCAGCAAAAGGAAATAGAGGAACCCTCATTATTTACAGTCATGACCACCTAGGAATCCTTTAGGTATGCTATTAAGGAACAATAATACCCTGTCAGAAGTTATGACGACTTGTATACCAAATGGACCACACTACGGCAAGAAAGAGACCCAACAATGTCAGATTTCAGAAATATCTTCCATACCTTGCACACCAAGATGAGTATCAAATATTCAGAGTGACATCTGGTGCTCAAGTATCGTGGTGCTCTACATAGATAATTCTAGACATAAATGGAATTTATGGACATCTCATCCTTGGGCACGTCCTACCGATATGTCGTCAAAATCGAGCAGAAGCTCAAACAAAAGATGCGACAATTTGGGTTTGGGAACCCCTCACAACAAAAGACAGGAAAGGGTGGACCCAACCCACAGAATAAAGGATAAAGCAAATATGGATAGTATTAGGACAACCAGTCCAAGCCGCAAGCAAAGAAGGACACCAGAAAGAAAAAGAAAGATACCGGGAAGTGGTGTGACTTCCATAAGAGCCCTTGGCATAACACTGTTGACTGCCACTTAAAGAAGTCGCTGGTGACCGAAGTGAAATCCTTTGAATTAGATACAGGTCCTGACTCTGAGCCAGAACTAGAAAGGGGAAGATGGATCATTGATGCAGAACCCAGTGCCACCATTACTACCACCAAGATCCAACCTAGTGAACCAGATGAGCCAGAAGAAGGAGAGCACCTCTTCCATTCACAGATGTGGGTAAAAGGCACCCCATTGCACTTCATCGTTGATAGCGGTAGCTAGAAGAAACTCATCTCAGCAAATGTCATTAAGCGATTGGCCCTGTCGACAATGCCACACCCAGAACCCTACACCATTAGATGGCTCCACCAAGGAAGCGATCTTCGTTTCAGCCAACAGTGTCGACTATCATACAACATCAAGCCCTTCAAAGACGAGGTATTGTGTGATGTTTCTCCTCTCAAAGTTTTTGATGTTATTTTGGGCCAACCTTATTTATGTAAACGTCATGATGTATATGAGTCTAGGCCTTGTAGTGTTATTATTACTTTTAATAGGAAATTGTATAGGATACCCGAGGCAATCCCACCTAGTGCTATTTCCTTGATCTCTGCTAAGCAATGTAGGAAGGTCATCTCTCAGACGGGGAAGTGAAAGATCACAACCACATCTAGGGTCTTTGTGGCCGACCTCTCCACACAAAAGAAGAAAGTAGATAAGGTCATGGAAGAATACTCAGATATCTTTTGCTCACCTAACAGGGTACCTCTGCACTGCCAGGTCAAGCACCCCATCGATCTGACCCCCAGTGCACCACTACCCAATGGGCCAGTCTATAGCTTCTCTCTGTTAGAGAATGAGGATATCAAGCAATAGATCCAAGAACTTCTCCACAAGGGGAACATCCATCCCATCTCATCACCTTGCAGGAGCCCAATCTTCTTGGTACAGAAGAAAGATGGAACCTGGTGACTCTGCATTGATTAACGAGATCTGAATAAAATCACAGTCAAAAACCGGTACCCGATTCCCCGAATCGACGACCTCCTTGATCAACTCACGGGGGCCAAATACTTCAGTAAGATTGATCTGAATTCTGGCTACCACTAGGTCCTGATAGAACATAAAGATGTATGGAAGACCGCCTTCAAGACAAATGAAGGCCTTTTTGAATGGTTGGTCGTGCCCTTTGGTTTGACAAATGCTCCATCCAATTTCATGAGGATGATGGGAGATATCCTGCGACCATTCACCAATACTTTTGTAGTGGTGTATCTGGATGACATTCTCATTTACAACAAGACTTGGGCAGAACACTTGTAGCATATTCAACAAGTTCTTCACACCCTGCGACAACACAAGCTATACACCAACTTAGAAAATTTCTCCTTCAACATGGACAGGGTCCATTACCTAGGCTACATCATTGATCAATATAGCGTACATGTGGATCCAACCAATATCAAAGTCATCTGTGACTAGATAGCCTCAACCACACTCACCGAGCTTCAGAGCTTCTTGGGCCTTGCCAATTTCTACCGCAGGTTCGTGTTGGGATTCTCCCATATTGCATGGGCCCTCAGCCAAATAACCAAGGGTGGTGGTAAGGCAAAATTTGCGTGGGGCCAGTCCCAACAGAAATAATTCGATGATTTGAAGCAACTCTTGTGCTCAGCCCCAATACTTTCACTACCAGACCTGCAACAACCCTTTTGAGATCGAGACAGATTCTTCAGACTATGTTGTGGGCACTGTTATCACTCAACACGTCCACCCCCTAATGTATCATAGTGAGACACTCTCAGATGTTGTCCGTAAGTACCCTACTTACGAAAAATAAATGTACTCCATTGTGCAAGCCTGCCGCCAGTGGAGACATTACATTCTTGGGAAGGAGACAGTCATCCACACTGATCATAAGCCACTGCAGTTCATGCATACACAAGGAAAATTGGAGAATGACCGCCATCAAAAGTGATCCACATACTTGTAGCAATTCCACCTCAACATCAAGTATAAAATAGGAAGCACTAATCGCATCATTGATTGACTCAACAGAATGCCATTCATGACACTCACCATGGTGTTAGAATTTTGCGGCCATGATACCTCTAGATGGCCCCAACTCTATGAGATAGACCCGGACTTCACCACCACCTACCAAATGTTGGGTGAAAATGTAGTTGTCAATAATTTCCATCTTCAGGATGGGTTGTTGTGTCATTTGGGCCATATCTGTGTTCCATCAAGAGAGCGAGAAAAGATGATCTTGGAAGCCCACTACAGTCGAGTGGCAGGACACTTCGACATCGAAAAGACAATGGCAATGCTACATAAACATTTCTACTGGCCGAAACTTCGACAGGAGGTCAACAAGTATATCAGGTCTTGCACTGCTTGTGCTATTGCCAAACCAACCACTAAGAAATAGGGCCTGTACACCCCTCTTCCTACTCCTTGTTGAAACATTTTTTAAAGTTTTTATCTCTAAGACTAAACTTTCCTTTTTCGGGTTTTGGATTTTCATAAAGCATAACCCTCGCTATCATTTCCAAAAGCCCGGTACCAAAATCCCGACAAGATTTATTCTTTAAATAATCAACGACAGAAAAACAAGAGTGTTTTAAAAGCCCCAACATGCATTCTGTAAAGTTATTTTAAATCATGGTAATTTAAACCCTAGAGGAGTCGATTAACATTTTTTAAACCTTTCGGGATTTGGGTCTACTTAAAACCATATGTTTTCCATACATATTGAATCATGAAATCTCTATCCCTGATTTCCCGAAAGAATGGAAGTTAGTATTTAATCCTAATTAATTAATTTACCAATACGAAAGTTAAGGCCTAACCTATTCTCATCGTGATTTCACAATTTCAGGAATCGAGGTTTAGCGATGACATACCTCATGTATCCACGATCCCTGAAACCCTGAAATGCAAAGTCGCGAACCATAATCAGTGTTTAAACTAAACTAAATCTATTTTAAAAATAACACGATTAACGGTAATTAAAATTCTTAGGTATTTTCTCATTTCCGGTACCATTGAATGAAATCTTCCGAGTTTTGAATTCAAAAAACACCAAAATACGGTCATATTAATAAACAGATAACTGATAAATGCTACGACACTAATGCGTATCTCAGAAATATTTTCTGCATTAAATGTAATTAATTACAGGTCAGTTGAGTCAGTGTTTTCATCATAAAACAAGTTTAATACGAATTAAAGGTCCATGTTTTGAAACTTATCCTGGTTCATGCTATCAGGTAATTCGCATCCGGCCAAGCTCATACGCTTATTTTCTGTGACAATATTTCTTTCTAACATAAAGCTATGGCGCCAAAGAAAGCACCGAAGAAGAGTGAAGACACATAAGAGATGCATAAACTAGAAGGAGATATCATTTTCGACACTACGCCACACGTGATCGACTCAATTAAATACTGGAGAGAAATCTATGAATTCCTGGATTACGAAATAAAAAATTCTCCTACTGATTCCGAGACTCACCTTCGGGGTATAGCAGAATAAAAGCTTCATAAGATCGCAACATGCCCTCGGCTCATGGCATACAACAATATGATCAATTGGGCCTTGGAGAAGGTTGATATCCCGACGAGAAGCATTTACAACGATCAAGCGGTTGTTTTCAGCTCATTCAGGCCAAAGCATATACAAGTAATGTACAAACTCTCACCAAATCCCAAGTACATTTATAATGCCGAATTTACAGCTATGTTTCAAAGGAAAGAATGTACTAAGGTGGACCAAACATATCCTGATCATATTAAAGGATGGTGGAGATGTCCATCGAAATTTAGGGCTGATACCCATGGAATTTATGCCACAACATCTTTGAATGAGTACATGGTCTATGTATCCATGATGATGTGTAGACTCTTCGGGAAAAAGAATCCCTGCCATTTCCCTATAGAATGGGTGCCCCTTTTAGAAGAAGCATCAGAAGGATACACTTTTAATTGGATCAAGATTTTGTTTGATAACCTAGCCCAAGAGGTTTCAAATTATAGAGTTGGAAGATCTAAAGGTCAACCAATGGCCTTTTACATGTCAGTGTACATCATGGACACAATCTGCTTTGTGACTCCATTTCCCCTAATGAATTGGAGTTGGAACATAACCTTCCCCGAACCCATTCACGAGTATCATTTTGTGTTATGGGAAGAAAATGCTAAGAATATGTTTTACAAAATTTGTCATTTCATAGTAATTTCAATGCATAAAATGTTTTATGGCTGTGAACCCCCTCGCATTTCTGAGACAGTCTCAAAAAACCTCAAAGAAATAGCCGACTGGTTCATTGATGAAAAATTCTCTTACATTAGGGTTTATGGGTGCTCAATCCCCCCTCATGCGCTTCCAAAATTCCTCCCGGACAGATTGGTGTGTAGAGAGGTAGTGCACCAAATAGTAAAAGGCGACATTAGAATAGAGCTAAAGGCAGCTCAAAAGAAGTCCTGGCCAATCTTACCTGTACATATCGGGAGATTTTCATTACAAAACCTAGGCCATTCTAAAATGGAAGAAGAAGCACTAGAAGAGGTTAAACTGGTAAATATTGAACATAAAAAACATGACCCTTATCAACTAGTGGACAGACATTTGATGCACTGCAATATGAAATCTTATGAACACGAAAAGTCTATTTATGATGATATATTCAAAGAGGTTAAAAAATATGAGGAGGTATTGAACAAGGTACATGCCTTATCACCTGACTTACAAACTGATTTCATGTCCTTCCAAAGTCATAGGCGAAGTTGTTTGCCAAAGATTTTGTAGGGTGAATCCATGACCTCCCCTCTAGAGCAGGAAGGGCCTCCCCTAGGTTTTAAAATAGAGTTACAGGATACAACAGCTGCAAAGGAAAATATGAAGGAAATCGAAATGCCTTCACAAGAAACAGAAGTTCCTCAGACAGAGAAATCAGAGTCAAGGAAAGATAAGGAGTTGGAAACATCCCCAGAAATCCCTGAGGATTTTCCCAAAAAAGTAGGAGGAACAACATCAACGGAGATTGGAAGTCCTATTACTTCTTTGACCCCTTTGCAGTCTACTTATGGTAACCCCCAAATGGAATTCCTTTACGTTAGTGATCTCGAACCAATTTCTAGGGATGAGATTCCTTCCTCTGATTACTTTTTTAGTAAAAAGAGAAAGGCTATTCTGAAACAAGAAATGTATCCAAGAGGAGAGAGGATGATAAAAAAGCACAAGATCATCATAGATGGACAAAAACTTGAAGAGGGAGGATTCGCTACAGAAATAGCAGGCACAATGGGAGCCTTAGCATTGGAAAATTTATACTTTGTGGGTAATTTGACAACTATGTTGTAGCAGAAAGATCAGATGATAGCTCAACTACAAAGTCAATTAAAGGAGACTGAAATAAGTATCAGTCGAGAGATAAACAAGGGTCTAGAACGAGCCAGATTCAATGACATTCAAGAGATTCAAAAAATGAAAGCAAGCTTAGATGAAGCAAATCTGAAGATACAGGTCAGTCAAGCACAGGTCCTATAGCAAGAAGAAATGAATAGACAATTACAAAATAAGATTAATTCCATTCAAAATCAAGTGGTAGAGCTTGAAACCTTCCAAGCCCAGGTGTTGGAAATATATACAAAGATAGAAAAAGAGCAACATGGAGTGTTCTTTAAACTAGAATTTATTCAGAATTACTTCCAGGAAGAAAGTAAATCCTTGGAGAGTATTCTCTTGAAAGAGAGAGAAGTGAAAGTAGCCAGAACAACTTTTCAAAAAGCAGTGGCTCTTTCAACAAAAGAGGAGGTCGGAGAGACTCAAAGGCTATCTGTTTTAGAGCAGGTTAAAGGTGATATAATACTCAAAGTATGGGAGGCAAACCTTGCAGAAAAAAATAGAATAACTAGAGAGGTTACTGATGATTGCCAAGGAATTTTCGACCTTTTAGAGAAAGCTTCATTGAACATTGGAAGAAACAACTGTCCAGGGTTGTTATGAGAAATTAACATTGGTAAGCATCAGTTAAGATTCAAGGAGGATCTGGAAGAAATTTAGGTAGAGATCCCACAAATAAAGGTAATCAATGTCACTCAAATTGACAGATGGATAGTGATGTTGAACTTAAGGTTACAAATTATTAAGTTCACAAGAAAGATAATCGAATACCATCTTCCTGAACTACAGAGAAAGTTCTTCCTATTTGAGGCAAAAGATATTCCAGAAGCTCCCAGAGTTTTGGTGCAATTTTTGGGAAAGTTTATTAGTTGTCTTAAAACAGAAGAAGGAAGTTCATCAATGAAGACATGAAATACTATTTTGGATATTTTCATCATTGAAATAATAAAGAAGTTAAAATAGAAATGTAAACGGTTAAACATTGCTCATTTATGTAACCGTTGGTCTTCAGAAGTTAGTTAATCACCAACTGAAAAATATTTGGTGATCATGTATAAATATAACTTCACAAGACTAAGAAATGGCTTTTTGTTTTTGGGGAGCCAAGTGTATTACAAGTTTTTTGATTTACAGTGATATAGATAATGCAGAAGAGATTTCTGTCAACTTGAAGCTATGTGTTCCTTTGCTCTGTTTTCAATATCTTTCAACATCTTTCTTTCCATGTCTTTCTAATGAATGATCAACTATAGTTTAACTCAAACTCCTATTGTAGTTTGAATTTATTTAATTATCTAATCATTTACAGTTTTTCCTCTGTGATTGCTACCAACAGTTTCAAGACCCGTAGGTCATTTGGATGGTTATATTTTATATTTAATTGGAAATCTCATTTTTCTCTCCTTCTTCTTTTATGATATGAGAGTCTTTTGTGATTAAAACCTCATATTTTTTGACATCATACTTTGTTATTATTTTACTATTCTCAAATTGTTTCAAGTACAGGAAACAAACTCTACTATTATTGTGTTATTATTTTGAGTTCCAAAACTCCTTTTCTATTTCATCCCTCAAAACAAAAGCAAAAAATCTTTAAACATTTTATAATTCAATAAAATTTTACCCCTCATGACTGTCCCAAATAATAGACAGCCTAACATAGAACCTGGCCTTCAAGATCAAACTAGCATTGCTTTGAACTTATTTAATACTATCCTTCAAACAACAACTACCCAAGTCGAATTAGAACACTCATGGGAAGTTATCGAGAGAGACATCATCATCCAAGAGAAATGGGAAGCTAGACAGAGACAGTTGAGAAACCAACTCTGATTTACCCTTCACTTTGATTCTTACCCCTTAATTCTCTTTATCTTTTCAGATGCCTTGACAGTATACTTTAGAGCCTTAAAGTATAAAGTCAGGAACAACACTCCTAACAGGCCATCAAAATCCATCTCAATGGACTACATGTCGGGCCTCCTGTCCACCAAGAGGGGAAATGACTCTGTTTTTGTGGTTGTTGATCACTTTTCTAAGATGGCCATTTTGGTTGCCTGCAAGAAGAGCATCATAGTAGAGGCCACTACCAAGATCTTCTTTGAACGAGTCTGGGTACATTTTGGAATCCCACAAACCATTGTCTCAGATCGAGATAGTCGATTTCTCAGTACATTTTGGTCGATCCTTTGGTCACTGGTTGACACCAAGCTCACAAAATCCACGGCCTTCCACCCCCAGACAGATGACCAAACCGAGGTCATAAATCGAATGATTGTGAATATACTTCACACGTATAATTCCAAGCACCCTTGCACATGGGATGAGAGCCTTCCCTATGTCTAGCATAGCTACAACCAAGCCCTCCATAGCTCAACTGAACACAACCCCTTTCAGGTGGGGTTGGGATTCCAACCATTGGATCCCATAGATGTTGCACTTCCCCTTGCGGTCACCTCAACCGACTCATCTCCTTCTCCAACTGAAGATGAAAAAGCCACCTAGTTCATTGAGCAGATCCATCAAATCCACCAATACGTTCAGGATATCCTACATAAGTCCAATGACAAGTACAATCAGTGCCCTAATCAACATCGAGTGCCACATAAGTTTCAGGTGGGCGAAAAAGTTTGGTTGCACTTGCAGAAAGAATTCCTTACAGGACCCCATCAGAATCTTCTCCCACTCCGTTATGGTCCGTACACCATCACCAAGGCCATGGGGGATAATTTTTTTGATCTCAACATTCCTCTTTTCCTTGGGCTGCACCCGGTGTTCAATGTGGACCTCCTTTTCCCTTACTTCCCACCATTATTGGACACTTCAAAAGTAGCAAAACAACTGACAACAACAGAGCTCAACCCCAACTGCATACAACATGCATCCTGTGATCATATTGTGGAAACACATATCAAGGTCACTCGACAACAAAGGATCCAACTTTATCGAGTCGTCAAAGTAGGGTAGCTCCTGCACCAAGGCAAGTGGCTCACCCGGGGCCAAATTCAACAGAAATTTCCTCATCTGATGGGGGAACTCAATGCAATGGAGACCATTGCTTCCTAAAGAGGGAGGATTGATCCAGGTGGATATCAGTGGCCACCCACCTTTTCCAATAGGCTCACAACAATTTTGTGGCAATTTTGGTAATTTACTATTTTTAGCAGTTTTTCAGGTTTTGAAACTTTCAGAGCCATTTTGAGGCCCTAAACGACCTTTTTTTGGAAAATGGGGAGAAATATGGAATTTCCATCGATATTTCCTCCAAAATGAATCTCCTCGACTATACCTTTCCAACGGGCTATCATGTGCATAAAATGAAGATCGTATGCAAAAGTTACGACTCTGGGAAGTTGATGTACTAACTTACCCAAACGGGGCCCACATGAATTTTGGTGCTTCAACTCCTAGGGTTAGGTTTTTGGATGTCTAGGGTTTTTGGCATTCCATTTTATTGTAAAAAGGCCTTCAGAGCCTCATTGTAATCATCCTCTTGTGAATGAGTGCAACCGTCACATCTCTTCTCAAAGATAAGCTGCCACCATTCCACCAAGTTTGTTTCCGTTGCATTTTACAGTTTCAACTTATTTCCTTATTGAATAGAAAACCAGTTTTACTGTATCTCTGTTATTTTGTGTTAAGCCCCTGTTAATAATCTATAGTCATTTCGTTCTACTCATAAAATCTGGATCATCATGATAGTTCGGGTTTTCCTTCTTTTGCAAAATTTCCAAGAAAATAATTATGCCCCCCCCGTAGCATGGGGAAGGGAGTCAAATTGGGACGAAGGGGAAAACAAATACATCTCCATGGGACGTTAGAAAAACATCGACGTTTTCCTAAGATAATTATTCTTTGCTTTTTTATTTCTCTTTGCAATCAATTTGTGAGAATCTATTCATGTACCAAAGGTACTTTTTTCAAAGTGGAAACCTGTAGGAGAAGATGTAATGTTTTCTTTGTAGTTTTCATTAATATATTCTATATAATATTAGAGATCCTCTTAAAAATTGGGCTATGAATCTCTAACACAGACCCTTGTACTTCATTGTTATCACTAGCTACAACATTTTTAATATAAATTTTCCAATCCCGGTTAAAAAAAAAATTCAATCAATTTCACACCATGGAAGTCGAACTGCCGAAGTACGTTATTTTAATCATGATCATTAATAATACGCCCAGATGGTTAAGGTTAAAAATTGGGAAATGTGTTGCGATCGACAGGTAAATAAATTTAATAGATGATTACTCTGTCAATTGATTAATGTGAGGATATCTAGATATTAATATTTTTGCAAATAAAGGCATTTCAAACTTCAAAGTATTTTTCTATTAGCATCCAAAATTTTCACATTCAACATTTCAAGCTCATACGTTTTTCTTCTCGCAGGAGGGTTAACATCAACTTGTTAAAATCATGGCTCCATGCAAAACATGAAAGAAGCAGGATTCATTTACCCAACAATCAAACTCAAATGAAATTGTCAAACCTTTCGGGTTTGTCATTGCATTAACATAATTACATGATGCAAAATTCAAGGATCAGAAAAACCAAGTACATTTGCGAGAAAATAGAGGGAAAGTGAAGTGCCAACAAGAAAAATAAATCTCAGCAAAATCCAAAATATCTTCATTATATATTTTAGTTTTGATTGTATTCCGTTTTGAGATTGAAGAATGTGGAATGTCTAACTACTTTTGGTTAAGAAATTTTTGTATAAATAAACAAATCTAAGATCTATTAAAGGCATGTAAAAGAGAACTTACTAAATATCAATTAGAAAGAGAAGACTAAGATTCTATGTCTCATTTCCTTGAGTTATGTGCTTTTTGTGTATTTCCATTTCCTAACCATATTTTCTTCACTCAATGGATCTTGAAGATTGAAAGACTACAATTTAGTAATACATCTATTGTGGTCTGTATACTGGAAGTTTGTTCAGTTACAATTTTTCCTTTGTTATTACTGTGAGTAAAACGAGACCTGTATCTATGTAAGTTTCCTCATTTTAAATCAACTATCAAGGTTTCCTTCTTCATAATTATTCTACTGCGAATAAGGTAAGATTTATCTTTATTTGATACCTTATTTTATTTTAACAGTCTTTGTTAATCAATTCTACTTTTCATAAGATCAAAATTTAAAAGGACTAGAAGGAAGATATATTGTCTCTGTGTTTTCTAATCATTAAAATTCATTTGAAGTTTCATCTTAAAAATGAAGGTAGAAAAGCATTAAAAAATCAATTTTATTAAATGTTTGGATGCCTGACATTATTCTGTGAGCCAAGAATCAATATCAAGAATAACATAGAGTAATACTCCCTGAAGTACACTTCGTCGAAGAACCTATATTATCTCCACTAGTAGATCAGATGGTTGAGATTTAATCTCCCGTGTACTAGATAGTCCCGACCCATCTAGAGACTCAAAGAAATAGACGATGATGACTTAATAAAGAATTAAGATGGACGTTCCTTAATTAATTCAAGACTTCAGTGCTCTGGGACTCTGAAACATTACAACTCTCAAGTCGTTCAACTCCCCGAGAGTTTTACCTTTCAAAGTGGTCATCAAGTGACGATGACTTCTTACCATCAGCTAACACCTCTACTTATGCTATCCTTCCACTAGTTAATCCAACAACCATGAATTAATCAAGCGTCAGGATGGACGATCCTTATTCATTTTGGGACATCGGTGCTCCGAGACTATGGGATATTACAACTCCTAAGTCGTTCAACTCCCACAGAGTGATACCTATCGAAGTTCTTACACCATCCTTCCACTTCTTGATCTAACAGTTGATAAAAGTCCCGAAGGAATCTTAGATCAATGGTATGTGTGAATTTGTGACTTTGTCCTTTGACACTTTCACTGGTAGAAATGTTGGACATTCTCAGAGGCTATAATCTCAGAGATGACATTACATACTGATATCACATATGGTGACATGGACCCTTGGTATGTGTTCCACATGTCACCCAGAAATGAACAGGTTGAGGTCCAAAAGGAACTGAATTCATGTGACACATGTCCCCACACGACACCCCTGCCACATGGCATAAGGCACACCATCAACTAAGTGGACGGTCCACATTTATCTTCCCTAGATATGACGAACTGCATGATTTCATGGATTGTGGCTTTGCACTTTGTGGCTTTGCACTTTGTGGCTTTAGCACTTCACAGCATGGAAACTTTGCAGCTTCAAAACTTCACAACTTCGATGTTTGGTGGCTTTTCCTAATATCCAGTAATTGTCGAAATGGCAAAGTTTCGAAGTCCTGAAACTTCGCTATCCTTCCACTCTGCATCTATGAATCACATTACTCATGAAATTCCTATCATATTGTACGGTCGACATGACTTCACGACTTTGGCTTTCGAAATTTCATGCTTTTTCCCTATCTCTAATAATCGTCGAAGCGATGGAGTTCCTGAGTTTTCCATCTCCTGCTTGGATTCGATCAATGGATAAGGATCAATCAGTTCCATCTCATGGTTGTGACTTAATCTCTCCCAGCCTATGGTTTCAAATCTATCTGATGGTCCTCATTCACTTAACTTCTGATCCAACGATATATAATTCCCTGATACAATGGTTGTGATATCTCCTGAATTCAAAAGGGAATGGTCACAATTCCATGATCCTTTACAAAGGATCTCTATCTGCACTAGGCTTTGGCTTCTGCGCGATATCTGCAACGCTATCTCTCCTGAGCTTTAATATGTTGAAGTCATATTATTTCTTAACCATAATACCATGTCCAACAGTTCCAACACATACTAACCCGATATTTCAACCATAAGCTCTAATAGCAATCTGTAACGTACCCAACCACCCATAGGCTAGGCATGCTATTTCAAGATCGTTTCTGAATTATTTTCGAATTCTGATAAATTTTTAATTAATTAAGAGGAATGAAATATTCACATGAAGACATCAAGATTCATGCTACAATATAAAATATGTTTAAAAATGCTATGGATAGCAATAAACAACAATCAGGCACATAAAAAATGAACATATTAGAGATATTAATCAATACACAATGGAAATAAATGTATAAGCAGATAAACACATGACACAGAGAACTTATCTTTAATGAAATGAATCACCAACTGGTTGCAGACCAAGGATGTTCCACCCAACTGTAGACACTGTTGTTCTAATTCTCAACAACAATGTCACCCTTGAGCTAGGGATATGAATCCACAAGGACAGTTCTAGAGTGTCACTCAGCCCCCCAAACCAGTCAGCACTCAAGTTCCCATAGGCTTCTCAACACACACAACAATCCAAAGAACACAATATCTCTTCTACCCATCCCGCACAACCCAAGATAATGGACCCCCTTCTATTCCATGCAATCCCTCAGAATGTCCACCTCCTTCTAGGGATTTAGTGCATCTGGTCAAGAATATCCATGTTAGGACTCTCAGGATTCACTGTTGTGGGAAAAAATTAACACATTCCAATGCATCTCATACATGCAAGCATTAATTCATGGCTGGAATACACCAATAATCATTACTGCCAACAAAACCATGGCTCCTCTCCATAATTTTTTTTCTTTACCAAGCTAAGATCAAAATGAATGAGGAATCAAGAGTGGGTGAAAGAATCAATGGAGAGAGAAAAGAATGAATAGTGTGAAGAAATGAATAGTGAGTGAGTGAACCCCAAAACATACCAAAGATGGGTTTATATATTTCTTGGGATGAAAGAACCATATGGCCTTCCCCCAAGAAGCTTATGTAACCGATATTCTTCATTAAAACAAAAATGGGCAAATAAAATATAAAATAAATACTTATCCCCTCAAGCCCCCTCTCTTGTGGAATCATATCTCCCTATAACTCTTGTCCTTGTTCGTCTAGCAGGAAGTGATATATTTATTATTAATAATGATAAAGAAATTACATTTCCTAGGCACACTGGCCTCTTTTAATTGTTTGGGAACTCTGGCCTTTCATAAATTAACTAAATATATTATTTAATATGGGGCTCAAAATCAGGGTATTAAAGTGATCCTATTACATGAAATTGTTAATGAGTGTTAAAGAAGATAACTGTAACTTCTAAAATTCAAACAAGATTTTTCCAAATTTCCTGCAACATCTTGAGTCACGAATGGAAGGGGTTTGTGGTAAAAGTATGATTACGACATGAATGCACGGAATTGAAATAGACTTTCTTTGTAATCCACCTATTCCTCCTCGATCGCGGGGAAAAACGATGGATGACCACCAAAACCTGGAAATCAGAAAGAAAAAAAAGGACTAAGGGTCTGGGATGAAACCAAACCACTCTCATTTTCCAGCAAGTCACTAGA
The DNA here is from genome assembly GCA_009831015.1 of Picea engelmannii. NCBI lineage: Eukaryota > Viridiplantae > Streptophyta > Pinopsida > Pinales > Pinaceae > Picea > Picea engelmannii. Next base: position 1,179,569 of record ML777467.1, on the reverse strand, counting down.
AGATTTTTCTTATATGCTAGACACACCACCACAAACTGACTGTAGATATGAAGAAAGACGCCAAAAAAAACATAAAAAACATCGAACAACCCCCATGCAACAAAGAGTTTGTAGATTGTCACAGTTTTTTGTTTTTTAAGATAAAGTTTCATCAAGAAATATTTCCCTCTAGACAAAGTTCTATATTCAAGTTCTCAAGTTCTCATTAATCATATGAAATTATAATTTCTAACTAAATTCTTAAAAAACAAATTAAATTTATGCACTTTTTAACTTACAATATATAAATGCAATTAATTAATGGAATTGATTTATTATCTTAGGGGCTCAAGTGTGGAGGATCAAAAATTTTGAACTACTTTACCATAGAACATATGCACTATGGTCTTACCTAGAAATTGTAGAATATATTCAACTTGAACATTTTTCCCGACAACCATTGAAACTTTTCCCGTCTTAGCCCAAATACAACTTTTTTTCCTTGTAGAGCTAGACCTCTAGTGAAAATCCTCTCAATGATTTTCCTCCACTTTCTTAACTACAAGATTTGTCACAATAAAGCCCAAATCATTTGGAATATTGGGCACATGATTTGGGCTAGTTCCAAAGTCAATGTTGCCATGGACCAAAACAAACTTGATTTTTTTGGAGTCCAAGCATGACACCTTGAGTGTCTCCACTCCAGTGCATGAAGGCTTTGACTCTTTGGAAACTTCCAAAATAAACGCGTGAGATTTTTTGATATTTTGTTGTAACTACAGAAGATATTATTTTGTATGTGTATTGGTCAAACATCGAGAAGGTTATTGTAATATTATTATATAAATTGACTCAAAAGAAATTATTATTTTATTGTTATCCTTATTGTAAAAGTCAAAACGACCCCTCTTAGGGTTGTGTCTTTTTGGGAGTCGGTTATGTGTATAAATAGAATTGAGTTCCTCTCATTTGTACACACACACAACTCGGCTTCTCTTGTGTATTTGGAGCATAGCAAAGGAGGTCTAATGTAGAAAGTCTTGGTTTCTTGGTCTTTGGTATATTGGTCTTGGTATATTTATGGAGAGCTCTAATATGACATTGTACTGGTTGAAGGAATCTATACTGAAGAATTGGTTGCTGGGTTTTCTCCCCCACGAGGGTTTCCCAGGATATATATTGTGTTCTATGATTGTTTATCTTTCAGTGATCCTATTAAATGCAATTGTTAATCAATGTTAAAGAAGATAACTGTAACTTCTAAAATTAAAACATGGTATCAAAGCAGGCCTGAACAAAAGACAATTCACAGATCTAGAAGACAAAATGAGCCTTTTATATTGATAGGAGTTGTTGTCGGATAAGGAAAGGTCACCAATAAGTGCACCCTAGTGGAGCACATCTTTTCCCTGGATTAGATCTACAGAATCCAAAATTTTGTGATTTAGGGGCAGGATGACTACCAGAACCAAGATTGATGAGAAGTTGGAGGGAGTTGACAAATTTAGAGCCTGGAGGTACAGAGTATACCTCCTCCTAGAAGAACATGATCTAGAGAAGTTCACTAAGGAAGAGGTTTCAGAACCAAAGTGAGATGATGATAAATAAAAGAACAAGAAGGATATGGTAAAAGCAAAGAGGATTATTTCATACTCCATTAAGGACCATCTTATTCATCACATATCTTCATTATACACTCCAGACATAAATGACTATAGAAATAAACTCTATTCTCAAGTATGCTATATAAAAAAATATGATATCAAGACAAGATAAAATGCCTACCTCGTCCAAATGTTCGATGAAGTCCATCGTTGAGCACTTGACCCAAAGCAATATACCTACAACTAGTCCTCAACAACCAAGCAAAGAAAGCATATGGTGATAATATATGATATTAGGACATTCAATAGCATAATCCATTAACATTCATAACAAATACACCCATGGAATAATAATTCAAATATTTGCAAGATATCAATTGGACGAGAAAAGAGTATTTCTATTAAGATATGATCAACAAAAGTGAATAAGTTACAGACTTCCATGTCGGCACAGTTCGGAACCGAGAAACCAAGTTCTTCTAGCTAGGCCTCCATCACTTCAATCCTCCACCAAAGGCAATCTCATAGAAGAGAGACCATGAAGTTCTCAATCAATAAGGGAAGAGCTTGGGGGTTGAACACTATGTTCAGACTTAAAGGATAAAGGGATGCAGACTCAATATGAAATGAATAATTCCTCCAGAGTAACTTTTCTCTCAAAGTTGAATTCTTTCTCCTCTTTTCCATAGCTCGGAATTGGCCCATTTATAGCCTTCAAGTGGAACTGAAGGGTCAATTCAGAACATTTCCAGTATATGGAAGGCCAAGGATCTTTGATCTCTTGTCGTGACATGGAAACTCGACACTATTTTTCAATTATAGGAACATTTCTCGATGTACATGGGCTGTAGTGGTGCAACCTACGTATACACATGATGTATAGTAGGCAAGGTGTGTATATGTGGAAAAAATGTATTTTTAGCTCTAGGATTTTCAAAAAGGGATGACAAGTCTGCATAGGGAAATGGAAAAATGCTTTCTTGTGCAATATTGCATGGGGTGAGGTAAATATTGCTATAATAGATGCCCCCTGATGTGTGACGTCAAAGGATTATATGCGATGGTCAAACTACATTATAAAAACCCAGAAGTGGAGTGATGGGGAACTAGCTAGAAGAACTAGTTTCTCATTACAATCTGTACTGACTTTTCAAACATGGCTTCCAATTTGAATTACACTATAGATCCATGTGAAAATATACCAAACAACTATCTGTGGCCATGAATAGAAAAATACAAATGCGGTTACATGCCAAAGATTGTCATAGTCACGAACAAGGCCTAGTAGAATTGGTCTCAAAATCAATCTGAAGATATTTGTATACAATGGAGTACAATCTGATCTCCCATGATTACTGAAGTCACATAGGTACTAGTCCAATGAAAAGGAAGCAACAACTCAGGAAAGTTGCGGCCACATAATGATGTCTTTAAGTATTCTACACAATCTGCTAAAGGTGCAAGTCTACATCATGTGAATAAAGGAGTTGAGGTCGAACACAATGAGACTTTGTTTGATTACCAGTCATTGAGGTATATCGTTAACAAACGCGAGACAACCTTTCGATGATGAAAGTAGGTATCAAGGCACTGAGTACATTCTTACAAGTGTGAATAAAGGAGTTGGGGTCAAACACTTGAAGAATCCATCGATCAAGAGACATTGGTGTATTCCCAACTGTCAATGGTGAGAGGACCCGCCACTAATGGTTGCAAACCTCAAGGTACTCATAGAACTCTAGGTGTCATTTCCAGAATAGGTGAGATGAAGTCAATGGAAGAAAGTTAGTCGTGCATGGAGCTTTCATAAGAGGCTCCACCACCACCACTTTTCCCCCTGAAACTAATATTCCATAATAGCAAAGTACCCGAGTCTAGTTGTAAATTTTCTCATTCCAGAGTTTTTAGACCAACACAAAACATTGAATTCTTCCTCCTCCAACTTAATGCAATTAGAGACTAACTTACCAATGAAACAACACCACTCATTTTCTTTTGGGTCTTCCAAAACCATATCATATGCTAAATTCCATCCCAATCTTCCCCTCACTTGAGGGGATTGATCCTTAGTGTATGTAAGTGTTAATATTGCTACCTAATGAAGAGAGCAAAGGAGGGAGGTTGAAAGCCAAAAAATATTATCAACGCCCAACTAGGGGTCCTCCCTTGTTCTTACTTTCCTTCCATTTCCTATCATCCACATTGTCCACTAACCTACTAGAGGAAAAGTTGCAACCAAAAATTTCCATACAATATATCCTTTCACCAACTTCCTAGACTGCCTGAACTAGTCCTCGATCGACACATTACCCAGGTACTTAGTTTTTATTACCTTTCCCCATAAAGATAAATTGTGAGTAAGTCTCCAAAGAGATATAACTACAAGAGATTGAGAGAAAACATAGTTACCAACTTAAAAATAATTGTGACCTCAAAATGAGAACTCTATCCCTTAAAACCCATATTTTTGCATTAAAAACATGAAAATCAACCCCCAAATCAAAAAGTGGTGCTATCGGTAACACCATTTTTTTTCTAACGAGGTCAAAATTACAAAATTTTCAAGCATGGCCTTCAAAAATCACACAATAGCTCAGAAAAACCTTAAAATTGACACTCAAATAAAAATGTGGTGCTACTAGTAGCACCCATTTTTCTAACAGGGTCAAAATTACAACAATTTTCAAGCATGGCCTTCAAAACTTATACAATAGCTCAGAAAAACCTTAAAATCAACATCTAAATTAAAAAATGATGTTACCTAAAGAAACAAGTTTTTTTAAACATTAAATGATCTAGAATCGGATCCAGAAGCCTGACAGGGCTCAAAAAGGCTCAAAAATGAAAGTGCTCAGAATCCGACGAAACCAGTGCCATTGCGTTCGTCTCTTCTTATTTATTTAGGACATATATTTACTTCATCAAATGGGCTTTGTATGCGAAAGATATTGCGTTCTATCCGAAAACCCAAACATGCAAAAAAATGGGATGACTGTACAGTCCGTACAGTCCATACAGTGCCACGTGGTAGGCTGTCTGTACAGGCCATATAGATGATGTAGAAACTCCTGGAGGTGACACGTGGTAGGCTGATATGGCATACGACAGACAACTGGACCAATCTATGAGTGACAAGTGTCGCCACTGTAAGGGTGACATGTGGCACGGGATGACATCAACAAGTGATTGGGCAGGTACGGTGGCAGGGTACGTGGACCTTCCGGCATTTGATGTGTGGCATATTTCTATTAGTTGTTGAGGTGCCACATGGTCCAGTCATGGGCTACCACGTGGCACCCTGTGGTTGGTTCACGGTTTGTGTAAAATTTTATGGGTTTCACCAGGGTCGAACCCCCGACCTATTCTCCGGGCTATGGACTGGTAGGATCGGGCTAACCGCCCGACTGACGGGTGTTTCTTATTATCTATATGACAAAGAAACTATTTAAGTTTGTTCAAAGTTATTTTCGGAGGCGGGAAGGGCTGGGGCCTAGCCCCAGCCCTTGGTTGTATTACCACCCATATGGCTACGGGTGCAGAGGTTTAATGCTACGAAAGTTCGGATAAGGGCCAGCCCCTGGTCCCGTGCCAACATAAAAATGCCACCCAATAGAACTGGGGTCTTCCTTACAACAGGGCGTGGGGGTTATAACTATTAGCCCGTGGGCCTATGCCAACGCACCACAGAACCGGGAGCCAGCGCAAAGAATGGGCCAGCGCTTAGCCCTTGGGCTAGCGCTTGGCCAAATATAGCATTCATACGACCAAGTTTAGGGGCGCACGCCTAGCCCTCGGGGGATAATGTCCAAATTTACACAAAAGTGGGTTTTTGTATTAAGTTTTGGGATTTTTAAATGATATTATGCCTGTTTTTAATTGATTTTCTCCAAATTTTGGGAGATATTGGGCATTTTTGGAGCCCAAATTTTGGGAGGAATTTGGGGATGGATAACCAACTTCAGATCTATATAAACCAGGCCTGTTTGAGGCCATGGAGGACAGTCAGAGCATAGTTATGTTGAAGGGAAGCCAAGCCAAAGCCATTTTTATGCAGGGAAGCTATTGAGGAGCAGACGCTTGCGGGCCATTTCTGGGAGCTCCGAACGTCCGTTTTGTGTGCCATTTTCTTTGGTTCTAGAGATCTGGAAGAACATGACCAGATCAGTCTTGTAGCCAATTGGCACTGCTGCGATTTACTTTTGAGCTTCTGAACAGAAATAAAGAAGCCTCCCCCACAGAGATAGGCCCAGAGACGTAGGCAACGTTGTGCTGAACTCCGTTATCAATTCTTGTGTTATGGTTTGCTGTCTATTATTTCATTTCAGATCTACATATGTGTATATGGCTATCATAATTCCTCTTCTTTCCGCATTCTTTCATTAAGCTTCTCAATTGGATAATTAACGCATGCAAAATTAAAACTAAACCATAGTCATTAAAAGATCCTACGTATCAAGTGGTATCAGAGCTAGTTGACATTTGGATTTTCGTTTTGCATGTTAACCAGGGAAAAGCTACAATGTGGTGAAGGTGAGATTGTTGCAGAGAATCCATTAATTGGATTGAGAAAGAGAGCTTCTCACAGCGAGAAGATGGCATTGGAAGAAGGGATTTCTCAGGATGAGAAAGAGTTCCGGAAAACATTCCTTGCTATGTCGGAGATGGTGAGAGTTTTGTACAAGGATTACCTGGAACGAAAGAGACCAGTTCTGGGTGAATCTTCAAAGGGAAAAAGTGAAGAGGAAGAGGACCATCCTCAGATTCCTCCTTCACCTCCATCATCACCTCCTTCTTCTCCTTCTTCTTCAAGTTCAAGTTCTAAATCTAGTGGAAAGAAAAATGTTTATAAGCATAAAAGTGAAATGCCATTGTTAAAACTTGATGTTAAATTTGAGTTTCCCATATATGATGGTGAAGTAAATGCAGAAAAACTTGACAATTGGATCAGGCAAATGGAGGTATACTGCAATGTGCAACAGATCAAGGATGAGGCCACACAAATTAAGTTGGCATCTTTGAGACTTGTAGGTACAAGTCTCATCTGGTGGCAAAGCAAGCTGCAAAAGGGAACACAACATGTGGGTAATGTATTTCCATCATGGAAGAGTTTCATTTCTACACTTAGGAAACAATTCTATCCTTTGGGTTATAAAGAAAAAGCATTAATTGAATGACAATCTTTAAAACTAAGA
>ML777467.1:1156217-1167038 GCA_009831015.1 Picea engelmannii | reverse complement strand
AACTAACTTGCGAATTTTTTTTTGTCCAATTTATTTATTTTTTTAATGTAAATTTTAAAAAATAAAAAATAAAATCTAACCAATGATTTAGGAGTCGATTTTTAGTTGTTTATCAATGATGGTACCGGTTTTCAAGGGAACAATTTCTATGAGGTTATGATTTCAAATAAAAAAAAACAGTGCTACTGGTAGCATTGTTTTTTGATTCGAAGGTAAATTTTAATGTCTTTGTACACAATGACATCACAATGACATCAATTGTTAATGTGACATGTCTAAATTTTAACCATCATAAAAAATAATGTAGATACATTAGATAAGAATATCTAAAATATCAAAAAACAACCTAAAAAGGGAGGGGGTTGCTATCGGTAGCACAACTTTTCAAAACGAGGTAAAAAATGTGACCCGCCAAAAAATGAGAACTTTGTAGAGTTATAGTTAAGTTGGTAAATATGTTAGAAATGAAAAATGTTTTCTAACCCCCAACCCCCAAGACTATTGGGAGTTTCCACACAACTCCATTTCACTAGTAGAATACCACCATAAAGATGAGAACTTGACCACAAGAACTGTAAATTTCAAATATTGATGTCTAATATACATGAATTCTTTCTATAACAATCTTAATTAATACTAGTTGACCCCCCTTGGAGAGGAGCCTATTAACCCACAGAGAGATGTGAGATTCAACCTTTTTGAGCAACCATATTCAGTCAAAAAACCTGTACCCACTTGGTTTTAGGTAAAAATTGACATACTTGAAACCAGAGTCGAACTCTTTTCGAGGAAAAGGGAAAATATGATTAATCTGTTGAATATAACTACCATTAATGTAGATAGTAATTATGCACAATTTGTTGAAATTTATCTCCATGCCAGTATAATTTCAACAAAAATCCAAGACACATTTTAAAGATGAAGGGTCCCTTAGGGACCCTTGAGCGAAGCATAACAAATCATCCACAAAAAGGAGATGTGAGATAACTTCTTGAGTGGAGACCTTGACTACCCTAAGAATCCCTCTTGACCTGACATCATTGATCAATTTACTTAAGGCTTCAACCACTATGAGGAAGAGGAATGGAGATATGGAGATAGGCTACTAACAGTTATTTTGAGTTAATGTTTCCATGAAATAAATCTAACTCAAGTTCATTTCACTGTGCAAAAATAATAGCTCAATAAAAGATGGAAATATTTGCTAGCATAACCATGAGAAGCCAATCATTCTGTGGGGATACCTTGAACATATTTTCTAGAGAAGATCAAAATTATCATTGGTTGTGCTCCTACTGGTATTACGTGAAATTGATGGATAGAGAAAACAACAAAGTATGGACGTCAGGAATAGTTCTTGCTAGGTGTGTTCCTGAATTCTTTGAGTGAAAGGATGTTGTCACCTGGTGTGTCAATAAGGTCATTCAGAAAAAAAGAGTTATTGCATTGCACAATAGCTCTCCTATCTCGTTAGCACCTTCAATGTTTAGAGAAATGTTGAAATTACCAAAGCCGAACCTGGTCTACAAAGGAGAGGAAGCGAGAAACTTCCTGAAAAGTAAGAATAATGGATTGGAGCTTCTCCAGGAATATTTGCATGACCCTTCCATAATGCCTGAAGAAATATCAAGAATTCATGTGATCTATTTAAAGGATCCCTATAAGGAAATTGCCTGGTTATTTACTCGAATTGTTGGCTTGGATTCTACAGAAACAATTCCTCGAATGACATTGTACATAATACATTTAGTTGTGCATGAAAATGTTATCTTTGACTAGGTGAAGATAATAACAAATGAAATTACTACTCATCTCAGTAATTTCAAGTCCGATAAAAGGTTTTACATGTCTTCTTATTTGATATTTTCCATTACATATTGTCATAATTTTGAGGGCTTAAACATTTCCCAAAGAATCAAAATAAAAGTTGATCATGTAACTATCTGGTACCAAGCTTTATGGAAGCAAAGGGACAACCTTCATTTGTATGAGGTGTATTCATATTTCATATCTAAATTCAAGAAACTATTAATTGGGGAAGATACATCTGAATTTTCATTGGAAGTTGCATCTTTTTTGAAGGGAAGAGGAGTTCTGGAAAAAATGGACAATTATAATATTATCAGGGTTTTTTACTCTATTAAGAAACCCATTTTCCTTCCCTATTATATATCTGACAAATTGTTTGTCACCGAATAGCTCGACAATATAAATTTTGGTTTCATATGTTATCTAAGAAAAGAGAAAAGCCATTCATGCCTCTTCCATGGAAATTCGGTGAAATTCTTCTACGGGAAATTTCCAAAATTGATGAATATGCTTCTTATTTCAAGAAATACGAACTAAAATTTATAGAAGAAATCAAGGGTTTCAACCCAAACCACCTTTTCTATAATCACTTTCTTTCAGTTGGGCTTGGCCCTGTATTTTGAAATCAAGCATTAGTAAAAAATAAGAAAATGTCAGTCACCATCCAAGTGACCAAGAAGACGACAAAAATTTAGAAGACATAGAAACTGCCATAAGCATAATAGAGCATCATAAAGAAAGAGGTAGACCATTGAATGATGAAAGCACTCAATCACCAGTTGTCTCTAGGAGGATTTCCTTGCCAAAGGAAAATCCACAACCAGGAACATCCCATGAAAGAAAAATCCAGATCACTAATTCTGGGGATGACGAAGATAGGAACCCTCCTAAAGGGAACCTAGAAAATCCCCATAAACTAAAGGTAAAAATAAAAAGAACTAGTTCAAAATAGGAAGGGGATGCGACACATGATCGGGAAGATGATTTATTATTGGATAATATGGACCTAGATGTGGATATTGAAAACATTACTTTTCTAGATGTTGAAGTATCATCTTGAGAGAATATATAGCCTGTCTCAGAGATCATGATCCATGATGAAACTTTTTCTGACGAGGAGACATTTGCTGTAAAAAATGCATCTATTGATAAGGAGTCTAAAAAAATAATTTTTGAAAGAACAACAAAAAGTAGGAGTGGTACGCTACATACCACCATTGACACATGAGATATGTTACCTTCAAAATTATCATCCATTCACAGATTTATAGGAGATGCCCTCAATGTTTCAATCACACACATGGAAGAAGAGAACGACCAGTTGAAAGAAAGAATCAAAGAATTTGAGGCAACCCTCATGCCTCCACCTAGTCTAGATTCTCTTGTCGCCATGATTGATCCGAGAAAGGGTATTCAAGAAAACACAGAATCAAGTTCGAGGGTCAAAGGAATTTTCGGTTTAATCATGACCACCCGACATTTTTTTGAACAAAATATTAAAAAGAGGATGTCATTGATTGTAGAACTGTGGGATATGACAAAGAGTTTCACTTCTCTTGGTTTAAGAATTCAAAACACTAAGGAGTATTTAAATTCAGACTTAAAAAATGATGAAGGGTTCTATATTGATGGAGTTGTGATGTTCACAACTAGAGTTGCGGCAATGATAGAGAAGACGAGAAAACATGAAAATATACCTTCTTCGAGCCACATCAAACAATTGAAATTTTGATGGATAGAGAAAATCAATGTATTAAAAGGTCTAATAGCCCAATTGAATTACTTATTAAGGAGGAAAACTAAATCTTACTTAAAAATCCTTGATCTAGACATTGTTGGAACTACCATTGAAGTCCCAGACCCTAAGTATCTTTCAAACTCCATGCCCATGACTCGACAGGATTTTGAAGAGCAGATTGAAGGACTTAAAAGGGCATCGGCTGAAAAGTTAGACAATATGATGGAATTCACACATGATGACATTGATAGTTGGCTTGTCGAACATACAAATAAGAATGAGGACATTGAAAATATATTACAAAATTTGTCCATTGATCTTAGGGAAATTGAAAAGGAGCTATTTAATATTAAGATAAAGAAAGAAGTAATCATTGCTCCATCAAGAGACTTTATTCAAGAATGGTTAAATAATTCAATCACCAATATTTCTAAGATTCTAGCAGAGGAAGTTATGACCAGTAATCCAACTGCAACCAACAAGAATATAAAGGAAGTAGCAGGAAGCAAATAAAGCGAGAGATACCATCATAGTAAGTAGATAAAGCAAATAAGAATATAAAGTTATGAAGGAAGTAGCAACAAGAATATAAGTTATGGTCGATAATCGTAGCCACTAAGAATATAAAGGAATCAACAACAAGTAGATTAAGCAAGAGATACCATTATAGTAAGTCCATATTGATCACATTCTTCTTTCTTTATCAATATTCATACAATTATTCTTCTTCTTTGAATATAAAATTTTAACCGAATTATGATAACTTTCTCTTTGTCTTCTTTCCAGATTCTTCGACTTGACATTCACCCACCTTATTCTCTTTGTGTTCTACCTTCTTTTATATGTTTTCTTTATGGTCCGCGGGAGCCCCAATCCCAGTCCTTTTGACAAATGCCTTTAAAGTTCAAAGCATTGTAACAAACTTTATTATTTTCAAGAAATCCCAAGAGAACTCAGTCAGGATCAATTTTCACTGTATTTTATAACTTTAAGCATTGAGTATTAAGTATTTGAAATTGTTTCATCATAATCATTTTTTGAGCTATGCAAGTAATTACTCTATAAAATTTCTCTTATGCGTCTAGACCATCTTCTTTTTCTTTTATGTGTGATCATAAATCTTTATTTTCACTATGATGGATGTGAGAAAATTGTGTTTATTTTCTGCAAATGTGTGATTTATGAGGTTCATGGTCCTTCCTTAGGAAGTGTTTTAAAATCAATATTTTATCTTTCATCATTTTTATCTTTCTTTGAGAATAAATATTGGACTACCTTAAGATCCTATATTATTTTTTAATCTTAAGTTATTAAAGAATACCATAAGCCAAAGAGGAGTACCACCTCTATAAAATTGCAGTAGGATTCATATCCTCATGAGTTTTCCATTTTGGTCCTTGTAGATTCAAGCATCAACATTTTTTACGACCATATTGGGGAGACAACTGAAATATTTAGATCTGGTTATGTATCATAGAACTACATGAATTTTCCTCAGGCTAACTATCCCCTATTAGAAATTGGATTAAATAATCAATGAAGTATTCTTCATCGACTATATAGGCTTTCAATAACAACAACTGAAACCAGAGAGGAAATAGAAAGGTCTTGGAAAACACTGGTTCAAGACGAACAAGGAGAAATTCTTCAAAGACAAAGGAGAGAGGAAATAAAATACCAAATAAACGAGAGACAAGCTCAAAGAGCAAAAGAAAAAGGATGGAATTGAAGCTGGATAAATACAAAGGAACAATGACTAGAAGCAAAAGTAAGTAGCTACATACTTCAGAAGTGAAGAACATATTCTTGACGAAAAGGAGAAATTTATGGACATGGCATAAATAAATGAAGAAAGGTGTGAAGAATGAAATGAAGAAGGACATGAAGAACCACATGAAGAAATACAGGACAAAATAAGACATGAAAAAGAATAAAAGGTTCAAATGGACTTCAGATACACAGGAATCCTTTAGTAACATCAAAAAGGAAATCACCAGAACCCCAGTCCTCATTAGTCCAGACTTCCAAAGACACTTCATCATTTATTCATTTGCAACAGAAACCGTTGTGGCATATGTTATCCTTCAAAAAAATGTCAAGGGTGAAGAACTACCAATTAGTTTCATGAGAAAGACCCGTCATGACAAGATGAAAAGATGTACAATGCCATTACAACCCATATCTGTAGAACAACCATTCGCTTAATGGGGAATGGACTTCATTGGACCAATAAATCCAAATTCAAGGAAAGGGCATATATACATCCCCACTGCTACAAATTATTTCACAAAGTGGCAAGAAGAAGTAGCATTAAAAAATGTTGAATCTAAAGAATTGATTAACTTTCTCAAAGATAATATATTGTCAAGATTTGGTGTTCCAGAAAAGTTCATTATTGACAATGGTTCAATTTTCATTGAGTCAAAATTTACAGAATTTTGTGGAGAATAGGACATCATCACGGGACAATCCTAAAATTATTATCCACAAGGGAATGGTCTTGTTGAATCTATCTATAAGACACTCATTCAGATTATAAAGAAAACTATTGATCAAAATCAAAAGAATTGGCATATGAAATTTATGGACTCTTTGTGGGAGAGCATAATGACTCTGAAAGACAACACTAGGATGTCTCTGTATATGTTGGTTTATGTGAAGGAAACACAAATTCAAATCAACCTCGAAATAAATTCCTTGACTTATTTAGTTAACACAGAAGAAATTGAAGATATTACTCGTATGCAAAAAAAAATAAATCAACTATTGATATTGGAAGAAGAACAAAGTGAATATTTGCATAGAACATCTCATAGGAAGAAGAGTGCCAAAAAATATTTTGATTAGAATGCAACAATAATTTTTTTTCAAAAGGGTGAATTGGTGTTTCTCTAGAACTAAGCTAAGGAAAATCTGTCAATGCATACAAAATTTGAAGCACTGTGGATCAGGCCGTACATCATTGAAAAATTCTTGGGTTTCAATTCATACATGCTCAAAGATATGAAGGGGAAAATGTTAATGTTTCCTGTTAATGGGAAACACTTGAAATATTTTTTTTCCTGAAATTATCTCTTCTCCTTGTACATAGTTTTCATTTATTTTGTACATCCTTACTATTTCCACTCCATAGCCCAAACGATAAAACATATGGTCATGAAGATTTTGGATTCTTAACAACCTACAGGTGGTTATCATCCCACAGTTGGAGCCAGTTGTTGAACCCCTTTCTTTCTTTTCTTTTCCCCTTCCCTTATTCTATTTTGCCACATCTTTTAATACCTTTTCTTCCCCCCTTATATATTTTACCTTTTCCCATTTTATTTTATCCCCTCTTTTTCCATTTCCATGTTACTATACTTAACCATTTTCACATTTTCAAACCTTCGGACCCGCATACTGTCGCACTTATATTCTCCTCCAATCACCTAAGAATAAGTCTGCTCAACACCTAGAATTATTTTATGTCTTAGACTTTCGTACTTGTGGACCTATGTGATACACTTCCACTCTCCATTGTCCGCTCGACACTTTGTTTTACTTATCCATTCCATACTTTCGGACTTGTGGACCTTTGGAATTGCATATATCTCTTTTCATACGATTCGCCAACCTTGATGCCCCACTATTACCCATCCCTTCACATTGTTCGATGTCACATTTATTGTTGTCCCTACAACACCAACTACCAAATTTATTATTGAGGTGGCCGTTAATTAATAACATTGTAACTGAGGCTACTAATAGTTATTTTTAGTTAATGTTTCTATAAAAGAAATCTAACTCAAGTTCATTTCACTATGCAAAAATAATAGCTCAAGAAAAGATGGTAATCTTCGTTGGTACAACCATGTGAAGGAAATCATTATGTGGGTATACCTTGAACCTCTTTGCTAGAGAAGAACAAATTATCATTGGTCGCGCTCCTACTGCTATTATGTGAAATTGTTGGATAGAGAAAACAACAAAGTATGGACTTCAGTAATAATTATTGTCGGGTGTGTTCCAGAAGTATTTCAGTTCAAGGACGTCGTCACCTGGTGTGTCAATAAGCTCATTCAGAAAAAAATAGTTATTGCATTGCAAAATAGTTCTCCTATATTGTTAGCACCTTCAATATTTAGAGAAATGTTGAAATTGCCAGAGCCGAGCCTAGTCTACAAAGGAGAGGAAATGAGAAAATTCCTGAAAAGAAAGAATAATGGATTGGATCTTCTCCAGGAATATTTGCATGAACCTGCCAAAATGCTTGAAGATATATCAATAATTCAGGTGATCTCTTTAAAGGATCGCTATAAGGAAATTTCTTGGTTGTTTACTCAAATTGCTAGCCAGGATTCTACTGAAACAACTCCGTGACTGACATTGTACATATTACATTTTGTTGTGCATGAAAATGCTATCTTCGATTGGATGAAGATAATATCAAATGAAATCACTTCTTATCTTGGTAATTTCAAGTCGGAAAAAAGGTTTTACATGTCTTCTTAGTTGATATTTTCCATTACATATTGTCATACTTTTGAGGGTTTAAACATTGCCAAGAGAATTAAAATAAAAGTCGATCCTGTAACTATGTGGTACCAAGATTTATGGAAGAAAAGGTTCGACCTTTATTTTTATGAGTTGTATTCATATTTCGTATCTAAATTCAAGAAACTATTATTTGGGGAAGATACATCCTGATTGTCATTGGAATTTGCATCTTTTCTGAAGGGAAGAGGAGTTCTGGAAAAAATGGACAACTATAAAGGTTTTATGCTCTATTGAGAAACCCATTTTCCTTCCCTATTATATATCTGACAAAATGTTTTTCATCGAAATAGCCTAACAATATAAATTATGGTTTCATATATTATCTGAGAAAAGGAAAAATAAGTTCATACCTCTTCCATGGAAAGTCGGTGAAATTCTTCTCTGGGGAATTTCCAAAATTTATGAATATGCTACTTATTTTGAGAAATATGCCCTAAAATTTGCAGAAGAAATTAAGGGTTTCGAACCAAACCAACTTTTTTATAATCGGTTGCTTTCAGTTGGGCTTGGCCCTGTATTTTTAAAATCAACCATTAGTAAAGAAGAAGAAAATGACAGTTACCATTTGAGTGAACAAGAAGCCGATATAAATTCAGAATACATAGAAACTGTCATAATCACAACAGAGCATCATAAAGAAAGAGGTAGACCCTCTAATGACAAAAGTGCTCAATCACCAGTTGTCTCTAGGAGGAGTGCCTTGCCAAAGGAAAATCTACAACCAAGAACATCCCATGCAAGAAAAATATAGAGCACTAATTCCTGGGATGATGAAGATAGGAAAACTCCTAAAGGGAACCTAGAAAATCCCCATAAACTGAAGGTCAAAAGAAAAAGAACCAATTCACAGCAGGAAGGGGATGAGACACATGCTTAGGAAGATGAATTATTCTTGGATAATCTATACCTAGATGTGGATATTGAAAACATTATATTTCCATATGTTGAAGTATCAACTCGAGATAATATACAACATGTCTCGACACTCATGATCCATGATGAATTTTTTTCTAATGAGGAGACATTTGTTGTACAAAATACATCTTTTGATAAGGATTCTAAAAAATTCATTTTTGAAATAACCACAAAAAGTAACAATGATAAGCTACAAACCACCATTGACACACGAGATATTTTACCTTCAAAATTATCATCCATTCATAGAGTTATAGGAGACATTGTCTATGTTTCAATCGCACACATGGAATAAGAGAATGGACAATTGAAGGAAAGAATCAAAGAATTGGAGGCAACCCTCATGAGTCCACCTATTCTGGCTTCTCCTTTCACCATGATTCATCCGAGAAAGTGTATTCAAGAAAACTGAAGATCAAGTTCAAGGGTCAAAGGAATTTCCAGTTTAATCATGACCACCCGACATTTTTTTGAACAAAATATTAAAAATAGGATGCCATTTATTGTAGAACTATGGGATATGAAAAAGAGTTTCACTTATCTTGTTTTAAGAATTCAAAAAACCAAGGATTATTTAAATTCAGACTTAAAAAATGATGAAGGGTTCTATATTGATGGAGTTGTGATGTTCACAACTAGAGTTGCGGTAATGACATAGTAGGTGATAAAGCAGGAAAATCTACCTTCTCTGAGTTGCATCAAACAGTTGAAATCTTGCTGGATAGAGTGAATTAATGTATTTAAAGGTACAATATCCCAATTGACCAACTTATCGAGGAGGAAAATCGCAACATACTTAAAAATCCTTGATCTGGACATTACTGTAACTACCATTGAAGTTTGAGACCCTAAGTATCTTTCAAACTCCATGATCATTACTCAACTGGATTTTTAAGAGAAGATTGAAGGACTAAAAAAGATATTGGCTGAAAAGTTTGACAATATGATGGAAATCACACATGATGACATTGATAGTTGGCTTGTCAAATATACAAATAAGAATGAAGACATTGAAAATATATTCCAAAATTTTTCCGTTGATCTTAGGGAAATTGAAAAGGAGTTATTTAATATTGAGATAAAGCAAGAAGTAAATTGTTATCCACATTTTTGGTTATCAAGATGATACTATGATTATGTCATGATAATAGAAGATCAAACTCTTCATTAAGAACATTTTCCAGAAGAAGGTTACACTTATCATTTTCTGAAAATCACATTTTGGAAATAGTTCGCAGGCTGCATATATACTCTCCTGCGGGAATACTTAATTTCCGCATGCTGCATTCATCTTGATTGCGGACTTTCCGCACTGTGTTAATGGTTAAGGTGCGGACATGTTTCTAAAGGAAGAAAATGAATAAGTTCTCGATCCTTCTAGAAGGAATCTTCTAGAAGGGTGAGTTGGAGTTCGAATGGTTGGCAAAATACTGACTTTCCAGATATCTTGGGATCATTCCCTATCCAAGTAACTAATCAATATTCTCCTATATATTGAGGAGATTACTTATGGAAAGGGTTAAGCAATAAGAAAGCACAAGAACAAGAAGAAGTTAGCAAGCTAGCTAGAGATTGATTGGAGAACAGGTGCAAGAATGTATGGAGGATTGAAGCTACAGCAGCAAGAGACTACAAGTAATCATATATGGTTAAACTTCTTCATGCATGAGCAAGTGTGTTTGTCAGAACTAGGAGCCATCGAAAGGAGATCTACGACATCAAGGCTCAGGTTGTATATTTCTCTTTCAGTTAATGCAATACATGAATATGTCCCTTTCCCATAATGATGATGTCATCTTATTACATGATTCCTTGATCACATG
>ML777467.1:1107526-1156167 GCA_009831015.1 Picea engelmannii | reverse complement strand
GTATTGAATATATTAATGCCTTTGCTGTGATTGGTTTGTGTTGTTGTGATTGAACGACACAAGAGCATCGGAGTAGAGCAAGGAACAACAGAGATTAAAGGAGAGCGTTTATAAGGTATGAACACCATCCATTTCTCTTAGTTTGTTCAATAGCTAGATCTAGGGAAAGAGTAGTATTCTGTTACGGTTTGTTCCAGATCCAGGTGGATCTGGGGATATTGGTCTGTGTCCGCACTCACGAATTTATCCATAAACATAAATGTTGCTGCATTAAGGGACTTTATTCAAGAATGGTTAAGTATTTCAAAGATTCCAGCAGAGGAATTTATGACCAGTAATCTGACTGCAACCAATAAGAATATAAAGGAAGAAGCAACAAGTATATAAAGCGATAGATACCATCATAGTAAGTCCATATTGATCACATTCTTCTTTCTTTATCAATATTCATCTAGTTATTCTTCTTTTTTGAATAGAAAAGTTTAACTGAATTCTGATAACTTTCTCTTTGTCTTCTTTCCAAATTTTGTTGCTCGCCATTCACCCACCTTCTTCTCTCTTTGTTCTACCTCCTTGTATATGTTTTCTTTATGGTCCACGAGAGCCCCAATCCCATTCCTTTGGACAAACACCTTTAAATTTCAAAGCATTGTAATAAAATTTATTATTTTTGAGAAATCCCAAGAGAACTCAATCGAGATCAATTTTGATTGTATTTTATAACTATGAGCATTGATTATAAATTATTTGAAATTGATTCATCATAATATTATTTTGATCTATGCAAGTATTTACTCTATAAAAGTTCTCTTATGCTTCTGGACCATCTTATTTATTTTTATGTGTGATCATAAATCTTTATTTTCACTATGATGGACGTGAGGAAATTGTGTTTATTTTCTACAAATGTGTGATTTGTGAGGTTCCTGGTCCTTTCTCAGGAATCCTTTTAGAATAAATCTTCTATCTTTCAACATTTTTATCTTTATTTGAGCATAAATATTGGACTACCTTAAGGTCCTATATTTTTTTTTAATCTGAAGTTATTAAATAATACTATAATCCAAAGGAAAGTACCACCTCTATAAAAACATAGGAGGATTCATATCCTCATGAGGTTGTCCTTTCGGTCCTTGTGGATTCAAGCATAAAAAATACCCACTACATTATATTCATACATCTTAGAGATATTGAACTCAACTTCTTTCAAAGATGCTCATACTTTTCATTATAAGCTTTGATACAATTTCTCATAGCCTCTTTTACTTTGGCTATATTTTCTGCAAACTGGAAGATGTAGGTAGACGAGGAAAGAGTTACATGAACCCACAAATCCTTAACAAGCTTCTTGAAATCTTCTTCAAATAGCCATATATGATTAAAATTTAAAGGGGTTGGAGGCTTCTCCTCATCAGAGACCATTATGAACATAATTGACATGTGGTCAGATAGACCTCCAAAAGACACCGAAGATTTAATGATAAAATGAATCTCCACCAAATATTCTGACACTTAGAAATGATGAATCCTTTTTGAGACTGAATCATTATTTAGGTATAAATTCCTCCAAGTAGTCACTAACATGATTGGATGGATGTCCACCGAACGATGCTTTTCAAAAAAAATGGAAAATAAATCACTCTAGGAGTATTTACTAAGATTCCCCCCACATACTTCTCTCATAGATGAATTTAGATTAAGGTCCCCGCCAATAAAATGTAAGATGGTCTGCCAAGGCCCCTGCATGAGCTAAATTTTCCTAGAAGGGGATTGTTTCTGAACAAGGACCATAATATTTAAAACTGACAAAACTACTCCCAATTATTTTACTTCTGATTTGACGAGGATAACATAATTAAGAAAAGATGTGGAAAAAGTTGATAAGGAAGGACTCCAACCCATAATTAATCCTCTTGATTGACCACCTGCATCCATAGTGCGAAAGGACCAACTTTTAGCCATAGATCCAAGATTTCTCCTATCTCTTACCATCCACAATAGTTTCCTAAGTTAGAATTATATCAAGTTTGTGTCTCATAATGATCCTTTTAAGGGATAACTTCTTACGGGAACCCTCTACCCCTCTAGTATTGAAAGATAAAACCATCATGGGGAAGGCCTTTTAAGGGATTTTCCTTCTCTAAGGGCCCTATCTTTGGTGGGTTTCTTTCCTTTTTTTAATGTCTTGAACCTCTTTTTTTTGAGCCTTCATTAGATGGGGTTTTCTTCTAACTGGGTTAGATTATAGGGGATCAAGGGATAAACCCCCATGCGTGGAGGAATATTACTTTTTGTTAACCCTAGGTCTTAGGGAATAACCCTTTTATGGGGAAGGGTAGTATTCTACCTCCATGGAAACAAGACCCCGCTTTGCCTCTGAAATGCCCTTGCATTTTTCAGAACTCTTTGTGTGGTCAAGCAACCTCTTGGGAGAATGTCAAACAAAATATTCGAATTCAAGGATACTTGACATGAGAAGTGTAGCCTAAGCATCAATATTAGGGAGGAGGGATTCAACAAACATAGACTCACCTACTTTTGAGCTATCCAAGAAAACCCCCAACAAATCCATAGAGAGAGACTCAAAATTAAAAAAAGGAGGCATTTTTTATCATACCCATATCACAACCAGAAAATCCTGATCGAGAACTCACCTCACTCCCTAGAGAAGTTCTCAGACTCGAAAGAGGAGCTCTGACTTTATATTCCTCCTACATCCTCTCACCCTGCATGTCTATAATTTATGAATATTCGGGCTTACACACTCATACCTTTTTTTTTTCCAGTCTACCCTCGAAGCAAAGTTTCTACACTGATCCTGGAGATGGTGTGCTTCATGGAAAGAAAAACGATGAAAGGGTAACCTCCAATAATCAAATTTTTGTCTCTAGGACTGAACACCAAGGACCAGATCGATTTCCTCCACCAGTCCATCCTGAAGGTCCACCTCCACTTGGACCCAGGCCTAACAATGGTCAATCTTAGATTCCCAGTTCCCTTCCAAACCAAAGAATCTTCCAATCTTGTTCCCAATATAAACCAGCAGAGATTTATTCAAGAAAACTATAACGAGCCCATAGAGAATGCCGAAAATTGTTGAATAGTCATTGATGTCCTAACTAGATCGAAATATGTGGTCATTTTGGAGGACTAAACTTGAGGGCCCCCAACTCCAATCATGACACAATATATTTTCAAAATCCTCCTCCAAAGTAAATAAAAAACAAATCCAACCACTAACAAGGACATGGAAGACTGGCTTTTAACCAAGACATGGATTCTAGTTGAGAGCCATTCATTGGTTAAGTGAATCCATAAGAACTACTTTACCATAGAACTTACCCACTAGGGTCTTACCTAGAAATCGTAGAATATCTTCAACTTGAACGACTTGCGTGACCACCATTGAAACTTTGCCTGTCTTAGCCCGAATACAAATTTTTTTCCTCGTAGAGCTAGACCGAGAGTGAAAATTTGCTCCATGCTTTTCCTCCACTTTCTTAACTATGACATTTGTCACAATAGAGCCTGGATCATTGGGAACAATGGGAATAGGATTTGGGCTAGTTCCAGAGTTAATGTTGCCATGAACCAAAACAGACTTGAGTTTTTTGGAGTCCAATCTTGACGCCTTGAGTGTCGCCACTCCAGTGCACGAAGGCTTTGACTCTTTGGAAACTTCCAAAATAAACCTGTGAGATTTGTCTAAATTTCCCGCAACATCTTGAGTCATGAATGGAAGGGGATTGCAGTAAAAGTCTGATTATGGCTTGAATGCACGGTACTGAAATAGACTTTCTCCGTAATTCACATGTTCCTCCTCCATCACGAGGAAAAACGACAGATAACCACTAGAACCTGGTAGTCAGAAAGAAAAAAAGGGACTTCAGATAACCACTAGAACCTAGTAGTCAAAAAGAAAAAAGGGACTAAGGGTCTGGGAAGAAACCAAACCACTCCCATTTGTTGGCATGTCACTGGAACATTGTTCTTAGATGCTAGAAACACCACCAGAAACTGATTGCAGCTATAGAGAAAGATACCAAGAAAAACCCTAGAAACACCCAATAACCTCCATGCAACAAAGAAAGTTTGTAAGTTATTATAATTTTTTGTTTTTTAAAATAAAGTTTCATCAAGAAATGATTTTATATTCATGTTCTCAGACGGAATTATAACTTCTAACTAAACTCTTAAAAAATAAATTAAATTTATACACTTTTTAACTAACTATGCAAACACCCAATAACCTCCATGCAACAAAGAAAGTTTGTAAGTTATTATAATATTTTGTTTTTTAAAATAAATTTTCATCAAGAAATAATTTTATATTCAAGTTCTCATATGAAATTATAACTTTTAACTAAACTCTTAAAAAAATAAATTAAATTTATGCACTTTTTAACTTACTATATATAAATGCAAATGCAATTAATTAAAGGAATTGATTTATTAGTCCTTGTCATAAGCATAGAAGGACTATAAAAATCGATAAATCATTGAATTCATATTAGTTTGTCCTTTGACCACAAATATTTCCATATTATCTATTGTTAGAACTAGAGAACTCAAAACATCATTTTTTATTTTAAAAAAAGTACCATATTTGTCATGATCTAATTGGACAAGGGATTGGAGGTCTTATTCCCGCTATTCCCAATGTTATATATGTTGGCATATCCAAAGTATTTTATTGTATATGGTCTTTTTGAATCATATATTTTGTTATGCAGTCGTCGAAGGTGGATTAATGCTAGCATTAATTTGAATGTTTGGTTTAGCATTTTATGCTAGGTAAATTTATGACAATGTTTGATATGCTGGCATATCCAAAGTTTGGCCTTCCAATACATTATCTGGTGTTCAAACTATTGTTACAAAAAATATAATAATTTTTTTGGGATACGTCAGAGACCTGCCACATTGCATTTTTTTCTTAAATGTTTACAGAGAATTTTTGACAGACTTAAATGTTTACCTAACGTTCTTGGTAGCATTGAATGCTTACTTAACAGGCTTGTTACAATACATTTTCATCCATTTTTTAAATTTATATGTTGCAACGACATTGCTGGTTCACTGGTTCATGCTTGTTTTTTGCATCTCCACTGATTTCTTATTTGCATGTTCTTGTTGTTCTTGCTTGCCTGTTCGTGTTGTTGTAGTTTGCACGTTTGGGTTTCCACAATCGCAATTGGAACTATGTCTTTCCTGGTGGGGTGGTTTCTGCAATCACGATTGGAACTGCATCATTGTTGTTTGATTCGACTTTGCAGGGTTTCGGTCCTATACCTGCAGTTGGGCCTTTTGATGCTTCTTAATGGGTTGTTATTTAATGCTTGTTCTTGTTTTCTTAGGGTTTACAATGTTGGGATGCTACATCCACAGTTGGATCTCTTGTTACATTTTTTCAGTGGAGTCCGCATAGAATACTATTAATATAAAATAACATACTAAAAAATTGCAGTCGATGTAAATTGCATCTCTTATGCGTTGAACCAGAGTTTGTCGGCCTCGAATTATATTTCATAGTTGGCGATGTTTTTTCCATGGATTATGTGTTACTATGGTTTCATAGTTATCGGAGTAGGTTTTGCTGTGTGAGCGATATAGTTGTTCTCACCCTTTTATTTTCCTCTTGTAAACTATGTTTCTAGCTCTATAGTTCCTTGCATTTCTGTGGTCATTCCGACCGACTGCCGTTCAATTGCATACTTAGCCAGTTTTATGGACGCGGCTTCGGGGGATAGGTTCTATCGAACGATCTACCTAATTTCATTCAATCGGACACTCCTCAAACTTGCAACCGTGCATCTGACTGCAATGAGTTTGTCTATTCTACCTAGCTTTCCATACTTATTCTCCTTTTCAAAGTTTAGTGGGTTGACGATTTTGCGGGTTCATAAAATTTAAAACCATTTGTCGATCCCCTCCATCCCCGCTACCTTCCACCCTTCCCAATAGACATTAATTATGCTTTCAAAAGTCAGAACTGACCAGATAGGTTTGAAAAGATGGGCTTTAATAACTAGAAAGCTTGAGGACATCTCCCATTAAAATGAATAGACATGCAAATATTATGGGATCTGGTAATTTCTTTTGCCTGCATTTTGAGTTTGCAATTTTTTTTTTTTTTTTATGCTCTTTTAGTTTTCTTAAAAGCTTCAACATAGTCCACAAACATGTCACCACAGAGGCCTTGACATCATGTCCCTCTTTAATATTGTTCATATCTTAGATGTCAGATTTGAGAATCTTCTCGGATATGCAAATTTTAATACGTGTTATTATTCACTATTCAATGTACATATTCGAAAAGATTGGCATTAATAAACAAAAATATCGAGAACATTTGTCATTAAAACGAATTAACACAAAATCTATGGAATATCATCCAGCGTTGCTTTTAAATACTTATTTCCATTTCTCTTTATCATCAAAGAGTTGTGCTTTAGGGTGCCTTCGTTCTAGTGTTCCTGTTCATGGACATGTAAGACAACTTAGAGATGTGATTGAGGCCTAGATGAAAGAAGAGAGACTGGTTTTATGTGACGTGAGCTTTGAGTAAAAAACAACTCTATTATATAAGAGAAAGTCAGAGAGGAGGAAAAAAAAAGAACAAGTATGTTCTGGTTCGTGTTCTCCCTGTGTTCGATGCTTTGGTTGGTTGAAAAGGTTGCCTGGACATTTTCTTTTTGAACTTCTTTGTTTTCTTGCTAGGAGTTGTAATGGATTTTTAGGTCACATGAAAAATAGTTCTTTGTTGAAGTATATAGCTTCTTCCAACAACACAGATTTGGCAAGTGTATCGAATTCTACAGATCCCACAAGATTTTTTCTTCCTCGTGGGTGGTGCATTTACAATGGCTTGCAAAATGGGTTGTCATGTTCGTAAATGATGCGAAATATTACTCCATTTGGGAATGTAACCAGAGGCAGGTAACAGAAACTGTATGTGTGGACAAAACGACATATTATCACTACAAAAGTTTCTATTTTAAATTTTGATGAGCTACATGTGGGTCTGGTAACCGACTTGAAAGAAAGTCATGTTCTTTGTGAAAGTTTGTTCGGTTTCCTCTGGATGTAGTTGTAGACTCGACATATTTGGCATCACCTCCGAACATTCCAGACCTTTCTGTGGGCCTCCATACCTACCACCGCTATGAGGAAATATATATCCTGATATGATCTGCAACATTTGATACACTTGCTAGACTTGTGTTGATGTGTTCTGCAACATTTGATGCACTTGACAGACCTGTGCTACCTGAAGAAGTTATGTACCTCAATAGATTTGCGTTTTGCAGCTGGGTTGGATGCTTCTTCCAATTTACTGTAATAAAGCAAAGAAGTTCAACATACAAATCTTCAAGAAGGCTTCTCAACCAAACAGATGATCGAATACAAGGATAATACCAGTCACAACATACTTCAATTTTTTTCCCGCCATAGTTGTTGTGGCATAAAATGACTCCCTCCACTTTGAAATTGGAATGAATCGTATTTCTAAGTTGTCTCAGATGTGCAGGGTCAAGAACATTGCAAGGAAAGCACCTTAAACCCCAAGATTTCGACGACAGAGGGAAATTGATACTTGAAAAATAATGGAATGTTGAATAACCAACCATTGCAAGCAGGCCATATTTGGAAGAGACAAGCTATTCAAAAAACCGGGATAGATGTAGTTGGCAACACCGATTAAGTACAAAACCCGAAATTGATTTTCAACTCGTTTTTTATGAATAAAGGGTTTGAACGTCAAGAAAACTGTCAAGAAGCTTCGTCAATGTACATATTTTTTATTGGTCGGCGACAAGATAAATCAAAATCGTTGTGGAAAATAGCCTCATCTTTATTTTGTAACCCATATTATTTGAATATAGAATAATTCTGGTTTATTTTTTAATAGTATTTTCCAATCTCTGGTATTTGTTTTAATTTTATTTTGTACCTTCTTCCCCTATGTCATTAAACATGGATAATATTACTAATATCCGACATAATTTTATTTTGTACCTTCTTCCCCTGTGTCGTTAAACGAGATAATTCTTCTTCTATTTGATAATATCCATGCATATATACTAATATCAGTACTATTGGAATAAATACAAAAAAATTCCTCTTCGGCAAAGCTTAGGAAATTTTGTTTGGGTTTGCGGTATTAAACAACTATGTCCCCTTGTAACATCCTGCTCTTGCGCATTGAGCAAACTTATTCTTTGAGGACACTTGCTCGCAAGTGATCCGGATTACTATACTATTAAACGTTTGATTTTGATTATGAGACATTATGGGTTGATGACATGTTGTTTTACTGCATTGACATAGATAGGTGCTATTGACTCGGTTCTACTGAGTGTGCAGGATCTTGGACCTTGAGGATGCAAAGGCATCGATGGAACCCCTTGGAATCTGGATCAATTCGGGTAGTGTACCATTGGGGTTTGATTGTTTTATATGTGATATTAGTGCACATGATTAGATGATATGATATGGATATATTCTGACATGATTCATTGATGATGCAGGCTGACGATAGCTTGCCGAACAGACTCACATGTGGAGTAAATGGGTCACACACGACTACCAGAGAGGTTGAGGGAGAGGTGTGGACAGTAGCCCTACCACAGCCTACTAGCACTCCCGTTGTGGCTCGAACTGTAGATTAACGCTTACCTAGTTCGAGAGGACCCACGATGCCATGAGGGAAGACTGTGACAGTCACTCATGATGATTCTAAGGGGAACACAATAAGGTGGGGGAATTATTCCTTAGAGACCCTTAGTCTCCCACAAGTTCACCTGGCAGAGTATTGACTCCAGGGGTTTTTATGTCTACCAAGTCAGTCAAGAGGTGAGTGACACCCTTGGAGCACGTGGTGCATCCTGAAGGGCACGTCGTGCACGAAGAATGGAAAGAGACGAGTGGCACCCTTGGAGAATGTAGTGCGTCCTGAAGGGCACGTCGCACGAGGGAAATAGATGAGAGAGTGGCACCCTTGGAGCACCTAGTGCATCCTGAAGGGAACGTCATGTTGTTAATGATAAATGAATGAACCCAGATGGCCTTAGGACTAATAACGTGATAAGAAAATTTTAAAACAAATTCCCTAATAAAATGTCGCCCATGAAAATTAAAGTCTAGGTCTAAATTATACTAGTGGCAGATTTTGTCTATCCTTTTAGAAAAAAGAAAAAAGAAAAGAAAAAGGGGATATATATATTCATAAAAATAAAAAATAAAATAAATAATTTATTTATTTTATTATGATAATTAATTTTTATTTTTTTTTGATTAAAAAGGGAAAAGGGAAAAGTTAATTTATACACTTGCCATTTTGAGTTCTAAATGAAAAGGGGAAAGAGGGAAATCTAAAATAATTAGGAAACTAGGAAAATAGGGAAACATAAAAAGAAAAGGGAAACACAAGGGAAAAAGAAGAAGTCAAACTTAGTAAGGTATCTACCATTTAAGAACTTTATAATTTAAACTGAACTAGCAAATTAATAATGGGGAAAGTCATTAAAACCTATAAGAGAATTTGGGGACACCTATGAGCGATTCTAGGAGTGACTCTAGGTGGGTGAGGGAAATAAGGGAAATTAATTAATTAAAGAAATCAATTTATGGAGGAATGAAGGGGATGGGTGACACTTGTACGGGGAGGAATTTTTAGGAATTAATTTTTAAAACTTTAATTAAATAAGATTTTAGGAAAGTAAGGGACTTCGAAACTCTATATAATGAAGGGAGGAGAAGGATGAAGGATCATTTTTTGTTTGTTTAATGTTACATTGCAGAAATATCTACTTGACTAACTTAGCTTGTGGGAGTTGGTATACCCAGCTCGGTGAGGAGTGGTAGCTCGGCCTTGTGAGGTGAGCTGGGAGCTAGTTGATTCTCTGGTTAGCGTGTGTGGCCCCTTTGCGGCTTAGGGGGATAAGGGGGAAGAATAGTACCCCTAGCATTGGTTGGGAGGTACTGGTGAAGTCTCGTCGGTCAAAAAGCAAGAGTTGCATGGAGCCCGCAGGACGTCAACTCAGAGCAAGCGATCAGGCAACGATAATTTTTCTTCATTTTTGTATGGTATATTGTTGTAGGATTTATGATTTGGATCAACATGTTTAGTGGGTAAGTAAATTGATTGTCTAGCGTTCTAGTTGTTGACTAATTTTTCCTTAGCCTAGCTCAATGATAGATTGGCTCCCATGGCCTTCGATTCCCGACATGTCTTGACCACCTTGGGTGTATTGATTTGTGAAGTTTGTGGTTGTTTTTCCCTTTGTCCCTAGCTCATCAGTCCTCACCTGAGAAGTCGTCCAGGAGCCTGATATACTGTCGTCGCTTCAACGTTAATGGACCTATGGATCTCAACGCCCTACTTTTTTGTGTGTAGATGATGATTGAAGGACGTTCCTGTCAGCCGTCTACCTCCGTTCTTGTCCTTGGTTGATTGTTGATTTCTCCATCTGGAAAAGACCTCTGCATATGGATTTTCTCGTGTCCTGGTTGGTTTTTCTCTGTGCCTTTACTGATAGAATCCTCGCGATCATTTCCATGACTTTTCCCCTTGGATCCTTTCTTTTATCTTACTGTTGTCTACATTGTATTGGTATTCTAGCAATGGAAAAACAAAATGATTTCATGTCTGCATTTTTTTATATATTTGGTTTTCTGGCAATGGAAAAATGAAATAATTTCATGTCTGCATTTTTATATATATATGTGGTTGTTTTTCCCTTCGTCCCTAGCTCATCAGTCCTCTCCTAAGTAGTCGGCCAGCAGCCTGATCTATGGTCATCACTTCGGCGTTAATAGACCTATGGATCTCAACGCCCTGCTTTTTTGTGCGTGGATGATGAGCGAAGGATGTTCCTGTCATCCTTATACCTCCATTCTTGTCCTTGGATGATTGTTGATTTTTTCATCTGGAAAAGACCTCTGCGTATGGATTATCTTGCGTCCTAGTTGGTTTTTCTATGCGCCTTGACTGATAGGATCGCTGCGATCATTTCCATGACTTTTTCCATTGGATCCTTGAGTTTCTCTTACTGTTGTCTGCGTTGTATTGGTATTCTGGCAGTGGAAAAATGAAATGATTTCATGTCTGCATTTTTTTATATATTTGGTATTCTGGCAATGGAAAAATGAAATGATTTCATGTCTGCATTTTTTTTATATATTTGGTATTTTGGCAATGGAAAAATGAAATGACTTCATGCTTGCATTTTTACATTTGGCATTTCGACAATGGAAAAAAAATTAAATTTCTAAGTCTATGTCTTACACTTAAGAATTTTTGTTTTTGATTACCTCTTGTCTGACAATTTGCCCCTCTCTGGACTGCATTTCGTTTTACTGTTGGGGAAATTTTTTCCCTTGTTGAAGACTGAGTTAAGAATTAAAAACTTACTGCTATTGGATTCCTCGGAATGCCCATGTTTTGTCTTTTAAAAGATAACTAATATGCGGTTGAATTACCCATGATATTTTTCATTTAATTCGAGACTGAGATCGTTGTGAAATGCCCACGTTTTTGTCTTTTAAATGATGGACTAAGTCGTTGTTAAATGCCCACGAATTTTCCTTAAATTATAGCATGTGTTTGCTAAGTTATGACATAACATTTCGCCATTAATTGTGACTACATCTTGCTGCTGGTGTGACCACATTTTTGCCCCTTTAAATTGTTGACTGCGATTGCTAGAATGGATACAAATTTGCCTTAAGTGTTGCATGCATGTTACTATACTATTGCCATATTAATTGCCAGGATAATTTGCTACAGTGAGTTATTGGACAGAAGTTTCCTTGTTATTGATTAATTTCCACAGCGAGTTAAACGACTAACAGTCATGAAAATTGCCTGGTTATTGCGCTATTAATTGTTTGTTAACAATTATGTCAATTGCCTTGTGAATTGCTATAGTAATTGCCAGGTTAATTAACATGTTAATTGCCTCATCATGCTATATTACTTGTTAGGATAACAGTCATGTAAATCGTCGTTTTATTGCTAAATTAATTGTTATGTTGACTGTTATGTCAACTGCCTTGTTAATTGCGATATTAATTGTTAGGTAACAACTATGCTAATTGCCTTGTTAAATTTCTACAACAATGTTAATATTTAGCAGTTTCCTTCTCATTATTAATAAGACAGGTAGTATTGTTGGTTCGGTCAATATAGATAGACCACACGTCGAGATTTAATTGTTCATAAGTATTATAATGGTAGCATTCTACAAAAAAAATCGTTAATGTTGTTAATTAAGTTGATGGCTAGTTGGATGGAGATTTGGATTAATGTTGAATTTCCCAATTAGACTATGATTAGTGATTAAATGAGTTTAGTAAGTATTGACCCAAGTAGAGGTTAAAATCTCTAAATTAAAATGTGGTTAATGATTAAATTGTGATGCATAATTGCCGAATTGATTCATAATTGATGTTATTGTTTGAATTTAATGACTAAGGTATATTTTAGAATGGCCGATTGGATTGTATTTAATGTTAATATGATGTTAATTTAAAGGCCGATTTATAATTTAGACTTGCTAAAATTAGATGGATAATCGATGCAAAAATAAATTGTAACTTTGCGTGCCCCGTTACAATGGAACCCATGTTAAATTAGAATGTAATCATGGATCGATTATCCTGGGTGATTGGTGGGGTCGGGTACGATGTCATGTGTTCTGGCATCACCCCTTGTCTTTGTTCTTTTGTGTCTCGTCGACCTTTCGTGTGGGGGTAGGTATAGTCTCCCAGTCAGTTTTCAGTTCCTAGTGCGTCAAATTTTTCTAGAGTCCTTTGTCCGGATAGCTTATGTTTGCGCCAAGGTTATTGATGTGTCTATCATCTAGGAACATAATGATTCCTGATGCGAGGATCATGGCACACCTTATGGGTTAGTGGAAAATGATATCTTGGTCGGAGTCGGTGCCTACCATGTGAGTGTGGTTGAGCGTCGTATGTTGACTTGGGTGCATCTGTTGGTTCACGTGCCTTGAGGTTCTATTCTTGTTTGCCAACATCATTATGTCGGGAAGGGGAAGTTGTCCCTTAGCTTGTAGGCATTTCTTGTTGCGTCGGGAGGTTAGTCGTTACTCCTAGTTATTTTATGCCTGTTTGCCCGATTGCCCTTGTGCCTGTGTGTGGTGTCGTAGTTTCCCATTGTTTGGGTTGCATGCTTCTGTTTTTCATCTGTGGTGTGGTCAAAATTTTGTCGTTGTTGCCTTCTTATCCCTTAAATCTTTAAAAAAATAAAAAAATAAATTGGCTTTTCCCATGGCCGTAACGCTGGGGACGTTACATCCCTGTTTCGTCATATACATCTTGCAGCCAAAGAGATTTCGGGGTCTGCAATTTATGCTTTAACTAATGATAACTCACCAGGCATTTGAAAATCTTGGCATTAATAAAGGAACAGATGAAGCTGTCTTAGTTTCTTAAATCACACCAAATTTTGATTACATTTAATTTAATTTAGATAATGATGTTTATGGAGAGTCGACATTTTCTCATGTCATTGCAAGGAATACAAGATGAATAGATGATAAGGAGTTTATCTCTTTGAAACCACAATGGAAATTCATGTTTCTTGTTGCACTATGTACATCTTGCAGTCAAATTTTTCGTGGTTTCAACAAAATTTGCGAACCAAAGAGCATCCTGCAAATTGGGAGATAATTTGCGTTTGAAACATAAACAATCCATTAATATATATTAGAATGAATACTATTTAGACAAATATGAAAACTCTCCATTAATACATATTAGTATGAATACTATTGGAATAGATATCAAACCTTTCTCTTGGCCAATACTTAGCCAGTTATCTCGCCACCAGGCCCCGGGTTGGAGGTACCCAACACTTATGTCCCCTGTTCCATCATATACATCTTGTAGCCAAATAACTTCAATGATTTGCATTTTATGCTTTTACTACTAAGAACCCAATAGGGGTTTGAAAACTTTTCCATTAATAAACGGAAAAGAAAGGTTTTTCAATTGTCAGATACTTATCCCTTTTCCCCTTTTCCTTTTCTTGTCCATTATGGCTTTCTGGTTTTATACTTAGTCATCTTTCTAAGATGGGTTGTTGCAGGGTTAGTGGGCTGACATATCTTCATCTCCATCTCTATATTTACATGACAAATCCGATCGATCACTTTTACTTTCCATACCTAAGCAATTTTATGGTCGCAGTTGTCAGGTTGGCTTATAGGAATTGGCCTTTACTTCTTCCCGCTCCTTATCTCTTTCTGGACATATACTTAGTCACCTTTCTATGGTATCTGATTCCAGAGTTGGCGGGCTAACATGTCTTCATCTCCATCTATATCCTCACATGACAGATCCAATTGACCATTGTTCCTTTCCATACTTAGCCAATTTTATGGCCGCCGCTATGGGGTCAATGCTTACGAACCCGACTGTTTATCATTCCATTATATACATATTTCACTCAAAGAATTCGTGATCTACAATTCCACCGTGGGTTTCTCGTATACATTAACTTCGTTCAAACTATCGTTGTTTCCTTCCATCCCAAGAAAATTCGCGTCCTTCCTGATATACATCAACAATGCTCTTACTAGTGACAACTGGACATAGTGGTAGGAAAGATACTTCCATGATCTGCAATTTATGCCTTAACTGGTGATAAATCAGCAGGGGTTTGAAAGCATTTTCATTAATAATCAAACACTAGATGTTCTTCTACTTAGTCATGTTTCTATGATCACGGGTTCCAACTTTGGCATGTTGACATATCTTCATCTCCATCTATATCTTCGCATGGCGAATTGGACCACCCATTGTTTCCACTCAAAATTTCCATGATCTACAATTCCACTGCGGATTCCTCCATCCTTTTTCCCTTTTTTTCTTCCCATGTATTATGGGACTATAAAGTATGGACATGATATTTTATAGAGCATGTATGGATTGCGCATTCCATGCCTAGCCATATTTTGGATCGCGGGTTCTCGGGCGGGAGGGCTCAAAATTAGGCCTCCATTTTTCCGTTCCCTACAAATAGCACCCAGAATTCCGTGATATACAAATTGACAAGAGGACCTGCGGAATGGCTGACTCAACATTTCACTTCTATTGTTCTGTGTCCTCCAAACATTGCTCTCAGTTATGCGATATACATATTCACACACGGAGTACAGGGCTGGCAGGGTGGAGATTGCCATTTTTTATGGATGGTAATCCCTATCAAGTATCTAACAGTATCTAAAAATATATTTTCAATACTAAATTACTCTTAGTAGTGACAACTGGACACAGATGTATGAAACAGTTGGCATCACACCCTTTGCAATATACAAATTGACTACCGGATTCCTACATCGTCCGCTCTTTTGTGTTACATATTATGCATTCAAATGTTCAGAGCGATACAATTTGAAAATCGGGGCCTCGCGTCTTTTGCAGAGACCTTTTCAGCCTGTTTTGGATCCTCCTATTGTCGGGTTCATGAAATGTCGTTCTGTTATATACATATTTCACTCAAAACATCCGTGATCTACAATTCCAGCATGGGTTCCTCGTATACATTAACTTCGTTCAAAGTATCTATTGATGCCATCCATCCCCACCAACTTCACATCCTTCCTGATATACATCAACAATGCTCTTACTAGTGACAACTGGATACAGTGGTACGAAAGATACTTCCATGATCTACAATTTATGCCTTAACTAGTGAGAACTCAGTAGGAGTTCGAAAGCATTTGCATTAATAATCAAACACTAGATGTTCTTCTACAAGATACTTAGTCCTTTTTCCCTTGTCTTGTTCCCATGTATTATGACTTTCTAGTTATATACTTAGTCTCATTTCTATGATTACGGGTTCCAACATTGGCGTGTTGACATATCTTCATCTCCATCTATATCCTCACATGGCGAATTGGACCGCCCGCTGTTCCTTTTCATATTTAGTGAATTTTATGCCCGTGGTTGCCGAGTTGGCGTAATTGAACTCTGCTGCATTTTGTTCCATGATATACATCTTCCACTCAAAATTTCCTTGATCTACAATTCCACTGCGGACTCCTCCGTCCTTTTTCCTTTTTTTTCTTCCCATGTATTATGGTACTATAAAGTATGGACATGATATTTTATAGAGCATGCACGAATTGCGCATTCCATACCTAGCCACATTTTGGATCGCGGGTTCTCGGGCTGGCGAGCTCAAAATTGAGCCTCCATTATTTTGTGCCCTACAAATAGCACCCAGAATTCCGTGATATACAAATTGACAAGAGGACCTGTGGACTAGCTGACTCAACATTGCACTTCTATTATTTCATGTCCTCCAAACAATGCTCCCAGTTCCACGATATGCAAATTGACACACGGCCTCCAGGGCTGGCGGGGTGGAGATTTCCATTTTTTGTGGATGGTAATCCCTATCAAGTATGTAACTGTATCTAAAAAATGATTTTCAATACTAAATTAACTCTTAGTAGTGACAACTAAACATAGAGGTGTTGCACCTCTTTCGTCACCTTGGTGAGAAAAATAGAGGTGCTTGCAAGATCAGTTGGGTTTGCTGAGTAGGACAGCTGTAGAGAAAAGAGTTAGAGAAAGAAAACAAAAAAACTAGAATTAGGAATTAAACTAAGCGATGCAATAAAAACTAAATTCATGAGCATAGGGACATAGAAACAAAAATAACCATAAGACCCATGTCACCAATGTTTGAGGCTGATCTATTAGTGAAAACAAAGCACCAAGAAGAAAGGGGACAATGAGTCCCTTCTTCCTCCAAGGGAAGGCTCTTGAACCCTCACTAGCTAGCTCTTCTTACAACAAAGAAAAATGGAAAATGGTGATGAAATAACTCTTTACAAATCCACTCAATGGTGAGGTGGATTGTCCAATGTAATGGTGCCAATATGCTTGTGTCAAGGATGGAGTCCTCAAAACAATAGAGGCAGCATAACATTACTTTGAATTCCTTGAGAAAATGAGGTGCATCCATGTCTTTTTATAGCATTCATTTGGGTTATTGTTTAACTTCTTTGTAGTGTGAAAAGAGGCCAACTAGGGAATTATTAGGTCTTTGACCAGCCCACCAGTCAGATCCAGTCCAGATTTGAGTGTCAAATCGGCTTGGGAGCTAAACCATAAGTGGTTGGGAGGCCAATCACTTTCATAAATGCGTCGTTTATCAGGTGCGCGGCTTTTTGCGCTAACAGTCGCGCATCATGGGCCTGTGCATGATTTCTACGTTCCTATTCCGTGCATGTGCGCGCACCCAATGTCTAAAAAGCGCTCTTCAATTTTTCACTACTTTGTATAGTTTTTGACCTTTTTTGAATGCTGTGGTATTAATTCAGGTCCATGAATGACTTCATCATTGTTTGACGATGCTGAGTTCTTGTAACCATGTGCGGATGAAATTTTAGTGATAACAGAAGCTCCCTGATGGATGAGGTTAGGAGCATATGTATAGCCGAAATCCAGCAATGTTTCTTCTACTGAGAATGTTGTTGTAAGAGAGAGAAATAGTGAGATCATCCGGAGCGATCCGTTGGAGGGAAAAAGGAACCGGTAGGACCCGACCTTCCATGAGGTGTGTAAAATATAAAACTGTGTGCAAACGAGGCGGGCATGCCCCATGCTCGTGTTATGTAACTCTAAAAAAATATGAGTGAAGTGTTGGTGTAGACAACTGTAGTTCCCTCGGGGGTAGTTGTGATAAAGATAGAAGACAATTCGACAAATGAACATACTTTGAATAGTATGCAGTAATCACGGTAATAAGTAGCAGCAATTATGTGGGAATTGATAGCCCTGCCAAGTTCAGAGGTCTTCGGAAAATAATAGAACTAACTGTAATAGTCGTAAAGTAAGACCCACCGTAACATGAGAAAGTGTTGGCGTCAAATGTTATGGGGGTCAACAATAGCAGGGAGCAATGGTGTTTCACCCTGTGTCGTCCGAGATCTCTCATTGAGTGGATAATGAGAATCAAGATACTATCACCCTTCTGGAAAACTGTGCTGATGTCAACAAAAAGGGGGACGCGACTCCCAGAAGTAGATGGCTTCGTGAAATCTATTAGGTGCGGTGAGGAAGTGGCAGAGGTACATGGACGAAGTCAAGATGTGGGAAGACTCAAGACTGCCCTTGGTTGGAGGATGTATGAGATAAAAAGTGGCCGCAAACATTCAACGAGGTCGAGTGTCAGGAGGACGACAAGACTGGGGATAAGTTGTGCCAGAGGCAAGACAAGGTGAACAAATTCAGAGGGTAGAGGTAAGTGACCTGTGGGGTACTCTGAAGATATGGATGATGCCGACAAGGGTAGATGATAAGTAGTGCTCCAACTAAGGGTAACATGGGCTGCGTTTGGCCAAAAAAAGGAAAGTAGGTCACCCCAAGGTGACGACAAAAAGGGAATGTAATGACTGGAAAAGAAAGGCATTTGTACAATTAATAATGAATAATTTTGGGGAGAAATTGTACAAATATAGAAACGGGTGCCCCAGTGTGATATGGGTGGCCCATGTAGGGCATAATTTGCTTGGAAAAATGATGAAGGGTGGGGGACCCATTGGTGAGTTTCTGTATGAGGTAGGTGAAATGGAGGGAGATTTGTAGATGGGCAAACTGATTGTGGATGGAATGTAGGGTTCATGATACTGTGTAGGTGCAGTCAAAAAATAAAACCGTGAAGAGATAATCTGGGATTCTGTGTGGGAAAGCTAGCAAAATGAGAAGAAAGAGTATGTGGTTGTTTCGCGACATGATGAAAGACTATCGGGACTCCCATCCCTAAAGGGTTTTTGAAAAAAAACATGAGTGTCAAAAGTGTCAAAAGGTGCTATGAATGGGACAACTCATGTGGGTAAGAATGATACCAAGTAACAGTACCGAAGATGCAAAATGGAGGTGTGGGTACTGTAGAGCCGGGAATGGGGATCCTAGAGGCAAATATCAGAGGGTGTGACTAGGACTGTAAGTGCGATACAGCGGGAAAGACTACATGCCAGTGTTGAGTATATACCTGAAGGGGTTGTGCCGATGTATGATGATCAAGTACCTGCACACATGAAAACCAAATACCCAAAGTGAACAATATCTGAAGAGAATCGAAGATATAAGCATGTATTTGATAAGAATGAATATGTGCATGTGTACCTGACTAGGGTATGAAGAAAAAAAAAAAAAAAAGGTGCCCCGGCGGCTCAGGATGAAAAGAGGCCCAGGGACTGCTGTGATGTAGATGATGGGATGTTGATCCCGTGGCTAAAGACGGATTGAAAAATGGACACCGTGGGCTCCCGGAATGGTGAGTGGAAGTTTGGCAAAAAGGCCTATATATAGCGGTAGGGCCCACATTGCCACCTCATTTGTACCTGCTGCAATAGTGACTGGACGAGCAGTTTTCAAAGTAGATTTGGAGATTGGGGGAGGATGAGGCATCCGAGTGGCGATTAGGGAGTGTCAGGTTAGTGGTCTGATCATCCTGCATAGAAATAGGATTTCATTTTTTGGGCAAGGGCTGTACGAGGGGCCGTACAAAGATATTTAGGGGATATGGGCCCCACATGCACAGGCGATCCGATGATAGGCACCCAGATGTGCACGCTTGTCCACTGGATATACGCGCATGGGGGTGTGATAGAGGGGATTTAAGGCACGCTCTAAGGGCGCGCCTGTGGGTTGAACAGGCACACACAAGTGCGCGTCTGTAGGTTGAACATGCGCGCATCTGTGTGCACCTGTATGGTGAACAGGTGCGCTTGGGAGCGTGCCTGTGAAGCAAACAAGTGCACACTAATGCGCACCTATGTAGTGAACAGGTGCGCACACATGCGCACCTGTGTAGTGAACAGCCGCGCATGTGTGCGCGTCTGTGGTTAACAAAACCGCGCCTGGGAGGAAAGGTTGAGGTGTATAAAAACGAGTCTTTTTTATGTTGTTGATGGTTTCTTGAGCTGATATAGGACTCTGTGTTGTGTCTGCAGGTGGATGGTTTTGACGATGCCAGTGGGTTGGTGAGAACAAGATTGGTCTCAACTGCGAGACGCCGTGGCCATTGAAGGGCCCGGTGTGTGTGCGACTTTGGCAGCCTGTGGGCTGCTAAAGTTCTTTGATTGCCCGTTGATACGGTCACAGTAGTATCTCCTACAGTTCCTGATCTAGATGTGGAGTCCAGAGCTACATTGCTTCCTCGTGCGAGGAGAGCAGATCCCCTTCACTGCGGTGGAGGACGTATATTTCTTGACTGGGCTTCCCTTTTGGGGAACGCCCCTATCGACAGAGCCGATGCTGCCTAGGGATATGCAGCTCGCGACTATTGGCTGGAGATATTGTTCGGGTTAGAAATCTATGTCTGGGACGGTTGTGAGCATTGCGTCTATAGATTCCCTGGTGCATCGTTGTATAGCAGTGATGATTGTGAGAGTATACGGGTCATTGGTGACACAGAAGATCAGTGGTGGCCAACTTCTGGTGCTGGAAAGAGTGTTGGTCGGTGAGTGTTTCGCTTGGGGGCTTACGCTGCATGCGAGGATGGTGGGGCAGTTAGACCACTGTCGGTCCACACATACGGGGGAGTTTGCCTTCGGGTCCATCGTAGTGGCCTGGTTTCTAGAGAGGGTGCTGATGTTGCACCCGAGGATTCTCTTGGGTGCGCCTGGGGCGCGAGAGCCGTGGTTGAGGCAGTGGTCGACTGTGTTGCTTCGCCATGGTGGTGGCGAAGGTGGCCACTTCTTTTCTACAGAGGTGGTGCAGGTATGGTGGCAGATGCTGTAGGTGATTTTACGCTACCCCTATGCCGGGGTGGACTTCTGGGATGATCCAGACATGGTGCTACCTACAGGGGAGGTTTTTGATCATTGAGGTATGTTTGGTGTTTATGTGTATGTTTTTTCTATTTTGTGTTTGAGATAGCATTCCATATGTATATGATATAGATGTTGATACTATCTGTTGTTTGTGTGTATGTGCATATGTGGCACCTCGCGGGCACGAGGTGGAGTTGCAGAGAGCACCGACTCGTCGGGAGCAAGAGAGACTGCTGAGCCTGAGAGGGAAGCGAGGAGGCGTCGGTTTGATGACCCTGGTGCTGGGCCATCACATGCTCCTTCGGCGGCTGCTGGAGTGGACTTTGAGGAAATCCGCCATCATCTGGAGACAGTGTTACAGGATGTGCCTGAGGGCATGTGGTCTCGCATCCAGGATGAGAGTTTCTTGGAGCAGTGTGTGGGGGTTCCGCCACCATTGCGAGCCATAGTACGATGAGTAGCAGTGGCTGCTTATATGATGAGTGGACGACTGCCGCCAAAGCAGGAGGGGCCTGTAGGGGGTGGACCACCACCGCCTGAGGCAGGTGGTGGTGGGCCGCCACCGCCTGAGGGAGGGGAAGGTGGTGGCGCTTTAGAGGCACCGTGAGTGGTGCATTATGTATTTGATATATGGATATATTTTTTGTATATAGGCTGGTGAGCCCATTTTGTACCGAGGTGCTGCATTGGCCTGCAGATACTTGTATTTTTTGTATGTAAACATTCAAATGGAACTGTGGACCTATATATATACACGAGTATACTTTTTGAGATCTATGTGGTGTTTAAATGTTTTTGGTTAATGTTTTGATGATGTCTATTCTATGTATATGCTGTGATAGGATTGTGATATGTTTATGTATGTGTAAAGGTAGCTTGATGTGATATATGCCAGTCTAACACAATATTAGCTAGGTTATCCGTTATTTGATTCAATTGTCTTGGAATATGTGTAAATGTAATGGAGTCAAAATGTCAAGATAAAAGCCTAACCTGCAGGTATTTGCGAAAGAGGCAAGGATCACGAACGCGGTACACATTGTTGAGCTGGAGGAAGACTAGTTGAGAGTCAAGAAAGACACGAAGGTGACGAATACGATGATGCTGAGCATCGGCCCTGAGGCTAATGACGATGGTGTATTTAGCTTGGTTGTTGGTTGCTGACCCCAAACATATGCCGCTTGAATGGAGCATTTCATGTGAAGGGGTGTAGAGAGCCCAAGAAGCCGAAGCGAGATTTTGCGTCCAATGGCTGGCACCGTCGGTGTAACTGATGTGGTAGGCTGGTGGAGAAAGCAACTGTCAATAGCACAAAGGATAGTTTAGACGTGAGGGAAGGAGAAAAAAGATTAAAAATGCTAGAAAAGAAATAACCTAAAGTAGAATGACTACTTTTAAGCGTGAAATTTCTTGAGATACAACCCATTGATAGATTCTTTGAGAGAGAGGCCTTCGGGAGAGGCCAGGATATATGAGCCTTTGGTGAGGCAATGTTGAATGATGTATGGGCCATGCCAAAGTGACTCGAATTTTCCGTGGCCAAAGGTATCATGAGCGATGTCGTACGCCAGGACGAGGTCACCTTCGCGAAATGATCGAAGGTTGACATGGCGATCAAAGGTAGTCTTAGATCATTTTTTAGCTGCCTTGTTGTTCTATAAGGAAGATCGATGATCTTCATCCAGAGACTCCAAGTTCAGCAAGCGCTGCTCCATTGGAGCAGTGTTGGGTAATAGCTCAATTGCGGTGCGTAAGGTGGGAATTTCGCACTCGATGGGAAGAGTGGCCTCAACCCCATGGACTAAATGAAATGGTGTAAAACCAATAGTTGTTTTCACAACTATTCGATAAGCCCATAGCGCAGAAAATAACATATGATGCCAATTGG
The DNA here is from genome assembly GCA_009831015.1 of Picea engelmannii. Taxonomy (NCBI): domain Eukaryota; kingdom Viridiplantae; phylum Streptophyta; class Pinopsida; order Pinales; family Pinaceae; genus Picea; species Picea engelmannii. Next base: position 1,133,457 of record ML777467.1, on the reverse strand, counting down.
TTTTATGTTTATTAACCGTGCGCTGTAAAATGGTCTTGAGGACTTTGTTAACTACCTCGACTTGTCCATTAGACTGAGGGTAATATGGTGAGGCAAACATGTTAGAGAATCCTAACCGAGATGAGAGTTCAATGAAGATCTCATTCTCGAAGTGTTTCCCATGGTCGGAAATGAGTTGGAGGGGTACTCCAAAGTGAGATATAACGTGGTTAAAGAAAAAACGCGCTGCAGTGTCAGCGGTGTTGTTGAACGTGGGCATAGCTTCGGCCCATTTGGTGAAATAATCAACGACAACAATAATGTATTTGTGACCATTGCTGGAGGGGGGATTACAAGTCATGAAGTCGATGCCCCATTTACAAAAAGGGTTGGCAGTGATGACAGGGTGAAGAAGAGCGGGGGAAGCTTGGGCTTTGTTGGCGTAAAGATGACATTGCGCACATCGTTTCACAACATGAATGCAATCATGAAACAAGGTAGGCCAAAAGTAACCGGCTTGGATAATCTTTTGAGCAATGGATATACCTAAAAGATGGCCCCCACATGCACCGTTGTGGCAGTCGTTTAAGACTTTATCGGCCTCGTCAATAGTTAGGCATCGACGAAGAATGGTGTCGATGCCCCGCCGGTATAGGATGTCTCCGATGAGAAGGTAGTGGGGGGCCTGATGGCGAATACGTCGACGATCATCTCGTGAAAGGTGGTTTTTGAACTTTTGAGTTCAGAGGTAGACGAGGAGGTCACCGTACCAAGGATCATCCAAAGTGATGTAAAAGAGATGTTTGTCAGGAAAGTCGGTGTTGATGGGGGAACTAGTGGTGTCAAAGGGAAGGGCTGTGACAAGTTCGGCGAGAACCAGGGCCTTCTTACTCTTAGGGGTTGAGAACTCGAGGTCATACTCCTGAAGGATAATGATCCATCGAGTGAATTTTCCGTTAACTTGCCGACAACTGAGCAAGTACTGCATAGGGTTGGAATCTGCGACGACCTTTGTGGTGCGAAGCAGAATGTAATGGCGCAGTTTCTGGACTACGAGGACAACTGCAAGAGAAAGTTTCTCTTCGTGTTTATATTTCAAGGGTGACCCTGAGAGGTTTTTACTAACGTAATAAATGACATGTTCACGATTGTCATCTCTGAGCTGGACAAGGACGCCGACTACTGATATAGCTGATGCTGATACATAGAGGATATAGTCGCGATTATAGTCAGGTGCACTAGTTAAAGGTGCATTTGAAAGCGCTATTTTAAGATCGTCAAATGACTGTTGGGCATGGTCATCTTATTGAAATGGGATGTCGTGAAGTAGTAAGCGAAGGAAACCATGTGCGCGTATGGCGTAATCTGGGACAAAGCATCTAAGAAAGTTAGTTTTGCCCTGAAGACTCTGAAGTTGCCGTAAATTCTGGGGAGGTGGAATTTCGGTGATAGCTTGGACTTTGATGGGGTCCATGGTAATACCGCTTTGGGAAACAATAAAACTGAGGAGGTGCCCTGCGGTGACACAGAACACACACTTGAGAGGATTCAAGCGAATTTTGTACTGACAACACTGTTGAAAGATGATTCGTAAATCATCGAGATGCTGGGTGCATTTCTTGGAGCGAGTTGTGAGGTCGTCCAAGTAGGCAAGGATGATATTATCCAGATCGTGAAAGATGTACATCATCGCTCGTTGGAAAGTTGCGCCAAAATTATTTAATATGAAAGGCATGACACGATATGCAAAAGTACCCCACGGGGTAGTGAATGTGGTTTTATACTGATTGGCTGGGTGGATTTGAATTTGATTATAGCCAGAGAATCCGTCCATAAAGGAGAGAGCCTCATGGCCGGCGCAGTCATCGATAATTTGATTGATGAAAGGCGTTGGAAAGTTGTCTTTGGGACATGCGTGATTGAGATCACGAAAGTCTGTGAAAACGCAGATAGTGCCCTGTTTTTTGTTAACGGGTATAGGGTTGGAAACCCATGAGGTGTAGGCGATGGGGTAAATGAAACCGACAGCACGTAACTTGTCAATTTCGGCTTTGATAGCCACGGATTTGGATGGATGTAGCGGTTGTTGTTTTTGCGAACTGGTGTAATGTCGGGCCACGTTTCGATGCAATGTTCGACAATAGAGGGATTGAGGCCAGGCATTTCCGTGTATGACCAGGAGAAAATATCGCTATATTCCTGGAAGAGGGATTTATATGCGGTGATTTCTTGAGGAGTGCAAGCAGCTCCAATGGTGATTTCTTCGACGATGCCATTTTTAATGGAAATGTCGATTTTAATGGTGGGGGAAATGTTGTCCATATTTCCTTCTTCAAAAGCATTAGGGGAAGGAATGGGATTTTTGAACCAGTCGATAGGCCCTGATGGGATAAAATCCTTGGTTTCGACCACGTAAATGGGGTTTTGGTTAGGAGGCATGGAGGCTTCCTGTGGAGAGAAGAGTGCGCGATGGTGTAGCGCATCCCAGGGAGAGTCTGGGTGGTTTAACTCTTCGAGTATTTATTTGTCACATTGGAAGTGATGGGAATACAAGGGGTCGTGAGGAGTGATATCGGTGACAGTGGTCGTGTGGTTGCCCCCTGGTGAAGAAGCAGGGGGAACATTGTTAGGAGATGGTGAGGGTTCACTCGACATAAACCAGATATTGAAGTATTGAGGGGTACTCGTGGTGGTTGGGTGGAGAATGTCCATAGGGGTATGAGCCAGAGAGTTGGGGGGGTTGGGGGGTGAAGCCTCAGATAAGTTATCTAAGAACCATGGAGGCATTGGGAGGGCCTCGGGTTCAGAAGAAATGACATGAAGACCCTCTAATGACGAGGTAATGTCAATTATTGCCTCTGCAGGTTGGTGAAGCAGAGTCAAATGTCGTTTCCTATATTCAAGGATCATAGGACACTGGTATGTGAAATGAGCTAATGAATCGCAGAGAGAGCAAGGGTGTCTCATACGTTCATTGACTGAAGTGGTGACATAACGGATGTTAGTGATATTTGTTGAGGAGGACGTAGCAGGACTGGGGTTGTTCTGGAAGTTCTGGCATACAGCGGCTAATGTTTTCCAAAAGCGTGGCAGTGTTGGGAAATGATGGGTATAATGGCCATACTCTGAACATATAGAACAAGCATATTTGGTCCTCAACCCTTTACTATTGGAAGGGTGGGTGGTAGTGGCGGGACTAGCAGTAGTGGCAGGTGTTGGGGGAGTTTGATTGAGGGGGATCAAATTCCATAATTCAGGTAGTGATGGACAGTTGTTGGTTTGGTGGCCTTATTTCTCACATAGTGCGCAAGGTGGTGGGATGCGTGGAGGAAGTGGAGCGGTGGGCTCTTTCTTCTTTCTCCTACCCCCAGCTATAGTAGGGGGGTTAGTGAGTGCGGGGGTGGTGGGGGTAAAGATGGGAATAGTCATGGGGATTTCTTCCTGGGGGGGAAGGGATGGTCGAGGGGCCATCTCTGGTGGGTGTAAATACCAAACTGGGATTGCTAACACCATATTAGGTAGTGTGAACGTTGCGGCTACCTGAAAATCTTCAATACCGGGTGGAGGGTAAAAGAAGGGAATTTGAGTGAGGGGTTGGGGAACTGTCTCCCAAACTGGACTATGTCCTTGGGGAGAGGTGGAATCGTGGACTGGTGGGGTCAACGAGTGTCTAGGAGGTTCTTGAGGGGGGGGTTCTGCGATGAGTGGGACATCAGGTATGATAGAAGCCGCTGTAGGAGGAAGGGTATCCTCTGTGTGAGTTTCGTTAGATGATATGACGCACACTTGATTGGAAGGGTGTAGGAGTGGTGGTTCTCCATGATATGTTCCTAATAAGGATGGATCTTTAAAAATCCCAGGACCCATCTCGATGAGTGGATATGTGTCATGGCTTGTGTGGATGAGAGGAAGAATGTTATCGATGTTGGCAGATGGATTAGGCTCATAATGTGAGACTTGGTCAATGGTAACGATATTCCCATTGTGAGGGAACATCATTGTCTGAAAGACGGAAGATGCCACTGCCTTCATAGCGTACATGTAGCTATGACCGAATAGGATATTATAATTGAGTGGGGCATCGATAACTTCGATATCGATGAGAATAGTCTTTCCCTCGAGTTTGATGGGGACATTTTGGAAGAGCCCTTCAGGAGAGGATGGTCATCCTTCATAAGCTTGTAATGTGATGGCAGAGGGTATGAGTTCCGGGGAACCAAGTTTCTGCCATACCATTTTGGACATAATGCATGTAGAGGCACCTTCATTGATGATACACCGATGAACTGTGATGTTCCATATTTTTACTGGTATTTGAAAAGCGATCAAGGCGGGAAGACGAGGTTCTCCATTGTCAAGATCAAAGGTAATGAGTCGGGTATCTGCGGGGTTGACTACCCCCAAGGAAGAAAGTAATGATTTCCACTGAGTAGGACAAGTCTAGAAGACTTCCAAGACTGACATGGCAGCTGGGGATTGTGCTAAGTCGTCTACCAAACTATAGTTATGAGCTGCCCTAGCCTGTGGGTTTTGGACATTCCTACGCAATGGGATGCAAGGTATGCGAAGCGGTGGTTCAGCGGAAGGGCGAGGGATCACCAACGGGGGTCTCGTCGGTGGAGGGTTTGTCTCTGGAGGGGTGGGAGTAGACTCAGTGGGGGCATGATACTGACGATTACACATTTGTAGAAGGATTTCTTCCTCACTGGTGAGGAGAATTGTACAATCTGCTGGATTGTTGGGGTTGAGGTATTTTCCTGCCTGGGGTGGGGTATGTTGTGTGTCATGTTGGGTGTTTATCACACCTTGATGTGGGATAGGATTTTGCAGCACGGTCGGGGGTTGTTGTACGTATTGTTGTGGTGCCCGTGGAGGGGAAAGCTGTGCAGAAGAATGGGGAAGACTACTAGAGTCTTTCAACCATTTGAAATCAACAATTTGGGGGAAATGATGAGTGTAATGGCCGAACTCACCACAAAGGGCACAAGGGAAGATGGTTTTAACATTTTTTCTCCCTTGGCGTTTATTATTATTTCCCCCTTGGGGTTTTTTGTTCCCTTGGTTCTGGTTGCCCCCAGTGGGTTGGTGCTGTGGAGGTTGATTCTCGCCCTGACTTGGGTTGTTGTTATTCCTATTCCGTCCTTTCTTCTTGGCATTGTTTGATGGATGGGTTGGATTGGCTGTATTCAACCATTCAAAATTTTGGTATTGTTGAACAACAGAGGGTTGAACAAAATTCACCCCCGCATGAGGATGTGGGGGAGCCATGGGTTGTGGAGGACTAGGAAATGGGAAATACGGATTCTGTGGTGGTATCGATCCATAAGGTACATAGGAAGGCATAGTGATTTCGCTAGTACTATAGGCTGAGGTTGAGGGAGTACCATTGTTTGTTGGAATAGGTGGATGTATGGGAGGTGTCGGTGATGGTCCACTGATAGGTGGAGGTATAGCAACAACGTATGGTTGTTGATAAGGAGGTGGAAGGTAATAAGAAGTGCCCCTGTATGCCAATGGGTATTGAGGTGTTCCATACATAGGTGGTGGTTGGGGTTGTGGACCATGGTGCGTGGTGGCACCAATCAATTCATCTGCTGAGTGAGACATCCCAGGTTTGTCTTGGCCAAATGGCACAGGTTTTGGAAGATCAGGAAGTACAGTGTATAAGTATCCTGACTGTGCATAGATGAGATCATACTGTTGGGCCTTACTGATGGCCTCCTCTTCGGATTGAGGGAAGGTGGAAGCTACATCCTTACCAAGGAGAGAGACAAGTGATCTAAGAAACCAGTCGAGACACTGTTGCTTGGTGGTTTCTGCTTTGCACAAACTACGTCGCCTATGCCACTCATGAATGTGGTCAACGATGTGTGTGGCTGAGGTTTGTTTGAAATTATAAAATAGTTCTAGACCATTGTCATGGCGGATGGGTAATTGGAAGAAGGTCAAGAATGCTTTGGCCAATGACTCAAAAGTTGTGTGGGACATTGATTTTTCTTCGACATACCATTTAGCCGATGGGCCAGTGAGTGTGCGTTGAAATAATTGTAGTCTGATGGAATCATCCATAATGCTATTGGAGGAGCACCAGAGGTGAAAGGTCATGACATGGTTGGCAGGTTCATCGCCTGCCTTTCCTTCAAACTTTGGTATGTCTGAAGGTAGTTTGGTTGGCATTGTAGGCCATGTGGGATCATGCAATATAGGATCATTGGTGAGTTTGGTGAGATCTGGTATGTTAAGAGATGCCAAATATGGAATCTACANTAGGTGGGTTGGTGCTTCCTCCTTTAGAGGAAGTGGGTCCTCCGCTTCTGTGTAAAGGAGAATGAGTGAATGGATGGCCTTGGGAAGTTGACCCAAGTAATGTAGAACCAAGCAAAGGTGATCCTAAAATAGTAGCACTCACAGGAGTGTGTGAAGGAGGTGTCAATGAGCGAGCACGACCAGACACTCCCACTAAGATAGGAGGGAGGTTTAGCAAGAATCATGAACGACGGGAGTTCTGTGGTTCCCCTATGATGTCAGACTAGCTGTGTGAATGTGTGCAAAAAGTGGTGAAAGTAATATAGAAACAAGATCCTTTGTGTTGAATGTTTACACAATATATATATCCAAATCAAACTGTAATCAGATGTGCATCATACATAAAATGAGAAAGAAGCATATATGTGGGTAAGTAGGTTTTGTCCGCGTGGGGAATCAAAAGAAAGAAAATGCTCGTGTCCTAGAAGACGTAATGTCCTTCCTCTCAAATAGCACTGGACCTTCCAATAGTACTTAACAGTGGGCTCTGAAGTCACTCGAAGAGAAACTAGTGAAGGATAAAATAATTAGTTATAATGAGGGGTAAAGGGGGCATATCCCGAAAGAGCTGGAAATATTTCCCAATAGCCACACAAAATCAAATCAAGGTGCAATTGCAGCCCACAATTTCCACCTGGGTAGATGTCCTAAAGTTGGTCACTAGGTACCTCGGTCAAAGTGTGGCATTTAGATTTTCGGCCTAAGAAATGGGTCACGGGCTGGATCCCGTCTAAGAGGTGGGTGCCTCAAGGGGGGACACACAAAACAACCGGACCTCGTCCTTCAACCCTTCACGAGTATCTCCCTGCCTTATGGTATTAGGAACACTTGACTTGGAGGATTTCCAGTTCCCTATTTGACAACCTCTATGTTTTGACAATGTGAGAACCAAATAACGGGGAGTTATTTGGATGCCTATCCCCAAAATCCTACCTAGACTAAAAAATTTCTTTGGCACCTCCTGTGGAGGAAAACTTAGTGTGTTTTTAGAAAGATTTTAGATGTAGTTGTTTTGGGAGGTTGGGGGTACAAACCAACCTCGTTGATTAAAAATGGTAGTGGATAGTCTCGTCAAGAAAAGGGTGGGGTGTTTTCGGAATCCCTTTGGAGGAAACTTACTTTGACCTCCACATTTCAAGAATAATCTATGTGAGTGATAAGTGATTTTTGTGTGTGAGTGAAAGTGTGCCAATTTTTAGTGAATTAGATGCCACCTTGCTGCATGTGGACTTCGCTTGGTCCTTACAAGAATTTGATTACCTAATTAACTAAGTGCCTTTGGTACAACCTTGCGTAATTCAAAAGTCCCTAGGAATCTAGCATGTGGACATGTGGATCTGTTACTATTCTTTTAACTCCCTATTGTGATGTAATCTAAGAAAAGCTTTGAAACTATCCTATATTGAACATGTGGGCATGTATGGGCCCATTACAAACCTTTAAACTTCCCTAGTGTTTTGATCTAAGAGAGAAAAAATTCAAACACTATCCTATCTTTGTAGCATTTGGGCATGTATGGGCCTGTTACAATATTAAGATGTGTTTGGAAAAACAAACTAAGAGGAGTCCTAAGAAGGGATGTTGTCCTCTCCTAAAGGTTTTAATGTTCTTAAGGGAGATGAAATCGTTTCACAATCTTTTTCTGATTCTTAAGATCGCTTGGAGGCGCAAGAGAAGAGCATACTAAGCGATTGTCATTCAACTTCTAGTCCCAATGCAAGTTAAATGTGATAAAAATGAGTTCCAACTTATCTTGTGAGTCAAAACAAGCCATCCATGTGGAAAAAAGCAAAGAAGGGAAATTGATTTTATCCTCCTAAGTGCCTATGTGTTTTTGACTAACCCCTTTATATGATGAGGGGACTAAGTGTGGTGCAGCTTTAAAACATGCTTGACATCATTTTTAAGAAGGCAAATGGCCTTCCCCACATCTCAACAACCTTACAATGTGAAATTTTGCACTGATGCATGGGTCCCAGTGGAGATAGAGGCACACAGAGCGCATGCGTGCGAACAGAGACAAGCCAAAAGGTGCACATGCGCAGAACATAATTGTGAGTCAAGCGCATGGGAACATGATGCGCATCTGTGGTCTGAAAAACCCATGCATATGTGGCACACGGTTGAGAATGAAAAATCCGAATGGATTTCTTTCAATTCAACTTGGAATTGGCTGGTTGGTAGGTCGGCTTAGGCCGGTTAGTGCACCTGCAATTTAAACAAACTAAAAGAAGAGCAAGAAAAACCCAAATGAGGTAGGAAATTGATACCTTTCCCCAGTGGAGTCGCCAATCTGTTGCACCTCTTTCATCACCTTGGTGAGCAAAATAGAGGTTCTTGCAAGCTCATTTGGGTCTGCTGAGCAGGACAGCTGTAGAGAAAAGAGTTAGAGAAAGAAAAAAAAAACTAGAATTAAGAATTAAACTAAGAGATGCAATAAAAACTAAATTCATGAGCATAGGGACATAGAAACAAAAAGAACCATAAGACCCATGTCACCAATGTTTGAGGCTGATCTATTAGTGAAAACAAAGCACCAAGAAGAAAGGGGACAATGAGTCCCTTCTTCCTCCAAGGGAAGGCTATTGGACCCTCACTAGCTAGCTCTTCTTACAACAAAGAAAAATGGAAAATGGTGATGAAAGAACTCTTTACAAATCCACTCAATGGTGAGCTGGATTGTCCACTGTAATGGTGCCAATATGCTTGTGTCAAGGATGGAGTCCTCAAAACAATAGAGGCAGCATAACATTACTTTGAATTCCTTGAGAAAATGAGGTGCATCCATGTCTTTTTATAGAATTCATTTGGGTTATTGTTTAACTGCTTTGTAGTGTGAAAAGAGGCCAATTAGGTCATTATTAGGTCTTTGACCAGCCCACCAGTCGGATCCAGTCCAGATTTGAGGGTCAAATTGACTTGGGAGCTGAACCATAATTGGTTGGAAGGCCGACCACTTTCATAATTGTGTTGTTTAGCAGGTGCGCGGCTTTTTGCGCTAACAGTCACACATCGTGCGCCTGTGCATGATTTCTACATTCTTGTTCCGCGCATGCGCACACGCGCCCAATGTCTGCAAAGCGCTCTTCAATTTTTCACTACTTTGTATAGTTTTTGACCTTTTTTGAATGTTGTGGTATTAATTCAGGTCCATGAATGACTTCATCACTATTTGACGATGCTGAGTTCTTGTAACCATGTGCGAACGAAATTTCAATGATAACAAGAGGTACGAAACAGTTTGCATCACACCCTCCACAATATGTCTGTTCTTCCGTGTTATAGATTATGCATTCAAATGTTCGAAGAGATACAATTTGAACGTTGGGGCCTTGCATCTTTTTCACAGACCTTGTCAGTCTATTTTGGATCCTCCTATTTCCGAGTTCATGAAATGTCCAACTCTTGCATATTGTTTTGGGTTGGCACCAAGCTTTGTTCTACCACGGTTCACAAATGTTTCAAAGTATCTATCGCTGCCTTCCATCCTCACTAACTTCCTCTCATTACTAATGTAGATTGGTTGTGCTCTTACTAGTGACAACTGAACACAAAGGTTCAAAATAGTTGGCATCCAACCGTCTGCAACATACAAATTGACTACCGGGTTCACGTCTTGTACTCAAAATTTTTGTGATCTACAATTCCACTGTGGACTTCTTAGTCCTTTTTCCCTTTTTTTATTCTCGTGTATTATGGCTCTCTGGTTATATACTTAGTCGCCTTTCTATCATTGCGGGTTCCAACATTGGCGGGATGACATATCTTTATCTCCACCTATATAATCACATGACGAATCTGATCGACCGATGTTGCTTTCCATACTTAACCAATTTTATGGCTGCGGTTGCCGGGTTGTCGGGTTTGCAGATGGTAATCCCTATCAAGTATGTAATAGTATCTAAAATTTTTTTTGCAATACTAAATTATCTCTTAGTACTGATAATTGGACACATCAGTATGAAACAGTTGGCATCACACCGTCTGCAATATGTCCGCTCTTCCGTGTTACCGATTATGCATTCAAATGTTCAGAGCGATACAATTTGAACGTCAGGGCCTTGCATCTTCTGCACAGACCTTGTCAGTCTGTTTTGGATCCTCCTGTTGTCGGGTTCATGAAATGTCCAACTCTTGGATACTGTTTTGGGTTGGCACCAAGCTTCATTCTACCGCGGTTCACAAATGTTTCAAAGTATCTATCGCTGCCTTCCATCCTCACTAAATTCCTCTTGTTCCCAATATATATTTGTTGTGCTCTTACTAGTGACAACTGAACACAATGGTACGAAACAATTGGCATCCATCCCTTTGCAATATACAAATTGACTACCGAGTTCACATCTTGTAGTCAAAATTTCCATGATCTACAATTCCACTGTGGACTCCTTAGTCCTTTTTCCCTTTTCTTCTTCCTATGTATTATGGCTCTCTGGTTATATACTTAGTCTCCTTTCTATCATCGCAGGTTCCAGCATTGGTAGGCTAACATATCTTTATCTCCATCTATATAATCACATGACGAATCCAATCGATCGCTCTTGCTTTCCATACTTAGCCAATTTTATGGCCGCGGTTGTTGGGTTGGCGATTTCGAACTCTTATTTTTATTCTTCTATGATGTACATCTTGCACTCAAAAATTCCGTGATCTAGAATTCTACCGTGGACTCCTCGAACTCACAAGATTCACTCTACCACGGTTCACAAATGTTTCAGACTATCTATCATTGTCTTCCATCCCCACTAACTTCTTGTCCTTCCTAATATACGTTGGTTATCCTCTTACTAGTGACTCTTATTAGTGACAACTACACACACTGATACGAAATAGTTCACATCCAGTCTTCCACAATATATAAATTCACTATTGAGTTCCAACATCGTCCCCTCTTCCATGTTACAGATTATGCATTCAAATGTTCTGAATGATACAACTTGAATGTCGGGGCCTCACATCTTCTAGGGAGACCTTGTAACCCTATTTTGGATCCTCTTGTTCACGGGTTCATGAAATCTCCAATTCTTAGTCACTTTTTAGGGTTGGCGCATTCGAACTCTGTTAGTTCTTGTTCAGTGATATACATATTGCACTCAAAATTTCTGTGATTTACAATTCCACCACGAACTCCTTCGTCCTTTTTCCCTTTTCTTCTTCCCTTGTATTATCACTTTGTGGTTATATACTTAGTCGCCTTTCTATGATCGTGGGTTCCAGTGTTGGTGGGTTGACATATATTTATCTCCGTCTATATAATCACACTACGAATCCGACCAACCATTGTTTCTTTCCATACTCAACCAATTTTATGGCCATGGTTTCCAGGTTAGCGGTTTCGAACTCTTCTTCTTACTTTGTCGTGTACATCTTGCACTCAAAACTGTCGTGATCTACAATTCCAACGAAAAATCATTGAACTTGCAACCTTCACTCTACCATGGCTCACATATGTTTCAAAGTATCTCTCATTGCCTTCCATCCCAACTAACTTCATGTCCTTCTTGATATACATTAGTTATACTCTTACTAGTCATATACAAATTGCCCTCTGGACTGTCCTACCATACCCTCTTCATTGTTATGTGTATTGCACTCAAAAATTTCTGAGACATACAATTTGACCCTCGCTCCCTCACCTTCAATGGTTGTACCTTGTAACCCTATTTTGAAGTTGTTTTTTCCCATGCACGTGAACTCCGTACTTTCTTACTATGCAATTAGAAATCTTTCATGCTAACAACTTGTAGGAACCGTCAACATTGTCATTAATGGGTGAAACGCTCGAGGAGATCTCCCATTATTATCCATTAAACCAAGATGTGCAGAGAGTTATTTTGTCCCTTTTGATTTTTCATCTCGAACACGCGTCGTCGTGTTGTCCCGCTCAAGAAATATACAATGCTTAATCGCTCATTGCAATATCCGCCATGTTCATAGTTCTATGTATGCAATTAATAGTGTTTAATGTTAACAACGCATCATGCAAGAACCATCCAAATTATCATTAATGAATGAAAGTATCGAGGACATCTCCCATTCACACACTTTGGACCAAGATTTGTGCATGGTTATATTATCCCTTCCAACTTTTCATTTCATTCATCATCTGGAGAAAACAAATGTTCTTGTAGACTTAGGGCAGTAGGTCGACATCATTTTTGTGAAGATATAATAAATATCTTCAGACATCAGAACCAGAACTTCCAATGGTCCAGGGCATACTTTTACTATTCATCCCATTCTGCCCATAATGAAGTGATGTGGACCTATGGAATCGCTCGTGCAGGCTGTGTCACTGAGGTTTTTGACTGTATGGAGGTGGTCTCTTGGTGTGCCGAAAAATATATTCTAGGCCAAAGAATTGTTCCATTGCACGACCATTCTCCTATTTCTTTGTCACCTCAGGTCTTCTGCGAGATGTTAAAATTGTCAAAGCCAACATTGACATTTAGAGCACAAGATTGCAAGCAGTTTCTAGAAAAACATGATAATGGGCTCGACATCTTAGCCAACTTCCTCGACGACCCGACAACAGTTCCTGAAGATATCATAAGTTTGCAGATAAGTTCCTTTAAAAATCCATTCCGAGAAATTGCTTGGTTGTTTACAAGAATAATGGGACATGCATCCACGACAAGCATTTCCCATATAGTTATTTACATTTTGTATTTCACAGTCAAGGAACAATACATTCTCGATTGGGGGAATCTAATTTCCATTGAGCTCTATTCCTAGTTGTCACGATTCAAAGAATCGAATAAATTTTATATTTCATCCTACTTGATTTTTGCAATAGTGCATTGTTTCCCGTTTCCAAAACTTTCTCTTTCCAATAAAATAAACTGTGGATTCGACCCAGTAACATTTTGGTACGAGGAGATGTGGAGGCACAAGGCCTCCCATTTTTTTTAAGAAGTTTTTAATGGCTTTCTCTCAATTTTCAATGATTTATTGTTAGGAAAGGATGCTCCGCGGATGTTTGGCCAAGCAACCAAGTTTTTGAATAGGAAGGGCACACTTGAACAAAAGGAAAATTATAGTGTCCTCATGGTCTTTGGCTCTAAGGAAAATCCTTTTTTCCTTCCATGCCACATCACAGACAATATGTTTGTTGCAGGAATATAAAGGCAATATAACCACTAGTTGCATTTTTTCCATGACAAGGAGAAAAAACAGTTGATTTCTCTACCCTGGAAAGTCAGAGACTTCGTGTGCAGAAAAATCAACAAGATTGATGAGTTTGCCACCCATTTCAAGAAATTGAACCTAATGTATGCTGAAAGGCTAAAAGGTTTCGACCCTAATGAGATTTTTCGAGAAAATTTACTGGTAGTTGGCTTTAACAACTCTTTTATCCATAGAGACCTGACCCAAGACAGGGACAATGTTGACAACAATCCTTCTTATGTCGATTGCGACACAGAGACATTGCAAAGCATGACTGAATTGTACAGACAACATGGAAAAGTATCCGGTGAGAAGAGTACCCAGTACCTCACCAACACTCCCAAGAGCACGACATCATGGAGCATCGCTTTGACAACCCACCCCTAGTAATAAAGAAACCCATAAATCTTCGAACGAAGGAGGAGATAAGAACCCTCCTTGCAACAAAATTGATAGTTCTCACAAAATTCCACTGATGAAGAAGAGAAAAAATAATGCAAAGCAGGCAAAGGAACCTGAAATTGAAAGTGAACAACTACAACTTGAAATTGAAACTGAGCACACGTAGAAAATTGGGTCATTTGTGGTGGAAATATCTAAGACCAATTTTTTTTACGAATATGAATACTTCGTAGTCCAGAGCGCTATTTTTGACATCTAATCTAAATGTATGGTTATTGAAAAGAGAGATGTAACAAACAGGAAAGGAAAATCTTGCACAGAGATTAACTTTAGGAAAATGCAGTTGTCCCAAATCTCCTTATTTCACCAAGTAACCAGTGAAATTCATCGTGATTCCATTGGAGGAATTGAGACGGAAAATGCCAATATGAATGACCACCTCAACGAATTTGAGCAGGGTTTCATTGCAACCACAGAATTTTCCAGTCCTTTGGAAAAAATCGTGCCTGCTACCATTGCAACCAAGATGAAAGTATCATCTACCCTCCTTGCATGCTTTAGATCCCTTGTAGAGAATAACATCAACAAAAGAATGCAGCTAGTTACTGAAGCCTGGGAAACATCGCAAAATTTAGTTTCCTTAGGAAAGAAGGAAAATGATTTCATGGAACATTTGGAGGCGAATTTAAAAAATGATCAACATTTATGTGAATAGGTGATGACCCATTTTGCCAACTATGTCGTCAACACATCAGCACTGAAAAGAAGACAAGAGAAACTCCCCTCCCAAAAGCAGACCAAAAAAGTAAAAGCATGCTGGCAAAAGAAAGTTAAGAACCTGGAGCTCATTATCGAATCATGTAAACAAGTCATATCAGAAAAGGAAGATTTATTCACAAGCCTGATCCAAATGGACTTAGCCGTAAGTACCAACAAGGTTCAAGACCCAAACTTAATTCTCAAATCCTTGTCAATGACCAAAGAATCCTTCCAGGAACATGTTGATATTTTAAAAGGGTTTTCTTTCCAAAAGTTTTACGGCATACTTGAACATCATCTAGATGAGCACTAGCACTGGGTATTGGACTATGCGACACAAAATGAAGAAATTGAATAGAGTCTGCATAGTATTTCAATGGATCTAAGGAAATTAGAAAATGACCTTTACGACATAGAAATTTAGGATGAAATCAACTTGGACCCCATGAAAATCTACATCGAAGAATGGTTCCAATAGAGAATGGACAGCCTCATCAAGGAAGGGCAACAACCAGTCGACAGGACTCCACTGACTATCGATGACAGCAACAAAAAAACATTGGCTTCATAGTAAGTCTATACTAGCATATTGTTTTCTTTATCAATCCAGTTTAAGTCTATACTGTCATATTGTTTTCTTTATCAATCCACTTATGGCCTCTTCAAATCGAAAACTATAACCAAAGACTCATAGCTTCCAATTTCTTCTTTTCAGGTCTTCCTCTTTGCCATCGTGCACTTCTTCTTTCAACATTCCTAATTCTTGTACTTATTTCCTTTTATAGTCTGCAGGAGCCCCAATCCCAGTCTATATGAAAAACACATTTAAATTTCCAGAAAGATGTAACACACATTATTAATTTTTGATAAATTCCAAATAAAACTGATTCGGGAATGCCTTTATTGTATACTAAATTTTGGGTGTCTATGAACCTTTCTTGTTTGTTCCAAAGAAAACTAATTCGGGTCTGCTACATTTCTTGTGTCCTATTGTATGCTAAATTTTTTGTCTTGCACGACGTTGTTACTATTCTATTGTATGCTAACTTTTTCGGTGTCCAGGAACCTATACTTTGATAAATTTCAATTTTTCTTGTGTCCAGAAGCCTTTGATTTCAAACAAACTAATTTGGGAATGCTAATTTTTTGTGTGTTTTTCTCCACGAACCTATGTAACAGATGTTATTACTATTCTATTGTATGCTTTTAAATGTTGATGTAATTTCCAGAGATATGTAACAGGCATTATTTATTTTTGATAAATTTCTATAGTCCGCAAGTCCGCTTGTCAATTTGTATATTGTGGAACTCTCGGTGCTATTTGTAGGTCACAAAACAATAGAGACCCAACTTTTAGCCTGCTAGCCCGAGAACCCACGATCCAAAAACCTGCTAAATATGGAGGTCTGCTACATTTTTTGTGTCCTATTGTATGCTACATTTTTTGTCTTGCACGACGTTGTTACTATTCTATTGTATGATAACATTTTGGGTGTCCAAGATCCTTTACTTTCATAAATTTCGATTTTTATTCTATCCGGAACCCTTTGTTTTAAAGAAAACTAGTTCAGGAATGCTAATTTTTTTGTGTTTTTCTCCACAAAACTATGTAACAAACATTGTAACTATTCTATTGTATGATTTTCAATGTTGATGTAATTTCCAGAGATATGTAACAGACATTATTTTTTTTTTATAAGTTTCTATGTTCCGCAGGTCCACTTGCCAATTTGTTTATCGTGGAACTCTCGGTGCTATTTGTAGGGAACGTAACAACAAAGACCAATTTTGAGCCCTCTAGCTCGAGAACCCATGATCCAAAAATTGGCTAAGTATGAAATGAGCCTACAAAAGTACATATTCATATGTATTAAACTAAATATCTACTTTCTAAAATATAACTAATTCAGGAATGTTAATTTCTTTGTGTTTTTTTCCACGAACCTATGTAATAGACGTTACTATTATTTTTTTGTGTTTCTCTCCATGAACGTATGTAAAGAAAACTAATTTGTCAATGATAATTTTTTTGTGTCCAAGAAAATCCTTTCTTTTAAAGAAAACTAATTCGGGAATGCTATTTTTTTTGTGTTTTTTCTCCACGAATCTATGTAACATATGTTATTACTATTCTATTGTATGCTTTTAAATGTTCATGTAATTTCCAGAGATATGTAACGGACATTATTAGTTTGTGATAAATTTCTATAGTGCACAACTCCACTTGTCAATTGGTATATCGTGGAACTGTCGGTGTTATTTGTAGGGAACGAAACATCAGAGGCCCAATTTTGAGGCTGCCAGCCCGAGAACCCACGATCCAAAAATTAGCTAAGTATGAAATGAGGGCTCCGTGCATGCTCTATAAAATCTCATCCCCATACTTTATAAAAGTACATATTTCGTATGTATACAACTAAATATCTACTTTATAAAATTACATATTTGGTATGTATAATTTATGCTGTCCAGAAACCTATAATTTGATAAATTTCAATTTCTTTTGTGTCCAGGAGCCCTTGTTTTAAAGATAACTAATTCGGGGATGCAAATTTCTTTGTTTTTCTTTCCACGAACCTATGTAACAGACATTACTACTATTTTTTGTGTTTCTCTCCACGAACGTATGTAAAACGTATGGAAAGAAAACTAATTCGGGAATGCTAAATTTTTGTGTTTAAGAATCTTTTAAATGTTGATAATTTTTTATATATTTCAGGAATAACTAATTCGGGAATACTATGTTCTGCATGCAAACCACATGTATTTCAACTTGCTAGCCACGTGTCTGTACTCGTCCGCATTTACTCCCATCCCAACCTAGCAGAGACTACGCTGCCATGCAACACTTGTTAGCTTAGGGGCTAACATATTCTCAAGTGTGGAGGATCGCAAATTTTGAGGATCCAAAATACAAAAATTCTGATTACACATTTTCCCACCAATTTCATATGTATCCTCGTTATGTAACGTTTGCCTTCATTTTCTTGGTGTTCTTAAAGCCTTATAATTTTCTTTGAATTATAATAAACTATATGCATGCCAACCGTTTTTAATATCTGGTAGTTGTGTTTTTCCACATCTCAATGGTAAATATAAATTATTTTGTATAGGTAAATATATGTTTTTTTAGGTTGAATATAAATTATTTTGTATAGTTAAATATAAGTATTTATATAGGTTATGGTTTAAATGTTTTAAGTTTTTTTAGGGGATATTAATCGTTTAATTTTGTAATCTAGTGAGAAATTGTTGAGTATGCAAATTTGAATGGTTAAGTTTGTATAATCCAAGAGACCCACAAACTTTGTAACTTGTTGAATCCATTTATGCCTTAGAAATACAATTTAAGCAACAAAAAATTGAGATTTGCTTAGATTTATATCCCTGGATTCCAACCAAAAATACCAAAACATAGAACATTTAGACAACACCTTTAATATATGTTAGCAATAATTACTATATACTATTTATAACAAAGTTTTATTTATATTTACTTTAAAAACCAAGCAAGCCATCAAAAGGAAAGGAAAATGTCTATACATTATGATCGATTACTTTGAATTACTCCACTATTTCTTATCCTCTAACATAATTATCTCTATGTGCACTATTTTTCTTCCATTTCAATTACCTTGAAGATAATTATCACAATTAATGCACCTCCAAGTGCATAATTGCGATCAATAATTTCTTATAATTAGTTATAATGTTTTATTTTTTAATAAAGGATGTCCATATATAATTGTAATTTTTATATTTTAAAAAATGATATATAGTTTTTGTTGGAATATGACAACCAATTAACCAATTGTGTTTAAAGTGGTTCATGATTTCCTCAACAATATTCTATTGTTGGAATTAGTTAAAACTAATCAGCAAAAGAAGGGGGCAACAATTAATGTAATCGATTTTGTATAACTAAAGGAGAAGTTGTATAAATATGTATGCCTGAGAGGCATATTGTGAACAAGGGGATTCAAGCCCTCTCCGGGCTGCTAGTTGTAATCTCTTGTTAAGCAATAAAATGATGTTTCCATTGTCTTGTGGATGTTTCCCTCACCCTAAGGGTATTACCACGTAAACCTGTGTCTATTATGTGATTTCTATTCTGTACTTAAATTCATGTTTCTCTATACTTGTTTATGCTTCCGCTGCACAACAAGTGGTATTAGAGCTTGGTTGGCCTAGACAGAATGGCTTGGGCATTTCCTATATGATGAATATAAACTGTCTTCAAAATCAACAAGAACGAGGGAATTCAGAGCGAACGAATTTGAAAAAATTGGAATCGAACTCGTTGCCTATAGAGAGAGGATCCCCGAAGAGAGATTCATATTGCATTGAAGAAAATAAAGAGGTTGAGTCTGTTCATGTGCTTTCATATGCGCTTGTTCCTATGCTAGCTTTGAGAACAAATGGAGGGGAAATCTAAATAAAATTTCCTAGTGGGAGAAGCCACAGATCAGGGAGGATCGCTTGGAGATGGACACAAAGCAACTCATAGCTATGTTTTGTTTGTGCTTATGATGGGGGCCTAAATTATTGGGTTAAAGATAATAGCTAGATGGAGCCCTATATAGCAGGGTAGCTAGCAAAAGAGGCCACAGACTATGGAAAATATAGTCTAGGATACATCCCGGTCGCTTGGAGTAGTAATCTTGAGCGGGTTTCATTCTTGTTGGACATAAATCTGATGACTACCATTGGTATTATAGATGGATCCATCATGCGATAAGGATGAAGAAGAGATTCCTGGGATGAGACATGGTTGGCTCTAATGCAATTGAATATGTGGAGGTGCCTCCGTCTTAGATTTCATTCTCGCCAATCAATCTCAACGTGTAATTGCTTATGGATGGATTTTCTGACTCGTTCATTGAGTTCATCAATGGTGGAGCCATGTCAGAGTCCTTTAATAAATTTGTTAGCTTCGATGAGGGTTTGCATGTTCATGAGGAAAACCGTCAAGTTCATTCGCGTGCAGAGGAAGAAAGACCCTAGAAGTTTTGTCCATGAGGAGGAGGTGGTACCAAATCTGGAGCCAAGGGTTTGGTCGTTTGCTAGTTCATGAAGCAGAAGAGGAGGAGGTCGCTGGTACGTAGGCTTCTGGACAAAAACCACATAGGAAGGTCACTCGTTGGAGGGTCGTACATCCTTTTCTCTGTCCAATTTGCTGGAGGCAGTGAACCATTTTCGGTGAAGGAGCTACCAGTATTTTATTGAAAGTAGATCCGCCATATATGAGGAGTCATAGCACATGATGCCTATGGTATAAATATTTTTTAATGTTTGTATTAAGAACTCTCTTTTATTTAAATATTGTGGAATTTAATGATCGGTTGGCAGAGTTTGGTTGATCCGTGTGCAAACAATAATAGTTTCCTTGGAGGTCTCATTGGTTGAAACGTGAACTTGCTATGAAGTGCTACCATTTATCATGTGAAATGATGTTCACAATTAAGCGATGGTAAATGGAGCATTGGAAGAGCAGCCTACAAGATCCAATGGTGAGCAGCATGGTGATGATGTCTGGGACATAACCTTGGACCAGTTGAAGTCATTGGCACGACAACGTGAGTTGGAATACATAGGGATTAAGGGCCCTGATAGCAGGGCCATGCATGTATTCAGTGTGGCGCCAATATGTCACATCCAAAGCGTATGTTGGAGGATGTGTAGAAGATGTAAGGGATAATATCATTGGCATTGAGGTGGATTGAGTGGGTTCCCTGGATTGGGTGTGCCTCTAATAAACAAGGGTTTCACACTGTGGAGAATTGTGGTCAACTAATGCACAAGAAAAGTGTTGGGTAACTAGAAACAATCATTGTGATGGTAATAGTAAAAATTACCATGTGAACATTTATTTTTATTTGGAGTTGTAAATTAAATTTGGCACGTAATTGGGAATATGGTTGTAAGATCTCATTTAGGCATGCATACCCCTGGTATTCCGTCAGTAAAGTCTAGACGTAGACTTAGGTGATAGGGGGTGGGTTTTTTGGGTTCATGTTTGTTTCCTGTGTTTTTGGTGTCCATGATATTGCATTTAGTGAATCATGCTTAAAGGCTAGTTGTAACTCCATTAAAAATCGGTCTAAAGGTGAGCGGTGAATGCTTACTTGGACGACGTAGCTAGATTTGGTCAAAGAAATGTTCTTGTCAAAGTGGAGCACAAAGACTCCATAGAAAGGTGCCTAGAGGTGAGCTTGTGTCAATCTTACTTGGCTGGCTTCATCTGTTTATGGAGAATATCTCGAACACATTGTTCAAGGTGGAGCACTGAAGGTGCTTAGGATCGCAATAGAAGAGTTGTTTGCAAGCTCAAGTAATCATTGCATGGCCTGAAAATCGAGCAGGAAAATTTTGTACATGATGTTTGATTCCTTCATGGTGAGCCAAATATTACAAGAAGTGAGAATAACCATTGTGTCTATGGTACTCACTATCTTGGTGTTTTTTGATAGTTGAAAATATTCTTGTAGCAAGCACAAGCATGGTTAAGATCAGGAGATTGGCTCAGTTTTCTTAGATGTTTGATATGAAGGATCTGGGAGCAGCAAAACAATCTTAGGCATGGAAATACATAGAGATGGGACTAATGGTAAGTTTTTGGTTATCACAACTAGAGTACATGGTATGATACTCAGGAAATTCAGTATGAATGATGTGAAATCGGTAAAAATATATTGGCTTTCCATTATAGACTTTCTTCAATTTTATGTCCAAGTGGTGAAAAAGAAAAGGGTTATATGTCTCCTGTATATTATGCTAGTAGAAAGATTGATGATTGCAATGAAAGTATTAGATAATTTCACGTGCACTTGGTGTTGTCAGTGGTCACATGACAAATCTAGGTGGAGCAGTGAAATGGGTGCTTTGGTTTTTGGAAGCACTAGTATCACCTATCTTTAGCTTGGAAGAAGGTGATGAATGGACAATGGCATGGTAGCATGGTATCAGGTAAATTGATTGTCAAGGTGGATATTGTTGGAATATGACAACCAATTAACCAATTGTGGTTAAAGTAGTTCATGATTTCCTCAACAATATTCTATTGTTGGATTTAGTTAAAACTAATCAGCAAAAGAAGGGGGCAACAATTATTGTAATCAATTTTGTATAACTAAAGGAGAGGTTGTATAAATATTTATGTATGAGAGGCTTCTTATGAGCAAGGGGCTTCAAGCCCTCTCCAGGCTGCTAGTTGTAATCTTCTGTTAAGCAATAAAATGTTGTTGTCGTTTTCATGTGGATGCTTCCCTCACCCTGAGGGTTTTACCATGTAAAATGTGTCTGTTGTGTGATTGCTATTTTGTACTTAAATTCATGTTTCTCTGTACTTGTTTATGCTTCCGTTGCACAACAGTTTTAAGGTTTTAAGTTAGTTTCATGAGTTGTGTTATTATTTCTATGATGTTATTGGTAATTTGGTGAGTCTAAATGTTTTTAGAATAATTTATTTTAAAGAAAAAAAAACCATTATTTTTTAAAATTTAAAATTATTAAACCCAAATACAACAATACTATGGTGATGATTAAATCTACAAACCATAATTGAGATTCTATTTATTTTCATCTTTTCACGAATAGAACAATTATCATATGATTACACTTTGGACCTTTGTCATTTTGAGAAATATGATGTGACACCATTATATGTTGTCCTTAAAATATCCCTGTGGTTGGGATTTTCAGTTTTGATCGGAAAAGCCACAGTGTTGTCAGTAGACTGTTGACGTTTCAGATCCAAATCAGGATCCATCTTCAGGACAATGGGCCTGGGTTAAGAAAAAGGGAAGAGCTGGTATAAATACTGGAAGTGTGGGAAAGTTTTAGTGTCGGCTAGGTTTAAAGTAGAATTATTTAATAAATTTAACTATTTGTTAATATTTTTAGGGTTTATTAATTTTTTTTATTTAAGGTTATAATAGTTTATTATTAATTTAGGGTTTTTTATTTTATCATTATTTAATGTTCTAGTGTTTAGTTAATAGGTAAAAAGTGGATTATTAAATTTATTTTAGGGTTAAGGTATTATAATCTAAGGTTAAGGTATACACTAGATAATTAAAAAGAAGAATTAAATGTTTGTTTATGAGTTTTAATATTAGGGTTTCTAAATGTGTTTGTTTTGGGTTATAAGGTAAATAATCAGTTATTATTAATTTAATGTTGTGTATTAATGTCTTCATTTAGATTAATAGGTTCTAGGGTTAGGTTATAGGTATTAAGTAATTTATAAGATAATAGGGTTTTCCCTTCTTGTTAATCTATATTCTAAGTGTTTATTACTTCAGGGTTAATTTTTGATATTAATCAATTATGTTCTTATGTTATTTAAGAGGTTATTAGGTTGTCTTAGAATTATAATTAATTGGGAGGGGTTTTCTTATCAATAAATTAATTTATAATAAGATATGAAAATTACCAATGATTATTGTTGTTTTTTGTGGATCAGGGGGAGCTAGTTTTCACTCAGTTCTAACCCACCATCTCTGTTAAGGTTACTAGGATGTTTACAGATTTCAATGGCTTCTCTAATACGACGTTTGAAGAGGTGATTCTCTTTGGCGAGGATTTTATTGAATGGTTAAAAATTAATATATTTTATAAATAAAAATAATCTTTTTCTTGGAATCAAATAAATAAAGGAAAGAAAGGTTGGCGGAGGTGGCTATATGGTAAATTCATTCTTGTAAAGAAGGTTAAATCTTTTTCTCAAACCCGAGCAAGGATGTGGTCTATTCGTTGAACAAAGCTTTACAACGAAGGTCAAGTCTTGTGCTCAAACCCTAGCAAAGACGTGGTCTAGTCATGGAACACGTTGAGATTTGGGAGGACACACTCCTGTTGCTACAACTACTTCAACAGAAGATTGAACATCTGGTGGTGGAGGAGTTGGAGCATGTGGGTTGTGTTGCAGACCGAGAGGAGCAACAACCACAATTATTGGGACTTCCTTGAACATAAATGTCCCCAGTAGCGATGAAAAAAATCTACTTTTAGTAATTATGGTGGTCGAGCTCTGAGAATGGCCAGGGTACATTGCTATTTGAAAGAGTCCAACATTAACAATTAACGCCAAGGTGAGAATTGTCGTGATACCGGGGGAGATAGGAAAGGGAGAGAATCCATTTAGGAGGTGAAACAACGCTATATCATGGTTGCGCCTGTCAAATTTGCATGAGTCATCAATTCATGGCGTCAAAAACTAATGTCCAATGGCGTTTTTGCATACCACTAATGAGTCAGGAAACAAAAGGGTGGTTGTTGATAAATTTCCAGTACAAGTCCAACGTGTCATTTCATATATATATATATATATATTGAAGTTAACTTGCATTAATAAACATGTAATTCTTATGCGTTAAAGTTGACTTGAACAGATTAAGATTTCCTTTATAGCTTGTTTTACATAGAAAATTATAAATAGTCCAATACAAGCCCATCAATTAAGTTTTAAATATTAAGGTTTCCTCCTACTTTTGCAACTAAAACTTTTAATATATTTAGGTTTCCTCTTTGACTTCGACTTTTGCAACTACAACTTTTAGCTTTTGCAGAACTCTTAGCTTTTGTGAGCATTAAAGTGTTCCAAAATGCATATATATATCAATAAACTAATTTTGGTAAAGTCATGTAAGAATTAGCTTTTGTGTCATGTCCAAAGTCATCAAACCCCATTATCAACCAACAAGGAATACCCACACATTTATGTACAAAACGAGTTTCTACACAAAAGCTATGTAGGTAGAAAAGGCTTACTATACTCGGTTCTTGGCTACTACCAAAGAAAAAATGGTAAACAATATTAACAACAAATGCCAAAACTTCTATAAAGACTAGATAGCGGCTAAGTTTTTATGGTTTGAGGAATATTACTTGTTGAAAATTCACATAAATTCGATTTTTTTTGCTAATTAAATCCATGTAGCTAATTAATTTTTTCTGCTAATTTTTAGAGTTTTCAATATATTTATTTAAGAAAATATGAAAAAAAAATGTGTACTTTATAATAAAAATTGAAATAAAAACATGATTTAGAATGTAAAATTAAAATATACTTTAATATAAGTAAGTGATTTTCATTAAAATTTATATTGATATAAATTTTTATGTATCTAAAATGGTAGAAAATAGTTGATATGGAAATTATCAATCCACATTGGAAGTACTAGAACCTATTTTAATATGTAAAATTAAAATATACTTTAATATAAGTAAGAGATTTTCATTAAAATTTATATTGATATAAATTGTTTTTGTAAGGGTAGAAAATGGTTGATGGAAATTATCAATCCTCTCCACTTTGGAAGTATTCACTAATGCTATTAATATGACCCCTGCCATTAATTCAATTAAAATTATGAAAATCTAAATGCAACAAACCAAGCATTAGTAGATGACCTCTTATTTTTTATTTTTTGTTATTAGGCCACAAAATCAAAATCGTTTTCAACTTAAGTTTTTTTCAATCAAACTCAATGAAAACTATGTTTAATGTGTAGAATATAAGTGACTTGTTACACGTTCATCATACACATTTTTATTTCAATTTGCTTCAAGATATTTTAATCTAAATGCAGAAATTTAACAATTTAATATAATATCAACAATTTTGGAATGAAAATTCACAATTTCATAATTAAAATTCATACATTTTAAGATGACTTTAAATTTTTTAATTATGATGATAATCATACATGTATTACCTTGATTTTTTTAATTAGGATGTTAATCATACACTTTAAGATGTCTTTAAAGTTTTTCTAAGCCATAAATAGTCCCTTATAATGACATGGAAATGGGTCCTAGTTTTGATATGAAGTTATCCTCTTCATATGAAAAAGCATTGAACAATCAAATTGCAAATAATGAACGCAAATCCTATATGTAGTACATTGGTTACATGCATTAAAGGATTTGTGTATACGATTTGGATAATTTGTAGGATTAAAGTATAATCATCCAAAGTATAGGTCAATTTAGGTTCCCTAGATACAATCTATAGGTTCTTCCCTGAAATTGTAAATAAAGCTTGGTAAACTTTATAATTCATCAAAAATACAATTTTTCTTAATTGAATGGACCATGAAAGTAAACTAAAATGAAAATTATTCTAGAATCCTAGATATTCATAAATACGTGTGTTAGCGATATTTCTTGTAAGGGGGGTAAAATGCAAAGGAATGGGTTAAAAACCCACTTGTCCTAAGTTCGGGATGAAAATGCGTCTGTGTTTAAATAGAAATCAAATCTGAATGGCTGCGATTAGAGCGCCCGGATCAATGGCGCGCAAGGTGATTCCGGAC
>ML777467.1:1036861-1107419 GCA_009831015.1 Picea engelmannii | reverse complement strand
CCACCCCAGCCTTTATACCTTTAAGAAGGGGGGGGTTCGGAATCGGGGGCGCACCTCTTCAATGGCTACGATTAGAGCACCCAGATCAACAGCGCACATTGTATTTCGGAGCCTTCTGTTTTTCTACGTTTAACCAACGTGGGCCCCTTTCCTGTCGTGTCATCTTTTGTACCATCCTTCCCCTTGCCATCTGTTCTCCTCCTGGCCGTGTGATGAGGCTCACTCCCTTTATCCCTTTCTCATCATCCACTCACCTTCCGAGCCTCCTCATTCCCTGCAGTGTGTCCTGCTCCCTTCCATGACAACCTTTTGCTCCCGCACCCATCCTTAGACCCTCTTATCTTCTACCACTTCATCACCTCTCATCTCACCCTCACAGCTTTGACGCCATCACCGCCCTTTCCCCTTCCACGTCAAGCGTGCCAGTTCCTCCATGCCTTATCCATCAGACTGTCCAACTGTTCCAGGTGGCAGTGCGAGGGGTCTTCCACATCCCAGAGGGTAGAGTTGACCGAGGCCGTTCCCAATCCCAAGGAAGCAGTTATTATTGTCATGAAGGTGGTTGAACGTCATCTTCTCCCATAAATAGAAGGCCAGGAAAGGACCAAGTGTACAAGCAGACTGATAGTCCTTCCTGACGGAGATTGCGTCTGTTAAACCACTGCAGGACAGTCAGGAGTCCCATTGCGTCTGTCATAAGTGCACGATCATCCAGAGTTTGCATGCATAGACTGTCAGAAGACATGCAGACGCAAAGTTTTTAATGCAGCTTCTCGTTTCCGCTGATGTTGTTTTTTTTTGGCTATATGTAGGCATTTTTTCCATTTTGTAAAGGATCGATGGTAGAGCAGAGCTCCCTACTGTAAAGTTTTAACAGATATTCTAGTTTGCTAGATATGCATCTGTATATGAGATATCTTGTTTTATGACAGACAATTTTTCTTACTCCATCTAATTTTCATCTCATGCTAAGAGAGTTCGTGATTGACTGACTCATGCGAATTATTGTAGTTATGTTATGATAAAAGATTTATTGTTGCATTATTGCATTCTCTGGCTTTGCGTTTGAATGTAAGATGATATTGCATTTGGACGTCTTCTTCCTCAGCCTGTTAGAAACCCGATGTTAATAATAGACCTCTGCATTCCTCTTATATAAGTCTTCCGCCTGTTCACCCTTTACTACAGCTTACTGTCTGAAGTTTATATAAGACCTCACTCACCTATGCATGCCTTGCCTAGTTTTGGAGTTGGAATGATATTGTTTTGAGTTGGATTCCATTTGGTCATCCCATCTATAAACTACCGTGACATAAAACTGATGGGAGTCGGGTTCTGCTCCTGCTAGCAATCCAGGAGTGACTTTCGTCGCCAACATTTCTGGCGCTGTTGCCGGGGACGAAGTTGAATATTTTCCCTGGGCAGAACGACATTGAGCCTCTGATTCTGAAGGTGCATCAGACATCAGAGCCCTTAAATATTGCTACTGTGCACCTGGCGACTCCACTGTGGCGACTTCATTGTTTCCACATCATTGTTCCAGCTGTGACTACTGTTAGCACACCTGAAAGCTGACCCTAAGGAGATTTCTCGAGAAGGTTTCAGAAGCTACTTTCTCAGCCTGAGAAGCTTCCTGGGGTAACGACAATGTTAAGATCTGGCCTTTGATGGTAAACAAGGACCAGGCACACTTGAAGTTGCGCATCTTTCACCTGGCGACTCCATGATTCAAGGATCGATTGGCGACTCCACTGGTTCGGTATGAAGAAAATTCCGGCTCAAAGGTTTGCTTTCTGTGACTTTTCTCAGATAGTTGGCTTTCCTAATGCACTTCCTGATAGAGACCAATGGGAAGATTTCCTCCTGGAATTTCATGCATTAGATTGGGAAGAGCTAGTTGAGCATTTACTAGACTTCCATGAGGCTATCCACTGACACAATATCACGCATGAGGATGTCCGGATTAAGCTCTTCAGATATTCATTAAAGGGATCTGCACTTGAATGGTGCCGGTCTCTTCCCGCCACAAGCATCCGCTCTTTAGCAGGTTTTCATACAACTTTCAATTCATTTTGTAAAGACTATTATCCAGTTGTTCGCTTGTTTGAAAATTGTTGTGAAGAGTTTTCTTCACTTCATGAAGCCTCTGTTGGCCCTGAAGACCATGTTCATGATGAATCTCTTACTGTGGAGGAAAGCATCTGCTGTGAAAAAATTGAGGTGTTGAATGATGTGAGTGGTGTTAGCTTGAGGATGGAAGCATTTGACATCATATCGTATGCCTCTGTTCTTTTAGATGTCCATAAAGATCAACATGCCTCTTGTGGAGATTATGAGTTGGTAGAGTAGATGTGGTCCATGGTAGATGGCTCACCTAAATGTCGAGTGGAAGAAGATATTCCTTGCAACCGTGTTTCTAAGGACAGAGACCTTCCCGTTTGTAAAGAAGACATTATTGTGGAAGAGGTTTCCTCTCTTTTTCTCCAAGGAGTTTCTCACGATATATTTTTACCTGAGATTAAAGAGAAGAAGATTATGTATGAGAAACCAGAAGTAGCGGGTCCCACTATCCTTGAAATGGATATTTTTGACAGGATCACCATTCTGGAGGAGGATCATAGAGATAAGGGTCAGCCCCTTTTTGATGAATATTATAGTGATGATGAGCAACACACTTATCCTACATTTGATCACTATAAACATATTGAAGAGCCAGTCATCAAGCAGAATCACCCCATGGTCCCTATTTATGATGAATATGAATCGGACCTAGAGGAGAGCCAACAAGAAGAGGAAAAGGAACCAGAGGGGCAGTATGCCCTTTGTTCAGAGCCAGTCAGTGAGAAGCCACCACCTGAGATCAACGAGCAGCCAGCGCCCAAGAGCAGCAAGCCCATTTCATTTATTCACCCGTCTGTGCTTATTAGAGATATTCGGCCGCAGATGAACAACTGTGTAGCAGAAAAGGTTGTCTGTCGCCAATTTCTTGGAATTGGCCACTCATTTGATGACCCTGTCAGCGAATACATGGAGTGGCATTTCCCCTATTCCTTGGAGCCACCCTATTTCATCTCAACTCCAGCCTGTAAGGAGGACTTGATGAGTGTAACCATTCTGCTGTCACGGTTACACCATCTGCTGATGATCATTGACAGAAGGAAGGAGCTTATATTCAGGAAGCTGCTTGAATGGCTATGGTGAAAATTTTCATTCACCTAGCCCATGTAAAGTGTTTTATTAGCATTAGGACTGTATATGAATAAGCTCCTTTGAGCATGTAGCTTTATTTTGTTGTTTTTATTTTTCGGCCTATATTTTCAGCAGTGGGATGTTTTGAGCATGACTCCATAGCCCAACAGTAAGGCACTGAAACTGCAGAATGAGTTCTTAGAGAATCACAGGGATGACTCTATCCCCCATGGAGCCAAATGTTAGCAATATTTCTTGTAAGGGAGTAAAATGAAAAGAAATGGGTTAAAAACCCACTTGTCCTAAGTTCGGGATGAAAATGCATCTATGTTTAAATAGAAATTAGATCTGAATGGTTGCGATTAGAGCACTCAGATCAATGGCGCGCAAGGTGATTCTGGACCCCCCCCCACCTTTCTACCTTTAAGCGGAGGGGGGGGGGGTCCGGAATCGGGGGCACACCTCTTCAATGGCTACGATTAGAGTGCCCGGATCAACGACACGGAAGGTGATTCCGGACCCCCCCGCCTTTCTACCTTTAAGCAAAGGGGGGGGGTCCAGAATCGGAGGCACACCTCTTCAACGACTACGATTAGAGCGCCTGGATCAGCGGCGCACATTGTATTCTGGAGCCTTCTGTTTTTCTGTGTTTAACCAACGTGGGCCCCTTTCCTGTCGTGTCATCTTTTGTACCATCCTTCCCCTTGCCATCTGTTCTCCTCCTAGCCATGCGATGAGGCTCGCTCCCTTTAGCCCTTTCTCATCATCCACTCACCTTCCGAGCCTCCTCGTCCCCTGCCATGTGTCCCGCTCCCTTCCATGACAACCTTTCGCTCCCGTACCCATCCTTAGACCCTCTTATCTTCTACCACCTCATCACCTCTCATCTCACCCTCACAGCGTTGACGCCATCACCGCCCTTTCCCCTTCCACGTCAAGCGTGCCAATTCCTCCATGCCTTATCCATAAGACTATCCAACTATTCTAGGTGGTAGCGCGAGGGGTCTTCCAAATCCCATAGGGCAGAGTTGACCGAGGTCATTACCAATCCCAAGGAAGCAGTTATTATTTCCATGAAGGTGGTTGAACGCCATCTTCTCCCATAAATAGAAGGCCAGGAAAGGACCAAGCGTACAAGTATACTGATAGCCCTTCCTAACGGAGATTGTGTCTATCAAACCACTGTAGGACAGTCAGGAGTCCCATTGCGTCTGTCATAAGTGCACGATCATCCAGAGTCAGCATGTGCAGACTGTCAGAAGACATGCAGATGCAAAGTTTTTAATGCAGCTTCTCGTTTCCGCTGCTGTTGTTTTGTTTTGGCTATATGTAGGCATTTTTTCCATTTTGTAAAGGATCGATGGTAGAGAAGAGCTCCCTACTGTAAAGTTTTAACAGATATTCTAGTTTGCTGGATATGCATCTGTATATGAGATATCTTTTTTTATGACAGACAGTTTTTCTTACTCCATCTAATTTCCGTCTCATGCTAAGAGAGTTCGTGATTGACTAACTCGTGCGAATTATTGTAGTTATGTTATGATAAAAGATTTATTGTTGCATTATTGCATTCTCTGGATTTGCGTTTGAATGTAAGATGATATTGCATTTGGACGTCTTCTTCCTCAGCCTGTTAGAAACCCGATGTTAATAACAGACCTCTGCGTTCCTCTTATATAAGTCTTCCGCCTGTTCACCCTTTACTACAACTTACTGTCTGAAGTTTATATAAGACCTCACTCACCTATGCATGCCTTGCCTAGTTTTGGAGTTGGAATGATATTGTTTTGAGTTGGCTTCCATTCGGTCATCCCATCTATAAACCACCATGACATAAAACTGATGGGCGTCGGGCTCTGCTCCTGCTAGCAATCCAGGAGTGACTTCCGTCGCCAACAACGTGTACTTAATGCAAAATATAAAATTCTGGAATATAGATGTCAATTTTTTAAAGAAATAGTAGTGGCATTCCATCTTCAATTATTTGTTCATGATTGACTTTGGACATTTTCCATTTTCTAATTTTATTTATTTATTTATTGAACTTCTATTAAATTTATGTGCGCTTCACATACCAAATAACTATATTGACAACTTATAACATCTGACTGACAGTCTTGAAAGTGAACATGAGTATCAGTTTGATGGGTTTCTTGAAAAAAATATCATTTCAATACAATGGATCCTCTTTCATATATAAAATTGTTATCATCAAAATCTTCTAATAACCTCATCTTTTGTTCTGTGCATCACATCAAATAATGTTTCACGTTTTCAGTGTTGTCTACAGGTGCAACCATGATAAAGACATCTCTTGCAAATAATTGGATGTATTGGACAACAAATAGTTCGTGTTAGATTATCAAACAAGTACATCTACAAGTTATTTGAAAAAATGTAAACATAAAAATTACCTTCTCTAACAAGATCAGAAACTCTATCGCCATCAACTGACACTATAGTTTCATTTGATTCCATCTCCTCTGAGATTGCAAGTGAAATTTTCCCGTTTATATTAAGTTCGGTAGGTCTCCAAACTTTAACATATTCTGCATTTTTGTTTTCACAAATCTCTATGGATTTTGTGTCCTCTATGCAAACTGAACAAAAACAAGACTCATTTCTTCTATCAATTGCAAACACGTTTTGATAGCGTTTTGTTTTAACTGAATGCATTTTTCGTGTCCCATGTATTATACTGGCTTCATATGGAATTGATCTATTCACATCTTTGATTCCAACATACCAAAAAAACCTACACAAGAAAAGAACTTGAAATCTCTCAAGAAAATGATTGAAGATTGAATATAAATTTGAACACATGAATACAAATATCCTATGTACATGTGTAACATGTATATATAGACACGCCTGTGCACATCCCTTGATGGATTATTTTCAAGTCTTAATGCCATTTTGCACCATTCAACAAATTGATTAGCGGATTCAAATCGATCGGCATGAGGGTTCATCCAATACCTTCAAAGTGACCGTTTTACACATGCCCCTGCACTGTCGTGCTCTCCTTTTCCATGAACAGTCTCAAAAAAATTCCAACAATGTGTAATGTTTGAATTTTTATGAAGACGACACAACCAATAGAATGATCGTGAATATTTGAAATGACCCGGACACCCATTTTACCATATCCAATGTCGATCGAATCTAATTCCACGTTATTTCAATAAATTATAAAATTTATCAAAACAATGTTGTACATAATGTGTGTCATGTGCTCGATCATCACTTATATAAAAGTGATATTCTTTAATAACATGTCGGATATCGTTGGTGCTTTCTATGTTATCAAGACTTCATTGAGAATGTCTATATAGAACGTGGACACATATAGTGACTTGATCAAAATGATAATATTCATTTTGTATTTCGTTTTGTGCAGCGAATGTGTAATTCTCTGCAAAATCAACTACAAACAAAATTTTTCCTGGTAGAAACACTTCATGGGATTGTTTGAATTGCAAGTCTTTCCATTGAGCTCTATGTGAATACTTGGTGTATTTATAAATTTCTTTCTCAAGCTTCTTCAAAAAATCTATGACACAAATTTTATCTACTTTCAAATCAATCCTTTTGGAAATAACATTTGAATAATGTGGAGCCGTGTTGTTGATATATTCATATCTCTTCCAATTGACTTCTATATTAGAAAATGATTGATCATTCATATCAATAGGATACTTTGAGTGAAACAAACTTAGATTTCCATAATGATCACATTTCTTTCCCCCAACACATTTTTTTTGGTAAAATAATTCATCACCTTCTCTTTCACATAGAATTTCAGATATAAAAGCACATAATCTGGACGAAGGAGGTGAACTTGGCCAGAATGTTTTACCAAAATCAATAAAAGTGTCGTAATATAACTCAAATTGCACATGATAACGACAACAACAAGTGTCACGAATAATGATGGGTCTAACAAACCATGGTTTTTGTTGCACAAATGTGTTGATGGAAATTTTAACTTCTTTGTGCTCTTCTTTGAACTTATTGAACAATTCTATTTGTGGCATTGGAGATATATATTTTGGATGTTCTTCATATTTTTTTCGTACTATTTTTCATCGCAACACATCCCTTGTATGTGGTGAGGCACGATATTTTTCCAACCAACAATTACGGGCTAATTCCTTAACATTTTATGCAAGTTTATCTTTGCAGGGTTGTCTATAAATCACTGTCCAACAAGACAGTTCATCATTTGCATCTATTTGAAATCGAAATTTTCTATGTTTGTACAATGTTTCTCCTAATGTTCCCATCGTTTTTTCCATGTGTCGTGTCCAACGATCTATTATATTGCTAGATGAAACAACTATTGTTTGTATCACTCTACATGCAACACTGACATCTTTTTTTTGAGATTTTCCAAAAGCTTTCAATACACTAGTTATATTGTCGAAGACATTTTGTTTCACCTTTGTATATTTTGTCTAATTTTGAATACCCAATAATGATGTAGCTTCTTTTAAATTTCTTGACTTTATTAGACAAAGTAAAAGTTGAGCTTGTACTGTTACTGATTCATCTTTGAAAAAATATTATACGTATTCTTAGTTCGATATCTTATTTAATTCTTATCTTCTTTCTTCCCAAATTTGTCAGTATCAACATTTTCTAATATTTCATCATCAATGTTGATAGATTCTCTTGCATATTTCAATTTAAAGTTTATATTAAAAAACAAAACCCGAACATAAATTCACTAAACTATATACAAGTGTCCATCTTGTATTATCTAAATTTATGTACATACCTATAGGTGATTTATCTTCTGCTTCAATTTCGGTTTCAACATCTTTTGCTTCAATTTCGGTTTCAACTTCTTCATCGACATTATGAGACAAATCTATTTTTTTTTTTTGAAAAACATCAAATCGTAATTACAATCAATTATATTAAACAATATTTTAAATTTGAATTCTAGACTTTTAATATAGACAATATGTGCATGCATACTTGATTGGACTTCTACTTGTTGAAAATATCTATTTATATTATCATCATTTCTTTCTTCAATATTTGCACGTTCTCATTTATTTCTCCAATAATGCTCTTTCCTTTGATCGTTATGGTGAGTTTCATATTGAGTGCATTCAAATTTTCTCTTGTGCGATCTTCTGTTTCCCATGAGTATAGTTATCTGTAAAATTTTTTAATAAAATCAATATTTCATAATAGTCTCAGAAAAACTTTATTGTCAAAAAAATTGTTAAAAAATAATATCAATAATTTTGTGTTCAACAACGACTTCACCTTGAAAAAATTCTCAACATTTATCTTTTAATATATAAATTGTTATTCCAATAAAAAAATGAACAAACATCAATTACCTTGTTCAAAAAGACAAAAAAAATGATTCAAAACTTTGTTTAGGTGCTCTAGAAAACCATGAAACAAGCGATGATTTGTGTTAAATATGTTCGACCGAATGCGTATTTATACGATTTGACGTGAAATGAAACGATACGACGTGTATTTTCATTTTTTCGGCCAATGGAATTCGCTCACCCATCTTTCGAATGAAAAAAAGATTTTTTGGCAGAAAAGATAGGAAATCGTTTAATTTTAACAGATTCCGTTAGAATTTAGTTTTTCGGCCAAAAGATTCTTTCAACCGAAAACTAGAGAATGAGATTGTTTGAAAGAACTAGAGAATTCCCTCTATCTTACCTCAACTTTGGAGGTTGTGGAATCCTGCAAATACTCAGAATTTGGTTTCGAAAATGACACCAACATTTGCAAAATTGAATTTACTTTCAATTCCTATAATTTGTTTTCATTTTCATTATTTTTTATCTAACTTTATTTAATTTTTAAAAGAATCATTGCATAATATTTTCAGCTGACATTATGATTTAGTGAAATGAAATATTTGTATCTCTAAAAATGCATAGTCATAAATTTAGAAAAATTTATATTCATAATCCTTAAACTGTTCTTTTCAAAAGGGTATTTTTAGATTTTAATTTTAATTAAATATTAAGATAGATACAAAGTGGGGGAAAACATGTGTTTAAAATTTGCAACGTTTTCATCTTGGTCAACTTAAAAAAATTCTATAAATTATAGTATTCATCCGTTAGATTAAAAAATATAGTCATAATAAAATAGAGTCTCTATAGATTGTTGCAGTATGTTTCGTTTGTTAAAAACAAAAGTTTAATAATAAAGAAAATGTTGGGGAAAAAATAACTCATTATCATTCCTTTCATGTTTAAGGAATATACTGTTAAACAATTGTCAAATTGACATATCAAATATTAATAAAACAAATTTGAAAAATAGTCATTGGAAAGATAACAAAATTATTCACATGTTTGTTTTTACTATAAAGTGAAATTCTAAATAAAAAAAAACTTTTGTATGCCCGAAGTTGAAGAACTTGTGAAAATATAGTTTTTTTTCATAAAACAAGAAAAATAGACACCCATCTTCATGATTTCACCCCATAATGAACCACACTTCATACAAGACCAAATATATGAAGTCATCATAAAAAAATATTGTTTAAATAGTTTTAGAATAGAGTCAAACATTTAAGTGAAAACCTCTTCTAGATTAATGTTTACGATGTGGTGACCATGGTTGTCTAAAATCCTATAACAGGGAGCTGCTTTGTACCCTGTTTTAGGAACTTTTTCATGAAGTTAGGATCATATTTGCAACTTGTTACATCAATGTTGCATCAAGTGCCATTTTGCATTAAACGTGAGTCATATTCAATTAAATTATGTCAAAGTTGTGTCTTGTTAGCCTCAAATTTTTGAATTAATTATTATTCATTATTTATATTAATATAATTATTATTTATTATTTAATTATTGATATTAATGTAATTAGTATTAATTATTTAATCACTATCATTATTTATATGTTAAATATTATTATTATTATTGTCATCATGTATTAATTTAATTATTATTGTAATTATTATTTTTTAAATATTTAAACATTGTTGAGATTGATTATTAATATAAATCTATTTTAAAACATACTAAATTTTAATGAATTTCACACCATGAAAAGAAAAAGCATGTACATATATAAACAAAATGATGAAATTTCAAATTGAATCATAAAATTACCATGTAATTTTTTATGCATGTAAATGTGTGTTACATTGCAACCCTAGTGGTACAAGTGGTATAAGGCATCTAAATGAGTTTGACATTATAAGTTGATAGAACTAATATCAATTAGCTCCTCATTT
Organism: Picea engelmannii; assembly: GCA_009831015.1. NCBI lineage: Eukaryota > Viridiplantae > Streptophyta > Pinopsida > Pinales > Pinaceae > Picea > Picea engelmannii. The sequence continues at coordinate 1,096,993 of ML777467.1, read as the reverse complement.
TATGAACCTCCCTCACCCTCACTCTCTAAGAACATAATAAAATAATAAGAGTTCAATAAAATAAAGAAGTGTTAACATTTTAAAATGTATTAAAAAACATTAATCCTTTCTTATTTCTTTGAATCACTCTCATTTTCACAAGTCTATAAAAATATAATATATTTCAATTGATAAATGAATAATTAAAACTATATATAAGTTACAAAATAAATACTTACATAACAATGAATTATTGGGGGCATGGATTGGAAAAATTCCATGCAGACTCACAATTATACTTCTTTAATTATATGTGATAAAAGAAAACATATTTAATAATGGCATATGTTAAGCTATTATATAAGCATAATAAATGATATTGTATTGATAAACTTACAAAACACTTCCTAATATGTTGGGTATGTGTTATATTTTTTGCATGAATAGCATGGGTCAACGGATCAGGGTTTTGGATGTCATGCGATCCTATATATTGTACTGTAATGGTGAAGTTAATATAATGATAATTAGAGGTGTAGTATTGTAATGGTGAAGTTAATACAATGATAATTAGAGGTGCAGATCTAAACATTTGTGGGTTTTCTCGATTAAGGGTTTTTAAGGTAAATTTCTGAGTACTATGCGTGATTGCTATTGTTTTCTTTATATTTTATAAAGAATACGTATGTGAATTGGTATATTGTAAAGTTTTAAAACCTACATAATCAAGGACCTCACAACTTGATCGAAAGAATGGGTATATTCATGCATGTACATAAGATAAGATAAAATCAAATAAGTTTATCTTTTTCTCATAAATTACCACAAAAGTAAATCAATAACACTAAAAGATTACATCAAAGAAATAAAACAAGTTAAAAGCATATCAAAACAAATAATTGTAAGCATATCAAAATCAATAAGTGCAAGCATATATTTTTTATTACCTTTGTGGTTTTTCATTGGGGTGTATGAGGGTCCACTCCTCATGCCTCCATCTCATCAATGCTCTTCTTAGCCTCTAAGACATCAATAAAGATGTTTTTAAATACGTTTTTATCAACATCAAATGGTCTACCTTTTGTGTTTTTTAATCGTTATCAAGCTTATGAATCTACTCACTAAATTTGTTCAAAATGACATAAAAGGAAGTCACATAAAATTCGATGATGATACATAATTAAATATAAAAGGAAAAAGGAAGTCACATAAAATTCAATGACGATACATAATTAAATATAAAAGGAAAAGAACTAAACACATGCGTGACTAAAAAAAGACTAATTAGAACATATTTTACTTGATATAGTTTCTTATCCACCTCATAATCTCATAGAATCTATAAATGTTGGGTATGTGTTATATTCTTTGCATGACTAGACCTAGTGTTTGTGTTGCATCGAACGTGTAGGGAGGGGGGTGAGTGGTCGAGGGGGTGTTGGTTGTGGAGCCTGATTATCTTCTTGATTCATATGCAAGTAAGCTTACCCACCTTCTATTGGGGGTTTGGGGCACACCTTTCTCTCTAGCTCAGGGGTATGAAGAAATTTTTGGAAAAATTGCCTTGTAAAATATTGTAATTTCGTAGTCAATCTGGACCATTCATTATAAGGTCGAAAATATTACGATAGAAGTTATGTTAGGGTTTTCTCCCAAGAAGGAAACTCTTTCTTTGTATGAGGGCATTGTATTGTGGCTGTGTATGACGAATAGAAGATTAAAGTTGCAACTCTAAACAGGTTGTTGGTTTTCTCAGTTTGGGTTTCCAGGGTAAAATATTTGTGTATTGTGTGTGTGTGTGTGTGCCATTGTATATTTTCTGTTTTTATTAAGAATCTATTTGTAGTTGTTAATTGTACAAGGTCAAAATCTACATTTGGTATTAGAGCTTTAATGGCTTCAGGGGGATGCCTTTGTGGTTAAGAGTTTGGCTTGGGTCTGTGATAAGCCTTGTTACAGTGGGAGATCACATGGTATTGATTCTTGAGGTGAAAAGTAATGATGAGCAATTCGAAAATAGAGATCAAGAAATTTAATGGGAAAATTTTGAGTTGTGGAAGCTTAAGATGGAAGATATGTTGGTGGAAAAATATTAGTGGATAATTGTGGATCCAGGTACTGCACCTACAAGACTGCCAACAAAAGATATGAAATGGTTGGATCGAAAGACAAAGAGCACAATCCAGTTGTGTCTCTCATATTCAATATTATTGAATGTGTCTGTTATGACCCAAGGTGGTCATATATATGGATAAATTTATATGATATGACCCCAAGGGGGGCATATATAGGCCTAAATGTACTTGTAATGTGTAAATATATATGTAATAGAGGTTGCCTAGTGATAAAGGGGCCTCATGTGCAAGTTTGAATAGCTATATATAAGCTATCATGTATTCATTATTGGGGATGTAAATTGTGAAGCATGAATGGTATTTGGTTATTTGGAGGGGGTTCCCCTATTATTTGAGTTATTGTGTAAGTTATCTATATTGGAGTTGTTTTCCATGCTCACATTCTGTACATGGTGTTTAATTATGTTATTTTATGATATTTTGAACATTTTGGATCATTACATTTGGTATGAGAGCACCGATCCTAGGTTTTTCTCCTCAAGATAGTCATTTTTTCATTTTTTCTATAAATTTTTCTTGGAGCATTTCCAGAAGGAAAAACCTAGACAATATTTAGAAGACTTATCACAGGACCTGTGGTACAAATTGCAGCTTCTGGTTCATTACATTTTCGGAGATACACTATGTGGAAGATAGGGTATCTCACTAGTCCTATTGACTAGTCTCAAACATGTGTTCCCGATAAAACAATCATAACGTCTTCCTAGAGTATCCAAATTATGTGAGACTAGATGCATTAGACATTGGACAGTTTTTAGTATTTATGGTACAATTTTTAGAATTTAATATCAATTATTTTTCGCGGGGCATGCTATACAAGTGCACTATCCTAGAAAGGAAAAAAATAAACAAGGTGTGGAGAAGTTACCATAACTTCCACTTGGCACATCCAATTTTTGTCAGACCTGTGGCATTGCAGAGAAGAAATTTTAGAGTACTACAGGTCTCAATTTCAGGCTCAAAAGGGTCGAAATTGGAGAGATACATCATAAGTAAGGTTAGTGAGGAGGGTAGACTCCAAATCAGGGTTTCAAAGGTATGTTCACTTAAAACTATCATAACTTTTAATTGGAATGCCTGATTGAGTTGATTCAAAATCCATTAGAAAGAGGAAACCAAAAATATTATATGGGAACAAGGATTATAACTATTCGAGATCATTATCCTTAATATATTGAGGTTGTAAGTTAAATTTTGAGATTAGACCTCGATTAAGAGTCAATAAAAATACCTAAATTTACAGGAGATGAAGATAAAGATGAAATCAATCCTACAGAATGGTTGAGGTTGGTAAAATAATATAATGTGACTCCTTCGAAGACAAGAAATTATATTTTTGATGAATCTTGGAAGTGGTGGATGAGTATTGATCAAGATACTAGATGGCACTGCACATGGGAAGAATTTGAAAAACTCTTCTCAGATAAATGGATTAGGGATACAAAAATGGAGGAATTGTATAGAATTCAAGATGAATTAAAAGAAGCAAAGGAAGAGATCAAGAACAAGGGTGAGGATCTATATAAGATAGTATACCTTAATGAATCACTCATTAACGAGGTTAAGAACCTAAAGAAAGAAAAGACTAGCAAAGGCAAGTGGGAAAAAGATGAATCAAGGGAATATTTGAAAATGAAAGATGAAGAGATATGTAGATTACAAGGCCATAATAAAAAACTATTGAATGAGGTTAAGAAATTGAAAGAAGAAAAAAACAAATTGTCAAAATAAAGAAGAAATAAGGATCTTAGATGAAGAATCTACCAAAAGTCTGTAAGAGAAAATTTGCAAGAAGGTTGAAGAATCCCTAAATATCGATGAGGTAAAATCATAAATGCAATCCAAAATGGAAGAATGATGTTATAATTTGATCGATGGGGTCACCTTGCAGCTTCAAAAGGAAAAATAAGACAAGATTCAAGAAGGCCAACAAAAGATACTTGAAGAAGTTGAACTCCATATAGAGGATGTACATGCCAAATATGATGGTATTATCTTCAAGGCTAGAGTAATCAAGGACGAAGCAAATATGATCGAGGATGCCATTGTCTCTGAAAAGAAGATAGATGAAATGGGTGTGCAGAAGGAAGGAAGATCGTCAAATGTGAAACCATATCGACACCCTCATTACCAGGAAACATTTGAAGGAAGACAAGAAGGACGATATCAACATTATGAAGGAAGAAGATGGAATACTTGTCAATATTCATGGAACAAGGCATCACCAAACTACTCTTCGATAAACTATTATCAAAGACCAGCAACCACTAGAAATTGGAGAAGCTACAACAAAAATACATGGAATCAAAGGAAATAAAATTATGCAACAACTAGACACCAAGGATTAAGACAAAAAATAATTGATTTTGGATGGATAGATCATCAACAATGGAATGAAGAAAGAAGGAACATAAGAAAAACATATTACTTGGTTTCATCACATGTGAATCCTTTAATTGCAAATATTTGAAGACAAAGATTTTTGAAGGAGGGTACTATGTTATGACCCAAGGGGGGCATATATATGGCTAAATGTATATGATATGAACCCAAGGGGAGGGGGTGGGGGGGGAATATATGGTCGTAAATGTACATGTAATGTGTAAATATATATGTAATAGGGTCGGCCTAGTGATAAAGGTTCCTTATGTGCAAGTGTAAATAGCTATATATAAGATATCATGTATTCATTATTGGGGATGTAAATTGTGAAGTATGAATGGTATTTTGTTATTTGGAGGGGTTCCCCTATTCTTTAAGGAGTTATTGTGTAACTTATCTATATTGGAGTTGTGTTCCACGCTCACATTTTGTACATGGTGTGTACTTCTATTATTTTATGATATTTATGTCTAAATGTATATGATATGACTCCAAGGGGGGGCATATATGGGCTTAAATGTACATGTAATGTGTAAATATATATGTAATAGGGTCGACCTAGTGATCAAGGGGCCTCATGTGCAAGTATGAATAGTTTTATATAAGGTATCATGTATTCATTATTGGTGATGTAAATTTTGAAGTATGAATGGAATTTGGTTATTTGGAGGGGGTTCCCCTATTCTTTGATTTATTGTGTAACTTATCTATATTGGAGTTGTGCTCCACCCTCACATTCTGTATATGGTGTGTATTTCTGTTATTTTATGATATTTTGAGCATTTTGGATCATTACAGTGTTAGGGAAAGCTACAACCAAGGAATGATGGGATACGTTAAGGGCTTTGTATCAGTCAAAGTCTTTGGTAAACAAATTTTTCATGCAAAAGAAGTTGTACAACTCGAGCATGAAAGATGGAGACTTAGTGAAAAATCATGTGAATGCCTTCAATACTATGGTAAGTCAGTTATTATCTGTTGATATTAATATTTTTGATCGAGATAAGTGTATAAGTTTATTGTGCTCTTTACCAGACTCATGTGATTCTCTGGTTGTGGCCACAGGTAGTAATTCAACTACTTTAAGTTTCGATGATGTGGTCTCATCCTTTTTGTCAGAGGAGATGAGACGAAAGAACATGGAAGGAAAGAGCACAGATGCATTATTTGCAAGATGATGCTTCCAGTAAAGAAATAGATCTAAGTCCTCAAATGCGATATGTAAATCTAATGGAAAATCTAAATCTCCTAGAAAATTTGTAAAGGTATGCTAAAGATGTTGAAAACAAGGGCACTACAAGAAGCAATGTAGATCCAAAAGTGTTGAGAGAGGGAAGGGATCTGAAGATGCTCCTTCTAAAGAAGAAAAAACCTCCGCAGAAGGAGGGGATGTGTACTTGTCTTCTTCAAGCACACATGCAGATCATGAGGCATGGATGGTTAACTCAGGTGCATCTTTTCATATGACTCCTCACAAGGAGTGTTTTTTTTAATATGAAAGGTATGATGGAGGTGATGTTTTCCTAGGTGATGACTTGACATCCAAAATCATAGGACGAGGAAAAGTCAAGATGACGATGATTTTTTTTATTATTATTATTATTTCTAATCCTTTTTGAACTATGAAACATCAAAATTACTACATTAGTTATACCTTTTTCCAAGATAGAAAAACCTCCACACCATCAAATATTTATAACCAACTTAATATAGTTTGATCTCAAAAAGGATTAGGGGAGATAGAATGAACCACCTCACCTTAAACCTAAATCTAATATATCAAAATCACTAATATAATAACACATTCATAAACACTATTTTGATCTTTATACCTTTACTACATAATCTCCAACATTTACTACATAAATTACATTTACTACATAAATTACACCTTTTTCCGAGAGGAAAAAACCTCTATCCCATCAAATATTTATAACCAACTTTTATAATCCCAAAGGATTAAAGAAGGTAGAATGAACCACCTCACCTTAAACCTAAATCTAATATATCGAAGATATCAAAATCACTAAATATAATAACAAATTGATAAACACTATTTTAACAAAAATTATGTATATCATAATCCTCACCTTTTGCATTAGTTAATATTTAATAACATTATAAAACGAAATTCCATGACAAAGTGCCATGTTCAAGTTTAAATTCTAAAGTTAAAATTACTTTGTTAACTGCTGGCAAATGCTATCTCCCTCACGTCGATCTTTACCAAAATGTAGAAGAATTAAACAACCCCCCACCTTCCCCAATCAATAAAATAAACAACTATTAATAAAATAAACAACTATTGTTTTTGTTCTTAGCTAGATTAAACAACTATTAATAAAATAAACAACTATTGTTCTTGCTCTTAGCTAGATTACACACGTTTTGGATGCGACCAGATTCTAACCTTCGATTCTCCCTAGAATATCATTGTATTGTCGTCCTTTTAAAATTAATTTCATTGCTACGTACATTAAACACCCCCAATATTATTCTATCTTTCGTCCTTTTAAAATTAATTTCATCCCAGTGTTATTGGGCACGCGTTAAGTTAAGTACCACCATACTTAATGCATTTTCTGGGTATTAACTTAAGTACCACCATACTTAATGCATTTTGTTCGTTTGATTGTGAATAATATGTAGTATGCATTTTGTTCGTTTGATGGTGAATAATATGTATTTAATAATATCATGGAGTAAAGTTGACTTGTTGTATGTTGTTCAAGTGTTTAATATTAGTTTTAATTTGTTTTGTAATAATATAACAATTTTAATTTATATTCTAATTATTTATGTAATAATTATCTATGTAATTATAAAGTAAAAATCGTGATTAAGATTTCTGAGAAAGTTTTTTAGATTTGTGTTTTTTTTTTTTATCATTTCACATAAGATGATATATTTGAATGTAGCTTTTGTGTTTATATAATATTTTGTAAATTTAATTATTGTTAGATATTGAGGATAGTGTATTTATATTTTTATAGATTTTAACAAAAAAATTTGGTGCTAAAAGAAACTTTATTATCTCATAAATAAAGAGATCTCGTATCCCATTTGATATGTGGTTTGACTTGATCTTAAAATTAAAATTATTATTTATTATTATAATCCAAAAAAATTATTACAAGACTTTTAATAAACCACTATAAAAATAAATGCAAATAATTACATAACGATAATAGATGTGAAAATAGTAAGAAAAAGTACAACCCCACACACATAGGATTATAATATGAAGAAGGTCTTCTAATTTTCCAATCCTCCACACTTGAAAAATTGATATGAGCTAATTGAAATTAGAATGAATTTTAAGAATAATCAATTCCACTAGCTAATTGAAATGGAAGAACCATAGTACACATAATGAGAATTATATTAAGAAGAAAATGGTAAAGTAATTCAAAAGGAATATAACATAATGTATAGGCACATGTGTTTTCATTCGATGGTTTTCTCGGTTTACAAATTGTAGAGTTATAATGTAAAGCCTCGGTGAAGTAGTATTCAAGTATCTCAATAACGATATAATTATCCTTGAACATATATAAAAAAATTTTTTTTATTATATACTTATAAAATTTTATTTATTTATATATTTATATGTAATAAATAATTACTTACAAAAACACTATATGCTAAATAATTATATTAATAATTATCTTTTAACATATATAAAAATCTTGAAATTATTGGAGATTATAAACTTCTATTTATATATGTATATGTAATAAATAATTAATTATGAAAACACTATATTTTTAATAACTAGAGCTACGTTCAAAGGGGTTGGATCTAATGGTGGAAAGCGAGGAGTTTTTCATCGTTGGGTAAGGTTCAATTCTCGTGAGGGCTTCTTGAGGTAGTGGTCGAAAGTGTAGTTGCACTCAGAGATACTATATTGAATGGTATTGTGACCCGTGCACACATAAGTGGATCAAATCCCACCCCCATGTCCTTCAAATTTAAAGTCTCCAAGGTGTAGGACAGTGGGTGACAGAGTGTGTTGTTAAAGCACTCCTTGATGTTGAAGTCACCGGTTCAAAACCTGTGGGGACAAAAAATCCAACCATGTTAAGGGTTGGTGTGGCTCAGGCTGGATGTAATCCTCGGGTGATTTTAATGGCTTAGATGACCCTGAGTCGCAGTTTCTCAACCATAGGCTAATCTTGCAGGTCACAGATAAATTAGCAAACAAAAAAAAAATAATTAGAGCTACAACAAATCTAACACCACTCTTTGATAAAGGCCATAACTTTTTTTTATGCTTCATAATATATGTTATCCATACATTGAAGAGTTTCCATGCCACTTTACATTTTTACTCCAAATTCTTTCCATCTTATTTAGAAAATGACCATTTTATCTCATCTTTAAAGGTGGACTACTTGTTTAGAAAATTACCATTATATCTCATCTTTGAAGGTGGATTACTTGTTTAGAAAATGACCATTATATCTCATCTTTGAAGGTGGATTACTTGTTTAGAAAATGACCATTATATCTCATCTCATTGAAGAGTTGTCGTGCCACTTTACATTTTTACTCCAAATTTTTTCCATCTTGTTTAGAAAATGACCATTTTATCTTATCTTTAAAAGTAAACTACTAAACTACTTGTTTAAAAAATTACCATTATATGTCATCTTTGAAGGTGGATTACTTGTTTAGAAAATGACCATTATATTTCATCTTTGAAGATGGACTATACAAAAAAGAACAAAAACGAGGAGTATAAAATGGTACATATTGAACCACACTCCATGAATTTGCAGTAAACAATGGTCGGTTAAATGGTTTTACAATAGAGTCAAACATTTAAGTAAAATCCTCTTCTACATTAATGTTTACGATTTAGAGACCATGGTTGTCTAAAATTCTATAACATGGAGTTGCTTTATGCCATGTTTTAGATTAAATATCCATCTAATATGCATATCTCACCTTCTTTATTCTAATACATTGCTTTAGTGTTTTCTTTAGTATTGTCGTGCAACATATTTTGTTTTAGTTTTTTTTTTTTAAGTTTAGACGACGCTTAAAAAATTACAATATAGGGTCATGTTTTGCATCAAGTTGCTTTCTTTTTGACGTTTTCAATGTCGTCTTTTTCGACGCACGCACTTTTCAACTTCGTCGCAACAACGTAATGGATGTCACAAGAGTCTTTATGCATCGTTTTGTGTTGCAAATTTAAAAAAAAAAAACACATTTTTGCATTAATTTTGCATCGTTATTACATCAAACATGTGTTTTTTCATCTCATTATTGTCATATTGCATCAATATTGTGTGCATGGACATAATTTGCGTGTCATAGTGCATCGAATTGAAATTTGAAACTTTTGCATCTTATTAGAGATATATTTTTGTTGTATTATATAACATTTGTGTTGGGGGACATTATTAGAGAAAAGTATATATAATATATAATATATTTGATCTCAACATCATATTTATGTAGTTTGGGCATTGAAATTAGGAACTTTTACATAAAGTTAGGATCAAATTTGCAACTTGTTACATCAACGTTTCATCAAAATTTGTGCCATTTTACATTCAAAGTGAGTCATATTCAATCAAATTACGTCAAAGTTGTGTCATGTTAATTAATTATTTATATTAATGTAATTATTATTAATTATTTAATTATTTATATTAATGTAGTTATTATTAATTATTTAATTATTGTTATTATTTATATTTTAAATATTATTTTTATTGTTATCACATATTAATTTAATTAGTATTGTTTTCTTGTAATTACTATTTTTAAAATATTTAAATATTGCAAAAATCATGTATATATAAATACAATTATGAAATTTTACTTTGCATTGATATTCGTCAATTTTACATCATGAAAGTAAAAAAAAAAGTATCCATAAACACAATTTCACTCAATGAAAGAAAAAAACCAAAATGACCTTGACATTAGAAGTTGATTGAATTATTGTCAATTCCCTCCTCATTTTTTGAACTCTCCCCACCCCACTCTCTAAAAACATAATAAAGTAACTTGAGTTCAATAAAATAAAGAAAATGTAATAAAAACACATAGGTTAAAAAGTTATTAATACTATTTTATTTCTTTGAAGCACTCTCATCTTCATAGGTCTATAAAAATATAATATATTTCAATTAATGAATGAATAATTCAAACTATATATAAGTTAAAAAATAAACACATAATTAACAATGAATTATTTGGAACATGGATTGGAAAAATTCCACCATTTTTTCATAACCATTTCTTAGGGCATACTTTTATTCTTCGTTAGTAGGCTCACAATTATAGTTGTTTAATTGTATGCAATAGGAGAAAACATATTTAATAATGGCACTTGTTAAGCTAGTATATAGGCATAATAAATGATATTATATTGATAAACTTACAAAGCACCCCCCAATTTGTTGGGTATGAGTTATATTTTTTGCATGAATAACCCATGTATTGTACATTGGAATGGTAGCAAGGGAGTCTAACTAGCCCCTCTTTTTTGGGGATTTGGGGGCATAGCCCCTGATATTGATTTATTTTTAGTTTATTTTTGGTCCTTTTTGTCTTGTTTTTGGTGTTTTTTGGCACATTGCAAGGTAATTTCGTTGAAGGAATGTAATACGAATCAACGGATTAGGTTTTAGATGCTAAGCGATATTATATATGTGCAACTCTAAACATTTTGTGGGTTTTCCCAGTTAAGGGTTTCTAGGGTAAATCTCTGAGTACTATGTGTGATGCTATTGTTTTCTTTTTGTTTTATAAAGAATTTGTATGTGCATTGCTATACTATAAATGTTTAAAACCTACAAAATCAAGGACCCCATAGCTCGAATGAAAGAATGTGTAATTGTTAATTTCTTTGGGTATATTCATGCATGTACATAAGATAATATAATATCAAGTAAGTTTATCAATGTGTCACACACCCACTACGACAACTAAGAATTTTTTGTGTCTTTTCTTCGAGGGATAGAATCCATGAATTTCTACGGGGCCTAGCACAAACCATCCCTTCCCTTATCCTCCTCCAAGCGACCACAACCTGGCCTTAGCGCAAACGCCTTTCGCAACTTGCGAGTTGGAGAGTCAAGGCTCTCAACTCCTCTTTCTCCAAATGCCGATACCCGAAATGTGATACGGGTATGGCTCCCTCCTCACTAGTGCTTGCTACATAAAACCATAGGCTAGGCTAAGCACTAGCACTACTCGCAACTTGCAACTTTGCTAGTTGGAGTGTTGAGCCCTCGTGCTCCTCCTTTGCGAATCCCTGAGATGGGAGAGGTTAACGTTATGTGGACTCTTCCAAGTGACGCGTACATGCCCCTTGTATCCTCCGTTGTACTCTACTTACGAGCTGTGTCGCTGTCGCTCGTCGCACGAGACCTCAGCTCTCGGCGTTTCGTGACCTTAGCGATCAAGGTGCAACTTGTTCACCCTTCGAAACCCCGAACCATGATAAGTCAACAAAGGGGTTGACTCTTTCCCAGGTGACATGTGTCAACCACTTGTCACCCGATTCCACCTTTCTCTGGGCACTTGTTGTTATGCCACCTATCAACCACGCGGTCCCCACCTAACAGGTGTGCCACGTGTTCACACGAGCCCTCGATGCTCGACACTTCACGACTTCTGTAGTCAAAAGGAAGTTCTTTCAACCTTTGAACCCTTGATACGTGATACCACGCGGAGGTTCTGATCGAACGTTTCTCCAGTGGCTTGGATCCAACGACCACAATCACGTCGTGTTTTCACGAATCGTGAGTTCGTGCAGTCCTACCCTTGACCACTCCAAGTCGCGAGTCAACGAAATGCTACCCGATGGCCATGCGTCCTGTGCCGATGGACAGTTCTGAATACTTCGGGACTTTCAGGACGTTGTCGAGTCCACTCTCCTGCCTATGCAAAGGTTAAGATCGACGGTCAATAGAGGTCAGACAGATCCTTAGATCTACGGTCCTGGATCCCATCGCTACTTGTGAAGGCTGAGAGGGTCGAGGTGTTAATGCCTGCACTCCTCCTCTAAATCCCTTGGTCTTGACAGATATGGGGTATTTCCGAAAGGATTCTGAATGTTCATCTACCAAATGATGGGGTATTCTCTTTTGATAATTGGACTCGCTATCCTTTCTGAGCTTGAATCACGAAATTCAACCTCTCGGAGCTTCAAATTCTCACGACTCTGATGTAGTGACCGGGATTTCATTAAAACTACCATGAATTAAAACAGAGCGGAAATTTTGAAATTTGCTAAAAATTCGCTTACTCTAGCATATTCACTCCCAGATTTTTGATAAATAAAATAACATTTTACATAACAATTTTCATAACAAGTTAAATTTACATAACAATTTGCATAAAAGGTTAAATACCTCGTTCTGATGCTGTCGCTCCCTTCGCTTGAACCTATCCGCAGCCGCTTGCTCCTTAAGACACCCCAAAACCAGCCACCCTACTGACCAGTACGCCTAGCCCCAGGACATCGATGGACGTCCTAGCCCTCCGAGACCAAAACCCCTCAGCCCCGGTGCACTGTAAATCCCACCGTTAACTAACTCTGTCCCAATGCTCCCAAAATCTCCTCTCCTCGTCGAATGCATCAAAATGAATCCCTCCAAAAAAAATGAATAATTCCTTCCATGGTCCTTCTCCCTCCCTTATGCCTCCTTCACCGCCCTCGCACCTTCACTCCCCACCAAACACCTTATCCATACATTTATTTCTATTTAATGGTCTTATCCTTTACTTAATGTTCCTTTTACGTATGGGTTACGTTATCCCTTATGGGATATGTAACCCCATTTAACCTTATTTTATTTTCCCCCATTTTTTAATACATAATTAATCAATTACTTTAAATAATAATCAATTAATCACTAACCATTAATTTAATACTTAATCAATTAATGACTCACTTAATAATTAATCATTCATTAACCCCTAATTAAAGAGTTAATCATACTTCAGCTAATCATAATCAAAATAATTAATTAATAACATATAATTAATTAAGGTTATATAATAATTAATTATAATTAGCTAATCTTTAGGATTATTTATGAAATTATTCATATTAATAAGAAAAGGGTCATTACATCTGAGACCTTAGAGAGCTACTCTTTCTTGCATAAGGTTTCCATACCCGAATCGCATGAACCTTCAGACGGTTCTTGGGCAATTGTCCCTGATCTTAGTCGAGTATCTGGGTAAAGGTTTGGTATAGTTCCAAGGTTTATGGGGTAATTCCCAGGGAAGAGTACTCACGAGGAGCCTTCCTAGAATATTACAAGAATCAAGGAGACAAGACGATTCTTGGTGGAGCGAACTCATGCCCCAGACTTAATCATTTGTATAGAAACCAACTATGGCATGTAAGTATACACATGCATCCATTATTTCCAGTCTAAAACACTAGGCAATCATTCCACATAGAAATCATTATGGTCATATAAACATGATCTTGTATTCATGATATTCAATTCAAAATACAAGGCATAAAACACTTATTAGATCCACCAGGCGTGATGCAACTGCTGAGAGGGGTGCTCGTTTCCACCCAACCGTAGGCAAAGTGACTCCAAACGGATTTACCACTAGCCACCCTCAAGCTAGACCACAATGCTTTGAGATTCAGTCTCCTACTTCCATCTCAACGAAAGTCAAGGACGAAGGTTACTTTCCTTCTTCTGATATAGAAAAATAATCCAGGACAAAGGTTACTCTCTATCTCCTATGTTCAGAACTCCCTGTGTTTCCAGAGTTTCTCCAGTTCTCTTTCGTGATCCCTATCGCACGCGCTTTCTCTCTACCCTTTGCCACACTTACTGTCTTGCCTTTTCTCTGCAAGATTGTGTGTGGCGTGAATTTCCCCATCCGTGGTCAGGTCTGAGAGATTTTTCGGATGGGTGGTTCACCCCCATCCCATTATTAACTCTTGAGGAGCCTCCCCACCTACCAATCTAATGAAAAATCCATTCCAGGGTTAGAGAGTTGCTTTGGTCTTTAAGAAAGTAAAAACTAGTATGGTACTAGCTAGGTGGAAGTTAATGCAACCATTCCAGGTCCCTTCCACCACCTCTCATTAGCCATATTGGTCTCTTTTAGCACACCCCCCTCCCAGCAGTCATGCAACACATACTCATAACATAATTTACATTCATTGACCTTTTATACAAAGGTCTGTCAAATCAAACATTCACATCTTTGAGTTTGCCATAGTTCTTGGCCACTATAGTTACTTTTATAGACTAGAGGAAACAGGGTGTTACAATTCCCTCCCCCTTAAAGGAACATCGTCCTTGATGTTCTATCTATCAATATGACATGTATTTACAAAAGTAAACAAAATCGGATATGCCTGTTTCATGGCATCTTCCATTTCCCACGTAGCCTCATTTGGGCCAAAATGTTTCCACTGCACCTTGACCTGTGCAATGGTTCAGTTTCTGAGTGGGGTTTCCTTTCTGTCCAGTATGCATTGAGGTTCTATTAGGAATTATGACTCTATTTCCACCTGGATCACAGACCAATCAATTATATGATTAGAATCGTGTACATATTTCTTCAATAATGAAACATGGAAAACATTATGTGCTTTTACTGTGGGAGGAAGTGCTAGCCTATAGACTACAGGTCCCACCCTATCTAGAACTTCAAAGAGTCCACAATACCGAGGTGTCAACTTGGCACAAGCTCCCATCCTAAGGGAACTCTTCCTGGGCCTAACTTTGAGATATACGTGGTCTCCCATCTTGAATTCTCTTGGAGTTCTCTTTCGGTCGACGTAACTTTTCTGTCTGTTCTGAGCAGCCTTTAGATTTTGTTTTATCTGAATCACTTGTTGTTCCATTTTTTCAACATGTCGGGTCCAATAGTAATTCTGTTTAGAGGATTAATCCAACTGAATGGAGTGTTACACGACCTACCGTAGAGGACTTCAAAAGGACTCGTCTTCAGGGAGTCTTGGTAGTCGTTGCTGTAGGCAAATTCCACCAGTGGCAGGTAATCTTCCCACTTTTTGGGTTGATGCATTACATGCATCCTTAACATGTCTTCTAGTATTTGGTTCACTCTTTCCATATGTCCATCGGTTTGAGGATGATAGGTTGTGCTAAACAGTAATTTGGTCTCCAGACCAACCATCAAGGATTTCCAAAAGTTGGAAGTAAATTTCGTGTCTCAGTCAGACACGATCTCTTTAGGCATTCCATGTAGTCTGAATATCTCCTTCATGAATACATTGGTGATGTCTATTGCCTTGCAAGTCAACTTGACGGGGATAAAATGAGCAGACTTGCTCAATTTATCTACCACTACCATAATGGAATCATTCTATTTGGTCAAGGTTGGTAATCCGGTGATGAAATCCATGGAGCTGGTTTCCCATTTCCATTCCAGGATTGGTAGAGGTTGTAATAATCATGTTGGGTGTCGGTGTTCTACTTTAACCTGTTGGCATTCTATGCATTTGGCTAAGTACTCAACTATGTCTTTCTTCAATCTAGGCCAATAGAATTGTTTCCTAGTGGTTGTGATCATCTTCTGGTATCCTGGATGACCAGTATATGGTCTTTTATGTAGTTCATCCATTATGAACCTCTTCAAGTCATCACAATCTGGAATATAAAATTTGTTTTTGTAAGTTACCAGACCTCCATCTATCATCTGGTAGCCTTCATACTTTATCCATGTGGGTTCTTTCTCTAGGTACGAGGTCACAGTCTGGAAGAATGCATCTTTCTTGTGCATTCCTGACTCTTTCCTTGACATTCGTCTCCTAGGTGCTCACCACTGTTAGGTGAATTGTTTTCATACTTCTGCTAAGGGCATCGACCACCTTATTTTCCTTTCCTTTAATATGTTTGATTTAAAAATCAAACTCGCTAAGGAAGGCCATCCACCTAGCTTGTCTGGCATTGAGCTTTGGTTGGTCAAACAGATATCGCAATCGACAGTGGTCTGTCATAAGTACAAATTTCCTTCCCAGGAGGTAATGCCTCCACATTTTTAAGGCGTGCACTATGGCAGCCAGTTCTAGATCATGGGTCACATAGTTGACTTCATCCTCATTCAATTTTTGGGATTCATAGAAGACTACACTTCCTCCTTGCATAAGGACTCCTCCAAGCCCTTCCTTGCAGGCATCTGTGCACATGAGGAAGTCAGCTTTGGGATCAATGATCTTCAACATGGGTGCATGGGTCAGTAGATGTTTTAGGGATTGAAATCTTTCTTCACATTCTTGTGTCCACATGAATTTAGCTCCCTTCTTCTGGAGGGTAGTGATTGGACAACCAATCTTGGAGAATCCTTTTATAAATCTCCTATAGTATCCTGCTAAGCCCATAAAGGATTTGATATCTGAAATGTTCTTTGGGGTAGGCCATTCCATGATAGACTTGATCTTGTCAGGGTCTACTACTACTCCTTCTTAAGATATGATATGTACCAAGTAATGCATTTGCTTCTGGAAAAAGTCGCACTTGCTAAATTTGGCATAGAGATGATGTTCTCTTAGAACTTGAAGCACAAGTCTAAGTTGTTCCTCATGTTCCTCTCTATTCTTGGAGTAAATTAATATATCATCAATAAAAACCAGTACAAATTTGTCTAGGAATTTGCTGAGCACATTGTTCATCAAGCACATAAAAGTGGCAGGGGCATTGGTTAATCCAAATGGTACTACCACAAACTCATAGTGACCATATCTCGTCCTGAAGGAAGTTATGTGGATGTCTTCACCCTTGATTCGGAAACTATGGTATCCAGATCTCAAGTCAATCTTTGAGAAGATGGAATCACCTCCCAATTGATCGAATAGGTCATTGATCCTGGGTAAGGGGTACTTGTTCTTTATGGTTATCTTATTGAGTTGTCTATAATCTATGCACAGTCAGAGGGTACCATCTTTCTTTTCACAAATAGGACTGGTGCTCCCCATGGAGACACGCTGGGCCGGATATAGCCTTTGTCCATCATTTCTTTTAGTTGTAATTTAAGCTCAACTAGCTCGGGTGTGCTCATCCTATAGGGTGTCCTAGACACTATCACCACTCCTGGTGTAAGTTCTATCGAGAAGTCAATGTCCCTTCTCAGAGGTAGACCCGATACCTCTTCTGGAAATACATCTCTATATTCTCTTAGTGTGGGGTGGTCTTCGAGGCTTGGTTTGTCATCTTCAACTGATTCCAACACCTGTATCGCATATAGTGGACATCCCTTTTTGCAATACTTTCTCATTTGAAGGGTTGATATCCATCTCACCGAGACAGGTTTTTGGATCCCTTGAAGGGTTATCCTTCTTCCTTCTTCACTTACACATTCTAAGGTTTTATGGTAACAGTCCAATCTGGCTTTATATGTGGCTATCCAGTCCATACCAATCAACAGGTCATATGATCCTAGGGGTAGTATGGTAAGGGTTTCTCAAGTGGGGAATTCACCCATAGTGAATTGGCAAGATGGTATGACCTTTTCTACCTTTCTTTTGGTGCCAGTGGCTAACTGTACCAACCATGGATTGGCATGTTTACGTGGCTATAATTTACACTTATCAATAGCCTTAGGAGCTATATAACTCAAATTTGAACCAGGGTCAATTAGAATAGACACTAGATGGTTGGTGATCATACCTTCCATCTCCACCAATGAAGCTTGGTGGTCAGCTTGTTTACTATCTACGGCTTCATAAATTTGCAGCACACTCCTGGCCACATCATTGATAGTGGTAACTTCTTGAACATTGTAAATTCTCCAATTGTTCTGTTGTCAGTGCGGGCAGTCCCTAAGTAGATGTTCTTCTCCACAACCCCAAAATTTCAAGGGTTCTCTCTTTGGGTTATCAATCTTTCCTGGGGTAGATCCAGAAGGTTTATTTCCGCTCTGGGAGGGGAAATTATGCTGATGTACACTTCGGGTTGGGAAGCTCATCCTTGAGTCCTTTTTATAGTTTTTAAATCTTGGGGATTTAAACCCCTTTTTCTGGAATCCCAAACTATTCTTCTACTTCCAGCCTTCGTGAGGTTATGTCCGATGCCCCAACTGTTCATAACAATATCTTTCCTTTCAGATAGTGTCTTCTAGAGTCTTTGGCTCGTCAAACTCAATCCTATTCTGATAGTCCTTAGGTAGTCCACTGATGAATCATTGCACCTTTGCCTTTTATGCTTTTATATAGGGTATGTACCTCAAAAACTCGAGGAATCTGCTGACATATTCCTCTATGGTGATTTTTCCCAGTTTGAGTTCATAGAATTCGTTAGTCTTTTCATCGAAATACTTTTCCAACAGATACTTCTTTCTGAAGTTTTTCTCAAATTGTTCCCAAGATAGGTCCTCTTCGTGAATCCCTTTTACATTCTTAAGGTCTTCCCACCAAATGGAATCCTTTCCATTCAATTTGAAAGTGGCTACTCGGGCCTTCAAGTTTTCTGAGAAGTCATGGACTCTGAAATACTTCTTTAGTCCAAGCAGCCAGGCCTCCACTTCCTCCCCCTTCTTTATTTCACCATCGAAAGAGGGTGGTTTGGCCTTCTTGAATTCTTCGAGATTATGACTTTTGGAATTCTTTCACTTATTCCATTTTCTTCGGGAATAAGAACTATTTCTCTTACTAGAAGATCCCTCCAAGTTGCCAGTTTCCTTTCCAGAGGAATTGTTCAACGCTTGTCCCTTATCTCTGGGGTGGATCTTTCTCGAGGTGCTCTTCCTAGTGTGGCCACTTAAAAGACCGTGTTTCTGCATATTAGGTGGACTTCGACATTTATTTGTCTGTCATCGATCCGTGTGACTGGTGTTAGGTCCATGCTACAATTGTCTTTGTATGTCAGATAAAATCTGCAGTAAGACTGCATTAATTTCCATTTGCTTCTCTTGCTCTTTTATCAACCTCTCGTTGTCGGCCATGCAACTCTATAGTTCGACCATGAGGCTTCTCATAGTCTTAGCTAGATATGGAGGGGTCTCTACTGATCTCCTTTCGTCAGAATATTCCTCTCTATTATGGGAGACATCCCCCACTTCGTGGTGCGTCACCATTCTATGCGTTTGTAGTTCCCCGCGGTTGATCGTTCGCTTGTGTGCAGGAAAAACACTTGTCATTAGTCAATATTTATATTCATTTATAACCAACACATAATTCATATTTTTCAAATGCATACACACAATAGGAATTTTCATTCTTAACTTCGACATTTGATAAAGGGGGTTAAGGTAGCGGGTTACTCCTTTTAAGAGTACTTCAAATGGAATTTCTGCACAACTCATTCATGAGACCATGTAGGCCAAGTGTTGTAACCATGCTCTGATACCAATTTAAGACACACCCACTTCGACAACTAAGAATTTTATTTGTCTTTTCTTCGAGGGACATAATCCTTGAATTTCTACGGGGCCTAGAACAGACCATCCCTTCCCTTTATCCTCCTCCAAGTGACCACAACCTGGCCTTAGCGCAAGCGCCTTTTGCAACTTGCAAGTTGGAGAGTCAAGGCTCTTGACTCCTCTTTCTCCAAATGTTGATACCCGAAATGCGATACGAGTATGGCTCCCTCCTCACTACCACCTGCTACATATAACCATAGGCTAGGATAAACACTAACACTACTCGCAATTTGCAACTTCGCTAGTTGGAGTGTTGAGCCCTCGTTCTCCTCCTTTGCAAATCCTTGAGACGTGAGAGGTCAGCATTATGTGGACTTTGCCAAGCGACACGTACATGCCCCTTGTCTCCTCCATTATACTCTGCTTACAATCTTTGTCGCTGCCACCCGTTGCATGAGACCTCAGCTCTTAGTGTTTCGGGACCTTAGCGATCAAGGTGCAACTTGTTCACCCTTCGAAACCCTGAACCATGATAAGTCAACAAAGGGGTTGACTCTTTCCCAGGCAACATGTGTCCACCACCTGTCACCCGCTTCCACCTTTCTTAGGGCAGTTGTTGTTACACCACCTATCAACCACGCGGTCCCCACCTAACAGGTGTGCCATGTGCTCGCACGAGCCCTGGATTCTCGGCACTTCGTGACTTCTACAGTCGAAAAGAAGTTCTTTCAACCTTTGAACCCATGATACGCGATACCACGTGGAGGTTCTTATCCAACGGTTCTCCCATGGCATGGATCCAAAGACCACGATCACGTCGCGATTTCATGAATTGTGAGTTCATGCAGTCTTACCCTTGACCACTCCAAGTCGTGATTCAGTGAAATTCTACCTAACTGTCACGCGTCCTATGCCAATGGACGGTTCCAAATACTTCGGGACTTTCAGGATGTTGTTGAGTCCACTCTACTGCCTATGCAAAGGTTAAGATCGATGATCAATAGAGGTTTGAAATATACTTAGATATACGGTCCTGGATCCCATCGCTACTTGTGAAGGCTGAGAGGGTCAAGATGTTAATGCCTGCGCTCCTCCTCTAGATCCATTGGTCTTGACAGATCTGTGGTATTTTTTAAAGGATTTCGACCGTTCGTCTACCAAACGATGGGGTATTCTCTTTCGATAATTGGACTCGCTATCCTTTCTAAGCTTGAATCATGAAATTCAACCTCTCGGAGCTTCAAACTCTCACGACTCCGAGACCTTAGAGAGATACTCTTTCTTGCATAAGGTTTCCAGACCCGGATCACATGAACCTTCAGATGGTTCTTGGGAAATTGTCCCTGATCTTAGTTGAGTATCTGGGTAAAGGTTTTATACGGTTCCAAGGTTTATGGGGTAATTCCTAGGGAAGAGTACTCACGAGGATCCTTCCTAGAATATTACAAGAATCAAGCAAACAACACGATTCTCGGTGGAGTGAACTCATTCCCTAGACTTAATCATTTGTACAGAAACCAACTATGGCATGTAAGTATACACATGCATCCATTATTTCCAGTCTAAAACACCAGACAATCATTCCACACAAAAACCATTATGGGCATATAAACATGAGCATGTATTCATGATATTCAATTCAAAATACAAGGCATAAAACACTTATCAGATCCACCAGGTGTGATAAAATTGCTGAGAGGGGTGCTCATTTCCACCCAATGGTAGGCTCAATGACTCCAAACGGATTTACCACTAGCCACCCCCGAGCTAGACCACGATGCTTTGAGATTCAGTCTCCTACTTCCATCTCAATGGAAGTCAAGGATGAAGGTTACTCTCCTTCTCCTGATACAAAAAAATAATCCAGGATGAAGGTTACTCTCCTTCTCCTATGTTCAAAACTCCCTATGTTTCCAGAGTTTCTCCAATTCTCTTCTGCGATCCCTGTCGCACACGCTTTCTCTCTACCCTTTACCACACTTCCTCTCTTGCCTTTTCTCTACAATATTGCGCGTGGTGCGAATTTATCCATCCATGGTCAAGTCTGAGAGCTTTTACAGATGGGCGGTTCACCCCCATCCCCTCATTAACTCTTGAGGAGCCTCCCCACCTACCAATCTGATGAAAAATCCATTCCAGGGTTAGATAGTTGCTTTGGTCTTTGAGCAAGTAAAAACTAGTACGGTACTGGCTAGGTGGAATTTAAAGCAACCATTCTAGGTCCCTTCCAGCACCTCTCATTATCCATCATGGTATCTTTTAGCACATTCCCCTCCCAGTAGTCATGCAACACATATTCATAACATAATTTACATTCATCGACCTTTTATACAAAGGTCTGTCAATTCAAACATTCACATCTTTGAGTTTTCCATAGTTCTTGGCCACTATAGTTATTTTTACAGATTGGGGGAAACAGGGTGTTACACAATGTATGATAAATTACCACAAAAGTAAATCAATGGCAATAAGAGATTACATCAAAGAAACATAACAAGTTAAAAGCATATCAAAATCAATAAGTACAATTATATATTGTTTATTACCTTTATGGATTTTCGTTGGGGTGTATGGGGGTCCACTCCTCATGCCTCCATCTCATCAATGATCCTATTAACCTCTAAGACATCATTAAAAATGTTTTTAAATACTTTTTTTATCAACATCAAATGGTTTACCTTTTGTGTTTTTTTTTATCCTTATCAAGATTATGAATCTAATTATATGCAATAAGATAAAACATATTTAATAATGACACATGTTAAGCTAGTATATAAGCATAATAAATGATATTATATTGATAAATTTACAAAGAAACCCCTAATTTGTTGGGTATATATTATATTTTTTGCATTAATAACCCATGTACTATACATTTCAATGGGAGAAAGGGGTCCGACTAGCCCCTCTTGTTTAGGGATTCGAGGGCATAGCCCCTGAGATTTTTTTTATTTTTTATTTTTATTCTTTTTTGTCTCGTTTTTGGTGTTTTTCAACATATTGTAAGGTAATTTCTTGAAGGAATCTAATATGAGTAGATGGATTAGGTTTTAGATGTTGCGAGATATTATATATTTTATTGTAATGGTGAATTTAACACAATGAAAATAAGAGGTGCATCTCTAAACATATGCAAGTTTTCCCGATTAAGGGTTTCTAGGGTAAATCTTTGAGTACTATGTGTGATGCTATTGTTTTTTTTTTTTTTTTTATAAAGAATCTATATGTGCATTGCTATACTATAAACATTTAAAACCTACACAATCAAGGAATTTGTAGCTTGACCGAAAGAATGTGTAATTGTTAATTTCTTTGGGTCGATAAGATAAAATCAAATAAGTTTATTAATGTATAATAAATTACCACAAAAGTAAATCAATGGCACTAAAATATTACATCAACGAAATATAACAAGTTAAAAGCATATCAAAATCAATAAGTACAATTATATATTGTTTATTACCTTTGTGTCTTGTCGTTGAGGTGTATGAGGGGCCACTCCTCATGCCTCCATCTTATCAATGATCCTCTTAGACTCTAAGACATCATTAAGGATGTTTTTAAATATGTTTTTATCAACATCAAATGGTTTACCTTTTGTGTTTTTTTTTAATCCTTATCAAGATTATGAATCTAATTAGTAAATTTGTTCAAAACCACATAAAAAGTCACATATAAAATTAAATGACTATACATAATTAAATATAAAATTTAAAGGACTAAAAAATGAGTCACTAAAAAGAAGACTAATTAAAACATATTTCACTTGATGTAGTTTCTGCTCCTCCTCATAATCTCAAAGAATATCTATATCTATATCTATATCTATATATATCTATATATATATATATATAAGCATAACATAATAATATATTTATAAAGAATAAAGTCAATAATAATAATTAGTCATGATTCAAAGTATGACTATTCAAATAGGAACCCATTGGATTATACTTATAAATATACCTATTCCATGTAAAACATGTCAAATATTATTCAATTATAATTGTTGTATATGAAGATAACCCTATAGAAGTGGTTAAGGAGGTTGCTCCCTTGAAGTGGAAATTTTTTCTAATTAATACAATTGTCACATTCAATGGTGCATATTCTTATTATTTTGGACAACTTATTCATTATTAGCTATTAGGATCGTAACAAATAGTATATTTGGGATTCTTCTACGTAGATGTCGCAATGCTCCTTGTTTACTAGAATTATTTATTTTAGACTAATGTTTATGGTATTCTTTTGACCACTCCATCATGATAATGTCAAAAATTTCTTGATGGAAAAGTCTACCACTTCCAAATTTCACAACTTCTCATTCTCCATCAACTTGTATATCATCATACTCATAATTGTTTTCTTTATCTTCTATCAAGATAGATCTTTTTATCTATTCATTCTCATCTTTTCACTTTGTGTTCAAACATTACTATGCACATCATAGAAGGAGTAAGTACAATAAAAAAACTTTAGTATATTGTATTCAATTACATTCTGAATTTCATTGAAAAATGTAGGATAAATCGTACCACAACTTACATGCTTATAGTGACTGCAACTAAGACCTATGAATGCATGTAATCCATGTCTAGGTATGGTCTCTCTCTTTTTGTTACACTCTTTATAAATGCTTCAAGAATTTTTATTAAGCTTTTCTACAACATAAAATAGACTATAGTAAGTAATGATTAAAATTATAAATGAAACTCTTTGTAAAATATGCACATATTTTTCAATACTATTCAACAATAATGAAGTACGTAATTACAACTCACTAGGGTGATTCTTGTCACTACCTTCACCTTTTATTCAATTATGTTCCTCGTATGTTTCCCTGCATCTAGCATCATCATCCGATCCATCTCCATTGGAAGCCATATACCCTATAGATCCATTACAACTACACACTACTCAGTTAAGTACATAAAATCCATGGTATAAAATGTATGCATAATTTGACATGAACATTAGAAATACACTCACAAAACATTAAGATATGAAAACACATATAAACTAACCCTCTAACTCAAATACATATGCATAGACTAACCCTCTAACTTCCTAACCAACTATTAAACAAACACCTAGCCCTCTAGCCCACTATCCTATTTAAACATGAAATTACTCCATAACCCCTAACCTTATACCCACTAACCTTCTACCCCATAACCTAATGTATCACTCTATTATAACATTGGCTTATGCAATCTCTAATTGGTTTTCCTAGTTCAAGATTTATTTTGAACTACTTCTAAACGGATTTGGTCAACCTTAGTTATTCTTCTCAAAAAGATGGTTGGTAATGTGTAAAGATAAGTGAAATATTCACTGAATCCTCCCTACTAATATGGGTATCAAAGTACCCATTGAATTGAACTACTTGATCACTCTTTCTGCTAACTTAGTTTGTGTGAATTGTATTTTGATATGAGGATTTCATAGTGTGGAATCTAATTACCATATTCTATGGAACATCTTCTGGTAGAAAATTTGGAGGGTTGGGAAAACAAGTTTCATTGAGTCTCCTAAAAAATATTTCACATTGCACTATTAGAAATTTGACTACACTCAATATTTACAAGGTAAAAATTGAATTTGTAATACTAAGCTCTCCTTTGGAAATGTATCTAGTCCATAACTCCATGGTGGGAATTTGGTCTACAAATCAAGGTTGCGATAAAAGGTTTCTTATTAGTCTTAGTGTTAGTAAAGGTTTAGTCCTGTATTCAACTCTCTACTTTAGTATTGTTATTACAGATTCTGATTGGAGTTATTCTTCTACTTATTAGTTGGTAGGCATAAAAATCCCATTGATAATTGAGCTATACAATTTATTTTAAATATACATGGAAGCATAAGAATATCAATGGTAGCTAGAATATATCGAAGAGAAATAGTGATAACCAATATAACTAGTATTGGATTAACTATATAGATTATTCAAGCTAACTGTTATTGGATTTTTGTGTGTATTAGTTTGTAGGCACATCAATTTTGCATAAGACCTTTGTCCCCTAGTTTCTCAAACTTTTCCCTAGTTATCATAGGAGTTTCATTAGATTTTTTAGGGGTATTAGCACTACCCTCATCTTGAGGGATATGGGGTTCCTTTTGGTACAACCAATTACCTTAGTGAATTATGGGTTATTACCTTAGCGATTCATGAATTATTTTTAAGGGATAGAAATTAATAATTTAATGATAATAATAATAATTTATGACAGACCACTTGGTTAGCTCAAGTGGTTGTATGCCATGATTTACAAGTAGGAGGCCTTGAGGTCAAGTCCTAAGGATTTTTTCCATTATGATATGTTAATGGGCCTCTGTGGGTTGATCCTTGATGTCTCTACTGGGTTAGGTGTACTATATTTTACATTGATGGTAACCTCATAACAAGGTCTCTAATTGCATCATGACACGTATACTTAAGATTTTGGAGCATACTATGAAATGTGCCAATTGTAATGCTACCAAATTTACCAACTTTATGAGAACCCTCCAAAGTTCTCATTTTCTTGGAGGTCGCATTTTATGGTTGTTTGTACCCTCATTTAAAAACATAATGTCGTTGGNNNNTTTTTTTTTTTTTTTGGGGGGGGGGGAGGTTAAAAATTACAGCCTTTTCCACCATGGTCCTTAATTTCGTTAAAAAAATCCTTAAAATCAACACTTGAATCAAAATGTGGTTTACCAATGGCACCCCTTTTTCTTTTCGAAGTTAAAATTACAATTGTTTTAAAACCATAGACTTAAAAATTGGTACCATTGCAATCAAAATATTAAGTCAACCCTCAAATTGAAAAGTGGTGTGATGAGTACACCTCTTTTATTTTTTTAAGGTTAAAATTACAACGTGATTAAAACCATGGTCTTAAAAACTTGTACCATTACAACCAAAATCTTAAAATCAACCCTTGAATAAAAAATAGGTCATTAGGGGAATTTTGAGGTAAACAATGGGCTTAAAAAAAAGAAGTCCTATCAAAATCAAATTTAAAAGAACCAATAGGATTCGAGATGATGGTGTCAACATAACGGTAAACATTTTTCGAAGGAAAGGAAGAAAACTATTTTTTTAACCATATTTTCAACTTAGCTCCTTATAGGGTTACTCAAATTTCAAGTGTAGGAAATTGTTGGATGTGGAATTAAATTCCACATCCAACGATTAACCACTATGCATACTTTTGATAGACCTAGAGTGAGATAAACTATAAATACATGAAAAAAAGAAACATATTCCCCCCCCATGTATTTCCAGTTTATCTCACTCTGGGTCTATCAAAGGAATGCAAAATGGGTACTTGTTGGATGCATAATTTAATTCCACATCCAACGATTGACTACACTTCAAATTTGAGAAAAGCTACAAGGAGGTAAGTCAAAAATATGATTAAAAAAAATAGTTTTCTTTCTTTATCTTTAGAAATTCATAACCCTTATTTTATTATTTCAGCTATTATTTTATTGTTTTCCTTAGGAGGTCCATTTTAGACCTCAAATTTCCCCTAATGGAGAGTAGTAGCACCATTTTTTTATTTCAGACTTAAAATTCCAACATTTTTTAAACTATTGTTTGCAAAACTATCATTGTTTCAATCAAAATTGCTATACTCACACATACTCCACCATCATTCTCCTCTTGAAATAATTTAAGGAAAAAAAAAAAAAACACTTAATTATTTAAAAAAACAAATTGATTTAAAAAAATCTTGAGTAAACTTTAAAAGGATAGAATTAAAGACAAAATTTAAAAGATTTAAAAAATATCTAGAAAATAAATTAAATTTATAAAAATAATTAAAAAACAATAAAAGGGAAATTTAAAAAATCTTTGAAAAGGAAAACTTAAAAAAATAATATTATAAATCAAATACATCTATAAATAAAACATAAAGAAATTTAATTTAAAATATTTTTTTTGAAATGAAGAAAAAATATTAAGATAATAAAAATAAAAAGAAACGACATTAAAAATGAAATTATAAAAAAATATTAAAAGACATTAAGAATTAACAAAAGAGAAATTATAAAAAATAAAAAATTATGACGATGAGGGTTAATGTACACTGAAACCAAAATTGGTCTATTGTACCTTAAGAGAGGTAAGAGATTACTTGGATTTCTTTAAAATGTTATTATATGCTCAAAAAGAATTAGGAGAAGCATTCCAAGATCACTATATTTTTGATGACTTAGAAGGGTAGGAAGGTCGGTATTGCGACAAATATTTTGAAATTGAGATCTAATTTGGGCATATGTAGGGCACTCTAGGAGAAACTGATTTTCATCTTCAACTCGCTTAGTGTCACAAAGGTGATAAATTCTTTCATGTCATGGTGTTTTAGGAATTGTCCAATGCCCAATTTCACTATGCATCTCATGAGAATTAGTTCTTATTTTAGCAATATTGATTCTCTTCTTTACGCTAGTCAAAACAAAGATATAATTTTGATCTTCAAGATTAGGGTTAATGACCTCCTTATGATATCTTGATTTTCTTTTATCCTCTAATTCTTTATCGCACCATAGAATCTCCTTAAATTTAGCTCGAATAATATTTTTAATATCATAAGTATTTTTCAGAATAACTTTTTCTTTTATTCCCAAATGATTTATCCAAGACTTGGCATCATTATGCCATCCCTGCTTGATCCGTTGGTGATCTTGGATAGAGTCTAAAGAAATTTTGGGCAGCCTCTTATCATCCATGTTGCTTATATGGATCTTGTACATTAAGTAACTAATCATAGTCATGCTCCCAATTGGGGAAATAATCGCTTCTATGAGGAGGTTAGTATAGGGCGTACTGCCTTTAATTTTGCGATTATAAGTTATAAAATTCTTTTGGATTTGATCTATCTTTCTCTAGAATTTTTTGAGGATTTTTGAGAGATACTGAAACCCCAAACTTCACATCCATATAATATAACAAGAGTGACAAGATTCTCAAAGAGAAGTTTTTTCTTATCCTAAAGACAAAGGTATGCTAATTTAAAATTATTTTCAAGCCCATAATAAGCTTTCCACCCTCCATTTATCATTTTCTCAATTTTGTAGTTCCAATTGAGCTTGTGATGAATATCAATTCCAATATACTTGTATGGAGGAACTTTCCGCAAGCTATTGTTTACATATATGAAAGTTTCGTAGGCGATCTTGTTAAATTTAATTATCATAACCTTTGTTTTGATAGTGTTCATAATGTAACATCCTTCTCTTGCGCACACCTGATTTGACTTATTCTTTGAGGACACTTGTGTGCAAGTGATCCAGTTCATTATATGATTGACTGTTTCACTTATGGATTATGATGATATTGTGGCTATGATGATATGTTATTTGATTATATATGTGTCGACAAGTGCTATTGACTAGTTTCTCCTGAGTGTGCAAGACTCTTGACATATTGAGGATGTTGATGGAATCGATGGACCTCCTTGGACTCCAGATCGAGTAAGGGAGTGGACTATTATGGTTTGAGATTTCTTTTATTGCATATGTAACATATGAATGGTATATTATGGTGTTGTTTATGGATTAATGACATGTTTTGTAGATGGATGTAGACTGACGATAGCTTGCCAATCAGACTCACATTTGAAGTAAAGGGGCCATGCATGACAACCAAAGATATTGAGGGAGAGGTGTGGCAACATCCCTGCCACAGCCTACTAGCACTCTCTCCATGGCTTGAACTGTAGGTTAATGATTACCTAGTTCGAGAGATCCACGATGTTGTAAGGGAAAACTGAGACAGTCACTCACAGAGATTCTAAAGGGCACACAATAAGGCAGGGTCCTTATTTCTTATAGGCCCTTAGTCTCCCACAAGGTCCACTAATGGAGTATTGACTCCAAGGGAAGATGTTTACCAAAATCATTCAAAAGGCGAGTGGAACCCATGGAGAATGTAGTGCGTCTTGAAGGGAATGTCGCATAAAAAAAACATGAATGAAGGCGAGTGGCACCCTTGGAGAAGGTAGTGCGCCTTGAAGGGAACATAGTGGTTTTTAACACTGGTGAGTCAATGAACCTAGGTACCTAGAAAACAATGTCTCAGTATGACTTGGTCAACATTAAAATGAATGTTGTACGAGTAAAGATTAATAATTATAAAATTTCCCTTAAGAACATTTTTGCAAAGCCTAGTTGAATTTAGAACATAGGTCTAATTGGGATATAAGGACTAAAACTAATTAATCAATAAATAAAGGGGGTTGAAGAAAAATCAAATTTAAAAATTAAAGGAGAAAGAATTTATCCAAATTTTTTTAATTGTTGGCTATGTGCAAAACTCACTAATTTAGAACTTAGACCAAAAAGGGGAAACTTAAATAAAAAAGGAATGTGGAACATAGAGGAGAATCTAGTCTAGAGAACTTTCCAAATTCAAATTCAACTAAGATTTAAGAAAGACGTCAGTCAATAAGGGAATGTGAGGGAATAAAGGGACATCGATGAGTTTTTTTAGGAACGCTTTTAGGTGGGTGAGGGAAATTGCCAATTTAATTTAATTAATTAAATGGATTTAGAGTGCAACTAAGGGATCGAGTGAAAAGTGCACAGGGGAGAATATTCCTAATAAAAATTTAATAAAAATAATTAATGTGCATTTTGGAAACTAGTTACTAAGAAGAATCTATAAAAATAAATGGCAGAGGAGGGGAATGGGGCACGTTTGGTATGTGTAAGTGTAACTCTAAAAATACAATGACTCACAAGCTAAATTTTTTACCAAAGATACTTGGATATGTTTCCTCAATGGAATAGCAATTTCATGTTCTGAATCATTCTAGAAATAGCGTTATTGCAAAAATGGTGAGATGACCTGTAAATAACATACCTTAGAAAGCATCATCAAAAGAATTTATCCTTCCCTGAATTCCGGCCTTCGTTTCTTCACCTTCCCTCCGAAATTTGGCTTAGATATCATTTGGTTACCTCAGATACCTATAGGTATTCAATATGCTCAAGTGTGTATTAAATGAGAGAGCCTTGCCTCTTATTTATACTCTCCAAGTAGCTTCCTTAACATCTTCTAGGTCACTTTGCCCACTTTCCTTATTTTGGTGTTAACCCACTTCTAATTTCTCCATTGAATTTATTGTTTAAATAATTTATTTTGTATTCACTTTGAATTATAGTACACTCATCACTTCACTTTATTATTTAACCTCTAAAAACTCTTAAATCACTTTGACTACTTTGACCTTTTGGGGCTTCTAGATGACATATGAGGGTCCTCCAACTTCGTAAGGCCATAACTCTCAAACCGTGAGGAGCTATGTGACATTCCACATACCACTAGAAATGGAATGAAATTTAATATCCATATAGAATAGTATTACCTTCAAATATATAAAAAATTATACCATTATACATCAAACAAACTTGGGTCCATTACCCAAACCTGGGTTCTCCAACTTCACATGGTCATAACTCTCTAACCGTGAGGAGTTATGTGACGTTACACATACCACCAGAAATGGCATGACAAGAACTATCCATATAGGATAGTTTCCCTAAAAAATTCACTATCCTTCATCTCATTATTCCACAATTAGGCATGGGTTCTCTTACTCCGCAAAGCGTCTTCCCGTGAGGGCTTTCACCATAAGGGGACCACTTTGGAGTTCATCCACATTTAATTCTTATCAACCATGACAAGACAATAATGAGTCATCTTTACATCAAACAATCTTGGGTCCATTACCCAAAATTTCATGATGCGGGGCGTTCTTCAACAATTGAAATCAATGACAACCAAACTTAATCAAGAATCTCCCCCTTTGGCATTGATGGAAAAACACTGATGCAATACTGAAATATCACTCATGCTCTCTTTGGAACCATGCCTCTGTCCTCTGCATCTAATAAATCTTCTCCCCCTGGAACCATGCCTCTATACTCTACATCTGATAAATCTCTCCCCCTTTGTCATCAATGGAAAATGTATCCTTCCATCCAGAGCTACTCCCCTTGACTGAATTGTCCTCTTATGGTGATTCCTTGTGTACATATAAGACATATAAGATAAGAATTCAAAAATAATTAAAAATCCATTCATTTTGGAGTGGAAATAACTCCAAGTCTTTGGCGAATATATTCAAAGGATTCCCGTGGAAGTGGTTTTGTAAAGATGTCTACCACTTGTTCTTTTGTGCCCACATACTCAACTCTGATGTTCTTTTCTGCAACCTTCTCCCGTAGAAAGTGATACCTGATTGGAATGTGCTTTGTTTTGGAGTGTATCATCAGGTTCTTCAAGATACTGATGGCGCTTGTATTATCACAATAGATTAGAATGGGCTCATCATACTCAACCTATATATCTGTCAAAGTTTCTTTCATCCAAAGTACCTGTGTACAACATGATTCTGCTGCAATATACTCTGCCTCGGTTGTATATAAAGATATTGATGATTGTTTCTTGCTTAGCCATGATACTAAACCCTCACCCAAGTAGAACGCTGCTCCACTGGTGCTTCATCGATCATCAATAAAACATGCCCAATCTACATTTCTGTAGGCAATTAGTGATAGATCCTTTCCTTTTGGATACCATAATCCAAACTCTTATGTTCCTTTGAGATATCTGAAAATCCTCTCCACTGCTAATACACGTGATTCCTTTGGTGCTTCTTGAAATCGTGCCACTTGTCTAACTGCCTGCATTACATCTGGTATGGATGTTGTCACATATAGTAGGATGTCAATCATTGATCTGTATTGCCTTTGATCCGTAGACTTCGAATCATCATCTTTGCTCAATTTGCAACTGGTTTGCATGGGAGTGATAACTGGTTTGCAATCATCCATTTCAAACCTCTTCAACATTTCTCTGATATACTTGGTTTGAGAAATAAAAATTCCTTGATTTCTTTGACGTATCTGAAGTCCCATAAATGATGCAGGAGCATTTCCCACATCAAGCAAGCCAACGCAGAAGTGAAGGACAACTGGACAAGCCCAACACAAATTTTGAAATTGTCTCGAAGATAATGTGCCAACCTTAAATGTGATAGTAAAGAGGGGTGTACTTTTATATTGTATTCAGACCTTGAGCATCCCACTCTCGTCTGATGTAGATAGAGGCATTTATGTTGAGATGAAATAGGTAGGTAGAATTGAATATTAGATTAGACAGTTTTAGAAAGAAAGAGGGAAACATGATATAGACACCCTCATTGTGTATTGTAACATTAGCATGATTGTAGAGGAAGAAGAGAAGCAGAGAGCTGTGTAGTAGACTCCATGTATAGAAGTTCTGAATTTATATAAAGAAAGCTGTGATTCAGACTCATGGTTTTTACTTATTCTCTGTGTATGCATTTTTGAATGTTACGTTCATGAATGGTTTATTCTTTCTGTCATGCAATTGTGTTTATGCTATGTATGAATGATTTCCTATTGAATATTTGGAATCTGAGAGAGGAAGAGTAAGGGGAATGAGTTTCAATTGCTTCTTTGTCTAAGCAAGATCCCTGCAAGGAGTGTAGTTGAATTGTCCGCAAGGAGTGCGTCGACAAGGAGTTCAGAGGGTTGTCTCTGAAAGATCAGGAGAGTTAGATCTTGTTCTCATTTCCTCAGAGTGCATTTGGGAAAAGGATCCATGCAAGGAGCGCGCAGGCCGAGTGAGGTCTCAGGGTTGTGAACCTGAGAAAAATATCGAAAGACTGCTACTGCAGGTGTGCACAGAGTCGAAGGGTTCTCAGATATTTGAAAGTATCTAAAGGTTGCCGCAAGGAGTGCGTGCAAGGACCCTCTTTGAGGTTCGAAGTTGTGAGAATCTTTGGAGAAGTAAGGCCTTTGAAAATGTAGAGGGGCATCGAAAGTTTGTAGCACAAGCGGACAAGTCCAGGGAAGAGTTCTTGGTTTTCCTTCATATAAATCATCAAAGGGAAGAAATCGACGGTCAGGAATCTGTGGGGAGGATTAGTGAAACCCCACTAGCCGTCAGATCTGCCAGAGAAGCGAGGAGATTATAGTTGCATCTGGAGTTCAAGCTCAGGAGATTGTGGATAGCCGGATCTACACATAGATACCCGTCAGCCGTTGGATTGACCAGGAGTTGCATGAAGGTTAAGCTTCATGAACGGGAGGAGGAAATTTCTGACGAGAGGCGTGGTCATCGAGATTTCGTCATTCACGAAATTGGGAATCACGAGGACGAGTGATTCGAAATTTTCATAGTGAAAGTCCCAAAATCAATCAGGGCTGTTCATCTCTAGAGGACGCGTGGCGACAATAGAGGCTATCGGGGGAAATTATGACAGGGAAGCCAAATCGACATATCAGGATTCGGCCTTTCGCGAATCTTGAAGACAAGGAAACTAGACCATTTGAAATCGCGAATCACAAAATAGCGAGGAGCGGCGAGGACCATCCATCCTTGAGGACACGTGGTCAAGATCGACGCCTTCGAGAAATTCCCCGAAAGGAAAAGTCAATTGTAGGGAAATCGAGAGTCAGGAAATCAAGAATCCATGGACAAGAGGCCCAATACATATTGACACTCGAATACTCGAATCCTGATAATAGATAGGATTGTGGTCATATAAGGAAGGGTCATGTGGACTGGGAGCATAGCCAGGAGGGGCTGAATAAAAAAGGAAGTGCATCGGGATATTGGAGATCGAGGATTCGAGGAAACAAGTGTTAGTGACATTGGGGATTGGAAAACCCCGAAAGCTAATTGTTATTTTCTATTGAGAATGGAGAAGCGCTCAAGCCTAAGGGATGTAACGAGCAGTACAGACCTGTGGGTCAAATATTAATAAGGATTCCAGGGGAGAATCAAAGGAGCCACTCCGGCTCGAGGGTAATTTAGAACGATCCTTAAGACTGGGAGGTTAGGTGCGAGGCCTGCTGAGGTAGGTGCCCAGGTGGATACACATCAAGTGGTATCAGAGCATGATTCTTGTCTGTATATTTTAGATGAGGGAGGCATAAGAGGTAAAGAGAACTCTGATACACATCAAGTGGTATCAAAGCTCAAAAAAGTTTTTTTGCTTTCTGTAGCAGGGAAAAGGAGAATTCACCATGCCACCGAGGAGAAGAGATATACAATCACCCAATCCAGAAGAGGAAAGGGAGATGTCCAGAGGAAGGGGTAGGCAAGTGCAGAACCCAGAAGTATAAAGAGATCTGCATAACATACGTGCTATACTTGTGGACGTGGAGATAAGATAAAAACACACAGCTGATGTAGGAGATATCAGTGAGTCCGAAAATGAAGATGATGCTGGACATGGAGAAGAAGAAATCACAACAGAAGATGCAGCAAATGAGCGCTTGCTTAAAGCTGTTGCAAGAATGGGTGCAAAGGCGAAGATGGACATTCCATTTTATGAGGGAAATATATATGTAGAAGAGCTTCTAGACTGGATTAGAGATCTAGACACATATTTTGACTATGAAGATGTTTAAGAGGACAAGAAGGTCAAGCATGCTGTCACAAGATTGAAGGGACACACAACATTGTGGTGGGATGAAATACAAGCAGATAGGTGTTGCCAAGGTAAGCAAAAAATTAAGAGCTGGGACAACATGATTGCAAAGATGAAAGAAAAATTCATCCCCATGGATTATCAAATTACTCTATTCAGGAGAATGCAGAACCTGAGACAGAAGTTGATGTCAGTGAAGGAATATACAGAAGAATTTTACAAGTTGAATATCAGGGCAGGTCATCATGAAAGCAATGATGAAAAGGTAGCTAGGTATATGAATGGCCTGAGATATGAGATTCAGGATGAGATGAGCATGGTAACCATCCGAAATTTGGAATATGCTTATCATATGGCTCTGAAAGCGAAGGAGAAGTTGAGCTGAAAACAAAGTCAGAGGGGTCGAGGCAGAAGTCAACCCAGAGGCAAGTCAGTTGCCCAGGATAGAAACTAGAAGCCCAAGGAGGAATGGAAGAAACCCCCGACTCGAACAGAGAGAGGTGGGACCTCACAGAGGGGGGCATATGCAGAGCAGAGAGGATAGCATAATGAGAAGAGAGGAGATTATGCTGACAACAACAATTTTCCTCATACTAGAGGTAGGGGAAGAGGCAGAGGTGGAGTAATTACATGCTTCACATGTGGAAAGAATGGGCACAAATCTTATGAGTGTCTAGAGAAAAAGAAGGAAATTAGAGAAGCTCACATCACTGAAGTGCAGAGGCAGGATGTTGAGGCAGAAGACGCTGAAGGCGGAAGATCGTTGATGATGCGAAAATTCCTTTTGACACCTGAGAAAGAGGTGGAAAGTTCAGTCCAAAGGACCAAACTTTTTAGGACTGCTTGCAAGACCAAGGATAGAGTGTGCAAGGTCATTGTGGACAGTGGTAGCACAAATAATCTCATTTCAACCGAGATGGTAGAAAAGCTGGAGCTGGAGACGATTGAACATCCAAGCCCATACAAAGTTTTGTGGCTACAAAAAGGACATCAGGTAACTGTTACCAGGCAATGCTTGGTTGAATTCAAGATAGGAGGATATAATGATAAGATCTTATGTGATGTCATTCCTATGGATGTTTGTCATCTATTGCTAGGTAGACCATGGAAATATGACAGGAATGTGATTCATGATGGGAGAATGAACACATACACCCTAGAGAAGAATGGGAGGACACACATGTTGCTTCCAATAAAGGATAAAGAAGTAAAGCCGAAGGTAAGCAACACTGTACTTCTCATGAGTGGGAAGGAACTTCTTATATAGGTCAAGAATAAAGAGGAACCACAATTCATTGTGGTTAGAAAACCGAAGATTGTTTTGACCAGCACAAGAGTGGATGATTTTCCAAAAGAAGTTCAAGAACTACTAGAAGAGTTCGCTGACATAGTAGTGGACGAACTACCTCGTTCATTGCCACCTATCAGAAGTGTGAGTCACCATATTGATCTCATACCTGGAGCCAGTTTTCCAAACATAGCCGCGTACAGATTGACGCTATAGGAGAATGAAGAAGTTAAGAGGCAAGTCCAGGAGTTATTGGACAAAGGTTTGGTCAGGGAAAGCTTGAGTCTGTGTGCTGTTCCAACAATACTCAGTCCAAAGAAAGATGAGGCTGGAGGATGTGCATTGATTTGAGAGCCATTAACAAGATAACCATCAGGTACATATTTCCATTGCTGAGGATGGATGATCTGATGGATTGCTTAAGTGGAGAAAAGTATTTCTCAAAGATTGATCTGAAAAGCGGTTATCACCAGATTCGCATGAGAGAAGGTGATGAATGGAAGACAACATTCAAGACAAATGAGGGTTTGTATGAATGGCTTGTTATTCCGTTTGGATTAACAAATGCACCGAGTACCTTCATGAGGTTGATGAACGAAGTCTTGAGGGAGTTCATCGAAAAAATTTTCATTGTATATTTGGATGACATACTGATTTACAATAAGACAGTGGTAGAGCATCTGAAGCATTTGGCTACAGTGATGCAGAGATTGCAGCAAGAGAAGCTGTTGATAAACATGAAGAAGTCCTCATTCATGAAGACAGAGCTCATTTACTTGGGATTTTTTATTTCTATAGATGAGTTGAGGATGGATCCAGATAAGGTGGAGGTAATAAAAAATTGGCCATCACCGAGGAACATATTTGAGGTGAGAAGTTTTCACGGGTTGGCTAGTTTCTACCGAAATTTCATTTGAAATTTCAGTGGAATCATCACAGCGATGATGGATATAGTGAAGAAAAGGAATAAATCTTTCCACTGGACAGAAGAAGCTGAGAAGAGATTCAATCTGTTGAAGAGGAAGATCACGGAACAACATGTTCTGGTGTTGTTGGATTTCCGAAAAACATTTCAAGTGAAATGTGATGCAAGAGGGTTTGCAATCGGGGTGGTCTTGAGTCAGGAAGACATGCCGATAGCATACTTCAGTGAGAAGCTGAATGAAGAAAAAGTGAAATAATCCACTTATGATAAGGAGTTTTATGCTATTATACAGGCATTAAAGATATGGAGGCATTATTTGATCCCGAAAGAGTTTGTTTTATATAGTGACAATCATGCACTGTAGTTTGTGACTCAACAGGAAAAGTTGAATCAGAGACATGTCAAATGGGTTGAATATATGTAGAATTTCTCTTTTGTGATTAAACATATTTCTGGTACTGCTAACAAAGTTGCTGACGCTTTGAGCAGGAAGTGTTTGTTGTTGCAGGAGTTTAAAGTCAAAAAATTGGGTTTTGATGATCTCAGGGACATGTACGCAGATGACCTAGACTTTAAGGAAGCGTATGAAGTAGCTGAGAATATAGTTATCAGAGATAGCAGCAAATGGGCTGAATACATGATCCAGGAAGGATTGTTGTTTAAGGGCAATCAACTATGTATTCCGAATTTCTCCATGAGGGAGAATCTGCTGAAGGAGAAACACAGTGGAGGATTGGCCGGACACTTCGGTCATGAAAAAACATTCGCAAAGCTGAGCGAATCATAATTTTGGCCACGGATGTGATCATAGGTCAAGAGATTTGTAGACAGATGCATAATTTGCCAGCATTCGAAGGGAAGGAAACAAAATGCAGGTTTTTATCAATCATTACACATACCTGAGAAGCTGTGGGATGAAATTAGAATGGATTTCATATTGGGGTTGCCAAGGATGCAAAGAGGATTTGATTCGATCTTTGTGGTGGTGGATATATTTTCCAATATGGCACACTTTATCCCGTGTCAAAAAACCAGTGACACGACTCACATCGCGAACCTATTTTTCAAAGAAGTCATTCGACTTCACGGCTTGCCAAGGAGCATAGTTTCGGATAGAGATACAAAGTTCATAGGGAATTTTTGGAGAACCTTATGGAAGAAGATGGGAACTAACTTGTTATTTAGTTAAGCTTATCATCCTCATATGGATGGAAAGACATAAGTGGTAAATAGAAGTCTGAGAGATTTGCTGAGAAGTTTGGTGACAGAGCACCACAACAGTTGGGACAATATATTGCCACAGGCAGAGTTTGCATATAACAACTCAGTGAATAGAAGTACAGGAAAGAGTCCATTTCATATTGTTTATGGCATACAACCGAGGGGAATTTCTGAATTTAGGGATTCAAAACAAAATGCAACTAGGAGCGCTAGTGTAGAATATTTCACAGAAGCAATGAAGGAACTTCACAGCCGAGTGAAGAAGTGGTTGTAGAATTCAAGTCAGGAGTATAAGCGAAGAGCAGATCAACACAGAAGACAACTTCAATTTGAAGTTGGTGACTTGATTTTGGCACATCTGAGAAAGGAAAGGTTCCCGACAGGAACATATAATAAATCGAAGATGAAGAAGATTGGACCATGTAGGGTCTTGAAGAAAATTGGAGAAAATGCTTATGAGATTGAATTACTCGATGGGATTGGAATTTATCCGATATTCAATGTCTCAGATTTATACCCATACAAAGATAAGGAAGCAGGAACAAATGATGAACATACAGAGGTTTAGTGGCGAAAGTAGATGCCAGTTGCAGATAAGCCACAGATGGAGCAGATACTGGATAAACGAGTGGGTAAGAAGACCAGAAGAAAGCAGTACTTTGAATATTTGGTCAAGTGGAAGGACCATCCAATTTAAGATTCCAGCTGGGAGAACGAAGAAGAGATACAGAGGCATGGACAAACCGTGTGCGAGCTCATGGATAGGAGCCCATGAAGATTTTCAAGAGAGGGAGTATGATGCAGGAGCATCGCCCACATCAAGCGAGCCAGCGTGGAAGTGAAGGACAACTGGACAAGCCTAGGACAAATTTTTAAATT
Organism: Picea engelmannii; assembly: GCA_009831015.1. Taxonomy (NCBI): domain Eukaryota; kingdom Viridiplantae; phylum Streptophyta; class Pinopsida; order Pinales; family Pinaceae; genus Picea; species Picea engelmannii. Next base: position 1,057,393 of record ML777467.1, on the reverse strand, counting down.
GTCTCGAAGATAATGTGCCAACCTTAAATGTGATAGTAAAGAGGGGCATACTTTTATATTGTATTCAGATCTTGAGCGTCCCACTCTCGTCTGAAGTAGATAGAGGCATTTATGTTGAGATGAAATAGGTAGGTAGAATTGAATATTAGATTAGACAGTTTTAGAAAGAAAGAGGGAAACAGGATATAGACACCCTCATTGTGTATTGTAACATTAGCATGACTGGAGAGGAAGAAGATAAGCAGAGAGATGTGTAGTAGACTCCATGTACAGAAGTTCTAAATTTATATAAAGAAAGCTGTGATTCAGACTCATGGTTTTTACTTATTCTCTGTGTATGCATCTTTGAATGTTACGTTCATGAATGGTTTATGCTTTCTGTCATGCAATTGATTTTATGCTATGTATGAATGATTTCCTATTGAATATTTGCAATCTGAGAGAGGAAGAGTAAGGGGAATGAGTTTCAATTGCTTCTCTGTTTGATAAAGATCCCTGTAAGGAGTGTAGTTGAATTGTCCACAAGGAGTGCATCGAAAAGGAGTTCAGAGGGTTGTCTCTGAAAGATCAAGAGAGGTAGCTCTTGTTCTCATTTCCTCAGAGTGCATTTGGGCAAAGGAGTCGTGCAAGGAGTGCGCAGGCCAAGTGAGGTCTCAGGGTTGCGAACCTGAGCAAAATATCGAAAGACTGCTGCTGAAGGTGTGCGCAGAGTCGAAGGGTTCTCAGATATTTGAAAGTATCTGAAGGTTGCCGCAAGGAGTGTGTGCAAGGAACCTCATTGAGGTTCGAATTTGTGAGAATATCTGGAGGATTAAGGCCTTTGAAAAAGTAGAGGGGCATCGAAATTTTGTAGTGCAAGCGGACAAGTATAGGGAAGAGTTCTTGGTTTTCCTTCATAGAAATCATCAAAGGGAAGAAATCGACAGTCAGGAATCCGTGAGGAGGATTAGCAAAACCCTGCCAGCCGTCAGATCTGCCAGAGAAGCGAGGAGATTACAGTTGCATCCGGAGTTCAATCTCAGGAGATTGTGGACAGTCGAATCTGCACATAGATACCCGTCGGCCGTTTGATTGACCGGGAGTTGCATGAAGGTTAAGCTTCATGGATGGGAGGAGGAAAGTTCCGACAAGAGGCGTGGTCATCAAGATTTCGGCATTCACAAAATCGAGAATCACGAGGATGAGTGATCGGAAATTTTCATAGTGAAAGTCCCGTAATCAATTAGGGTCGTTCATCTCTAGAGGACGCGTGGCGACAATCAAGGCTATCGGGGGAAATCCCGAGGGAAGCCAAATCGACATATCGGGATTCAGCGTTTCACAAATCCTGAAGACAAGGCAACTGGAGCATTTGAAATTGCGAATCATGAAATAGCGAGGAGTAGCAAGGACTGTCCATCCTTGAGGACATATGGCCAAGATCGATGCCTTCGAGAAATTCCCCAAAAGGAAAAGTCAATTGTCAGGAAATCAAGAGTTGGGAAATCGAGAATCCGTGGACAAGAGGCCCAATACATATTGACACTCGAAACCTCGAATCCCGATAAGATATAGGATTGTGGTCATATAAGGCAGGGTCGTGTGGACTGGGAGCATAGCCAGGAGGGGCTGAAGCAAAAAGGGAGCGCATCGGGATATCGGAGATCGGGGATTCGAGGAAACAAGTGTTAGTAACATCAGGGATTGGAAAATCCCGAAAGACGATTGTTATTTTCTATTGAGAACGAAAAAGCACTCAATCCTAAGGGATGTAACAAGCAGGACAGACCTGTGGGTCAAATCTTAATAAGGATTCCAGGGGATATTCAAAGGAGCCACTCTGGCTCGATGGTAATTTAGAACGATCCTTAAGAATGGGAGGTCAGGCACGGGGCCTGCTGAGGTAGGTGCCTGGGTGGACGCCATCAATAAAGAAGGATAGTTCTCCAAGTAATGACATTTCAAATTCATTTTGCATATCTTTTGCAAATTTCTGGCTTAACCTGTCATCATCACTACCAAAAATAATATCATCAACATAAAATTCAATTAATAAAATATTACCTTGAATTTCCTTGATGTAGAGGTTGTTGTCTGCACTTCCTTTTCAGAACCCTTCCTGTTGCAGATATGTATCCTGTCTAGAGTACCATGCTCTAGGAGCCTGTTTTAGACCATATAGGGCCTTTTTTAATTTACACACATAATTTGTGTTCTCTGACAACTGAAATACTTCTGGTTGTTCAATGTAGACTTCTTCTTCAAGTTCCCCATTCAGAAAATCTGATTTTACGTCCATATGGTATACTTTAACATTTTTGGAGCATGCATAAGATAAAAACAAATGGATTGCTTCCATTCTGGCAATTGGGGAAAAAGTCTCTTCAAAGTTGATTCCTTCAATCTGAGCATATCCTTAAATACCAATCTAGCTTTGTTCCTTGTAACTTGCCCATATTCATTCAATTTATTTCTGAAAACCCATTTTGTGCTGATCACATTCTTATTATTTGGTCTTAGAATCAATTTCCAAGTGTCATTTTTCTCTATTTGATCCAATTCTTCATCCATGGTCTTATTCCAAAATTCATCCTTGCTGGATTTTTCAAAATAGTTTGGTTCAATTGTAGATAAGAGTTCTAGGTGTGTTTGTTTTGGTGAACGGAGTCTTCTTCTAGTCTCAACTCCTCCATCTTTGTTTCCAATAATCTGATCTGAAGGATGATTCTTTTGTACTCATTTATTGGGTGTCTTTGGAGAAACTTGTTGAACTTTCTCTTCTGCTTCTGTTAGATTCTCTTCATATTCCTCTTCTACTTCTTTTTCATCTTCTGCTTCTTCTTCTAAGGGATGTTTCATTGATTCATTTTCTTTCTTTGATGCTAGTCTACCCGTTTCATCAATTGTTACGTTGATGCTTTCCACAACTTTGTTCAATCTTAGATTGTAACACTTGTATGCTTTCCTTGTACTTGAATAACAAACAAGTACTCCTTTGTCCACACGAGAGTCAAACTTTTCCATTCCACCATCTTCCTTTTTGGTATAGAATTTGCTTCCAAAAACTCTGAAGTGTTTTACATTTGTTGGTCTTCCTTTCCATTGTTTGTAAGGAGTTTTGTCAATGTTGTTTCTGAGCATTACTCTGTTTTGAATGTGAACTATTGTATGCACTGCCTATGTCCAAAACATATCTGTCAATTTTGAATCAATTAGCATTGTTTGAGCCATTTATTGTACTGTCCTGTTCTTTCTTTCTAGAACTCCATTCTATTGAGGTGTCCTAGCAACAAAGAATTGCTTTTTTATTCCATGATTGTTGCAATAGTCCATAAATTCCTTCGAGGTGAACTCTCCTCCATTATCATATCTCAAGCATTTGATTTTTGAATCCATTTCATTTTCAACCATTTCCATGTAGATATTGAAGTTTTCAAAAGCTTCTGACTTATTCTTGAGAAAGAAAACTGTAGTCATTCTTGTATAATCATCAACTAACAACATAAAGTATTTCTCACCTTTTAAGCACTTTGTTTTAGTTGGTCCAAATAGATCAGTATGCAAAATTTCTAGTGGTCTTGTCACTGAATATTCCTTTGATTTGAACCTGGTCTTTGTTTTCTTTCCTTGTTGACAATGCTTGCATAATGTTTTGGTTGGTTTCGTGATTTGGGGCATTTCTCTGACTGCTTCTCTTTTGCTGACTTTGACAAGGTTATCAAAATGCATGTGACCCATTCTTTTGTGCCATAGACAACTTTCATCTTCCTTTCCTAGACAACATTTTCCATTTCCAATTTCACTTAACACATATGTTGCTTGAAGTTCTTACAAATGTAGCGACTAATTTCCCTGAACCTTCTTTTCTTATCTCACATTTTTGTGAATCCAAAGTAAATTTATGACCTTGGTCACACATTTGACTCATACTTAGAAGATTATGTTTCATATATTCTACTAGTAGAACGTTTTCTTCCTTTTCATTCTTGTTCCCAATTCAGACTGTGCATTTTCCAATGATTTTGGCTGAATCATCATTTTCGAAGGAGACTGATCCATCTCTTTCCTTCCGTAATGTAAGAAACTTGTCTCTATCACCTGTCATGTATTTTGAACATCCACTGTCAACATACCAACCACCTTTCTTCTGCTTAGCTTGTAGAACGAGTGTGCATTCTTCATTGCTATATTGATCTTGCTTTCTTATCCATGTCCTTTTCTGTGGTTCTTGTTTGTGATTGTTGTTGTTCTGTTGAGGTTCTTCAGGAGGGATTATCATTCTGCACTTTTTGGCCACATGTCCAAAATTGTTACATTTGTAACATTCCACTTCATTGCTCAAGGATTCAAACCTGTTGTAATTTCTTCTATGTGTTTCACTAGACCTTCTTAAATAACCCCTTTGTGTATAAATCTCAAAGTTGTTGTTGTTCCTATTGTTAGCTCTACAATTCACATCTTTATGTCCAAAATTATTACATGCATAATATAAACTAAAAAATATAGTTTGATACCTGGGAGTTGAGGATCTTCTGAAAGGAAGTGATCTTGTGAATCCTTCTTCTTCTTGAGGCCTATCCGTCGTTTGTTGATTTTGAAATCTGAATCTTCTCGGTGGAGGAGTGTCCCTATAATCTTATTTGTATATCTTCCTATCCCCTTTGATTGTTTCTGCATAACTTTTTGGATAGGTTTCTTCCTCTGTTTTTTTGGAGCTTAATCTCTCTTCTGTCTGATTGTATCTAAGTTTGGTCTCATCGAAATGGGATTTTTGACTGCTGATAATGTCATCCAAAAATTTTGAGCTATTCTGCATATTTTTCTTTTGAATATCCTTTCTTAATGTTACAATCTCTGCTTCCAAGTTTCCGATGATCTTGTCCTTTTCTTCTTGCTGTTCTTTGAGTGCTTCTTCAATTATTTTATATTCTTCTATTTGAACTTTCAATTTTGTGATCATTTGTTCTAGTTCTTGAGTGTCTTCTTTCTTGTCTAGTTCTTCTCGTAGTTTCTTGTTCTTGTTCTTTTCTCTTCTGATAAATTCTATGGCACACTTTAATTCTTCTCGAAAGTCAACTTCTACTTCTTCAATTTCTTCTTCGACTTCTTCTTCGGCTTCTTCATATTCTTCTTCAGAGTCTTCTTTATGAGAGTCTTTTATTGCCACGAATATAACTCTTTCTGTCTCACTGTCACTGACTTCATCTTCATCTAATGATGAGATGTCTTCTTTGGTGCATAGGATTTTCTTGAAAACTTTCTTTGTAGTTCTTTTTCCTTTATATGTTTGTTTTCCTTTTGAGTAAACTTCATCATTTCTCCTTTTCTTATGAGGAAATTTGTTAGAAAAATGACCAATACCATCACAATTAAAACAAATTAAAGGAATCTTACTTCTATACCTACCGTTAGTTCCCTTGTTCAGTCTTTTGACGAAGTTGGCCACTTCTTCATCATCTTCTGAGAGGTCACTATTGCTGCTATATTCTTCTTGTTGCTCTTTCTTTTGCTTTGATCTTTTGGATTCTTTGAAGGCTGCTTCTTTTACATCTAGATTTTCTTCTTCAGTTCTCATTTCATATGCTATTAAGATTCCATGCAGTTCATCCATGCTTATTGAGTTTACATCCGATATTTCTTCTAGTGCTGATATCTTAGGGTTAAATCTCATAGAAAGAGATCTTAGTACCTTTTGAACAATTAAAAATTCTTCGATTTCTTCTCTCAATCCTATGATTGCAGTCACTATTTCATCGACTCGTAAGAAGTAGGTTGCAATATTCTCATCTTACTTCATTTTTAGTTATTCGAACTAACCCCTGTAAGTTTGAAGCTTTGCTACGTTGACTTTTGTATCTCCATAAATATTTCAAAGCTTGTCCCAAATCTCTTTAGTGGATTTATAATGTGCAAATTTGGTGAATATTGTTTCACTGATACCATTCAGAAGTGCATTTGTGGCTTTGGAATTATTGTGACCGAGTTTCACTACTTTTCCATTTGTTGGTGGAATTGTTGGTTTTGTGTATCCATCTACAATTGATTGCCAAATTTCAAATCCTTGTGCCTGTATATATGTCTTCATCCTTATGCTCCAAAAAACATACTTCTGTCCATCAAACTTTGGTATTCCATCTTTATACAAGTTGTTGCTCTCCATGATCTACCTTTCAATGGTTAAACTTATTTCTGAAGGAACCTATTCTGATACCAATTGTTGGATTACTGAGAGGGAGGGTGAATCCGTAATAGAGAAATTTAATCCTTTTTAACCAAATAATCAAAGTGTTATGTCAATGTAGAATTATCATCCAGTAATGAGAAATGAACAAATGAAAAATCATACACATACATAGTACACCAATGTTTTACGTGGAAACCTAAAGTGGGAGAAAACCACAATTTTTTTTTTCTTATATGCCTTGAAGAAATACATTCAATGGAAGCACCAAATTCCTTTATTTTCCAGCTACAACTGGAAGGAGGCTCCAAACCCCTAGTTTCTCAAGCTACAACCTAATCGAAGCTCCAACTCCCCAATTATCTGGCTACAACCAGAAGGAGGCTACAACCTCCTATGTTCTCTAACTACAACCGGAAGGTGGCTACAACCACATGTCCTTGCCCCGTCTAGCCACCCTAAAGTAGAAGTAGAATGATGGAGCCACTGTCACACTATCACTGTGAGATATACCGTTGTAAACCTGTACTAATAAATCTAAACCATGCATCAACCTGCACCTCAACTTGTAATCAACCTGTACCATAAACAAGTGCATCAACCATGCACCAACCTGTACCAAACAACCTGTAATCAACCTGTACCATAAATAAGTGCATCCAACCATGTACCAAGTATGTACCAATCATGTGTCAACTACTCATAAACTATGACTCATCAATATGTACTAACATCATCAACTATACACCTCATATATGTGCCAACTCATCAACTACTTGTCTCAACCATGTACTCAACATGTACCTCAACAAAAAGCCCTCATCAATTTCATCATCAAAATCTAATTTGTATCTCTGTAATAGACCTAGTGTATATGATCACATTCCTGCAAACCTTCATTAACTTTAACAACAAGAGACTAACATTTTCATCAAACTTTTCTTTAGTCTCACATGCCTAGATTTGGATTAGTCAACAACCCTAACTTTAAGTAATCATAATTTTGTACCTGTAATGAATAAAGATATGAAACTGATATACGATGTTCTTCAATGTGTTTTATGCAATTCCTCCAGGTGTTACTACTTGGAACCTTTTAGAAAAGGATTTATAGAAAAAATGGCATACCTTGTTGAATTCTGGCTTATTCTAGAGAGTGACCTTGTAGAGCGTGCCTCGCATGGAATATTTGTTGAATCGATCTGAAACTGTTAAAAATCATACTAAAGAATGTACTCTAACCAAAACATTTTGTCTTACTAAAGTTGGATTTTTTATGAAGACGTTATGACATTTTTTACCTGAAACACCTGTTTTTGACTAGTTTCAGGACTAGCCAAAAACCCTATTTTCCATGGAGTGTAACTCCAAAAATACAACGACCCACAAGATGAATTTTTTACCATAGATAGTTGGATATGTTTCATCAATGGAATAGAAATTTTACGGTCTGAATCATTATATAAAAATAGTTATTGTGAAAATGGTGAGATGACCTGTAAATAACATACCTTAGAAAACATCATCAAAATAATTTATCCTTCCATGAATTTTAGCCTTGTTTTCTTCACCTTCCCTCAGAAATTTGGCTTATATATCCTTTGGTTACCTCGGAAACCTATAGGTATTCAATATTCTCAAGTGTGTCTTAAATTAGAGAGCCTTTCCTCTTATTTATACTCTCCAAGTAGCTTCCTTAAAAACATCTTCTAGGTCACTTTGCCCACTTTCCTTATTTTAGGGTTATCCCACTTCTAATTTATCCATTGAATTTATTATTTAAATAATTTATTTTGTATTCACTTTGAATTATAGTACACTCATCACATCACTTTATTATTTAACTTCTAAAAAATCTTAAACCACTTTGACTACTTTGACCTTTTGGGGCTTCTAGATGACATATGAGGGTCCTCCAACTTTGTAAGGCCATAACTTTCAAACCGTGAGGAGTTATGTGAAGTTCCACATACCTCCAAAAATGGAATGAAATGTGCTATCCATATAGAATAGTATTACCTTAAAATATATCAAAAACCATACCGTTATCCATCAAACAAACTTGGGTCCATTACCCAAACCCGGGTTCTCCAACTTTACATGGTCATAACTCTCTAGCCGTGAGGAGTTATGTGACGTTCCACATACCACCAGAAATGGAATGACAAGCATTATCCATATATGATAGTTTCCTTGAAAAATTCACTATCCTTCATCTCATTATTCCACACTTAGGCATGGGTTCTCTTACTCCGCAAAGCGTCTTTCCATGAGGGCTTTCACCATAAGCGAACCACTTTGGAGTTCATCCATATTTACTTCTTATCAACCATGAAAATACAATAATGAGTCATTTTTACATCAAAAAATCTTGGGTCCATTACCCAAACCTTTGTGCTATGGGGCTTTATTCAAGGGTTGACATCAATGAAAACCAACCTTAATCAACATATCAAAGACTTCAAATGACATTTTTTTCTGAAATATTGTGGGGATATACATAGATACATTCAAAATGAAATGGATTTTTTGGACATCTCATCACTCGGTGTTTCTTATCGATATCCTATTAAAATTGAGCATAAATTTAAGAACTAGAACAAATGAGAGTGTGGGTCTGCAAATCTGCAACAACCAAAGTATGTTAAATATGGCCCTAACAAACAGTCTCATGAAAACTAGTCCAAGCCATAGGAAAATAAGGGTCACGGGAAGACAAACAAGGACACCGGAAAATGGTGCGATTTCCACAAAATCCCCTGGCACAACACCAATGAATCACTCTAAAAGTAGTCATTGGTGGCCGAGATCAAATAAAAGGAGTGAAGCCTTGATTCAGAATCTGATTCTGAAAATACTGGTAAAAGATAGATCATTGACGCATACCACACTACTATTGTCATGACTGCAGCAATTCAACCAGAAGAACCAACAGATCCTGAAGAGGGGGAACAAATTTTTCATTCATAGATGTGGGTGAAAGGGAACCCGCTGCTTTTTATTGTTAATAATGGAAGCTAGAAGAACCTCATCTCAGTAGAGGTCATCAAACAATTGGAATTGTCAACAACACCACACCCACAACCATATAACACCGGGTGGCTTCATCGGGGATGAGATCTTTGTGTCAACCAACAGTGTCAATTTTCATATGACATCCATCCCTTCAAGGATGAGGTATTACGTGATGTTTCCCCACTGGATGTCTGTGATGTTCTCTTGGGCCAATCATATATGTGGAAGTGCCATGTTGTTTATGAGTCTCGACCCCGTAGTGTCATTGAGTCTCTGGGGGGTCATCTCTACAGAATAAAAAAGGTAGTTGTGACTATTGTTCCACCTAAACAATGCCACAAGGTAGTATATGATACTACACAACTTAGATTCTTCACAATCTATTCAAAAGGTGAACAAAAGGATACTACAACCACTACAGTCTTGGCCCAAGCACCTTCTATCCAACAGAAGCAGGTCGACAAGATTGTAGAAAAGTGTAAGTATTCCTTCTGCACAAAGGCATCTCATGTATCCAGACTGGTTAAAAAGGTCCAACCCTTCTATCCATAGGTTCGTGACAACCTTCAACAAGCTAAGCAGCCCAACTTCTCCAACAAGGCAAGAAGCGCATCAAGATGTAGACTCAACAATTGCTTTTCCCTCTCCCCTAGGCACTCAATGCAATGGAGACAATTTATTAATAAGGAGGGAGGATTGATCCAGGTGTATATCTATGGCCACCCACCTTTTCCAACTGGTTCAAAACAATTTTCTGGCAATTTTGGGAATTTACTATTTTTAGCAGTTTTTAACTTTCGGGGCCATTTTGAGGGCCTAAATGAAGTTTTTTTGGGATTTAACTTCTCAATGAAAGACAAATGCTCTGATTGATTCCCCTAAATGAATCTCCTTAACGATATGTTTCCAATGAGCTATCATGCGCCTAAAATGGAGATCGTATGCCAAAGTTACACCCCCGAGAAGTTGATACACCAAACTACCCAAAACGGGGTCCACAAAATTGTTGTCTTTTCATCTTCCAGGGTTATGGTTTTTTATTTTCTTTATGATAAAAAGGCCTTTGGAGTCTCATTGTAAAATCATCTTCTTTCAAATGCGAGTGGAAAACACATCTCTGCTCAGAGATAAGATGTCACCATTCTAGCAAGTCTTTCACTCTGTATTTTTACAATCTTTGTACATTTTCGCTCATTAATAGAAAATTGTGTATTACTGTATCTCTGTGTTTATGGTTGCATATCTAATACATTTCTGTTATATTATTGGACATCCGAGATATCTCTGTACATTGCTTTATTATATCTCCACTCTCATTTCATACTGAAAATAATCCGGATCAAAATGTCACCTTTAAAAAAACAATACCATGAACTTTTATAGCTAAAATAACAAATTGTACAAGAAATGGTGACCATGAGGAAGATAAAACAAGTGGTTAAAATATATTTTGAAAGATAACAACTACAAGATATTTTCAAAAAGATCATTTAGTCATGTTATGGAACAACACAAAGGAAAACCATATTTTCATACAAAATTTAAATTTATTTGCATCGGTCCATACTAGATTGAAAATGTTATTGGTTGCAATTATTATTTGTTGAAAGACATGAAAGGAACAATTCAAGCATTGTCTGTGAATGGGAAATACCGTAAGCACTTATTTTTTAATCCCCAATTCTCAACTCGTACATAGTATTTGAAATCTTTACTCCTATGTATATTGTTAGTCATTGATGTTTCTTCTTTCCCTTTTCTTTTATCCCTTTCTAAAATTTTCTATTTGAATCCATTTTTCTAATGGACAAGGCTCTCTAGATTCTTATCAACCCATAAGGGGTCACTGTCCCATAGTTGGAGTTGAATGCTGATCTACTTTTGTTGATCAATGTTATTATATAAAGGTCCATCCATAGTCATTTTTCTTATCTCTTGTGTATCCTATACATATCCATTTTTCTTCAAAAATGTAGGTTGCGAAGTGAGCTACCACCAAGTCCACAAGTTCACAAGTCCATACTTAGTCTATTTTCCACCCCTCCAAATTTCAAATGCTTAGAAGTTTTCTATGTTTCAGAATTATTGTTGTAGAAGTGTTGTTGTGTAAGGATATGATATCCCTCAACTCGCAATCCGCAAACCCACAACACTAAAAAAGACCCTTCCCAATTTTGCATATCTCATAACGAACCTTTTTCGTTTTTGCCACTTAACTGATATCTTGAATGTGTATGTAGGGTCCTACCTTTGTTTCCATATACCTTTCCCTAGAAGTGCAACCCCACATTCTGCATTTTTACATACTCCAAAATGAGTCACTTGTTTTCGCAACTCACAAAATAAAATTTTTGGTACTCACTATATTCCATGAATGTTGAAGAGGGTTTCCCCTCATATATTTCCTTCTGTTCTCCATATTCTGTAATCTTACATTTCTACCTTCACCATAATACACTTTCCATCCCTCACTTTTAACCTCCATACTTAACAATTTTTCATACTCTTCGATACAATATCACCCTTCCCAATGAAGTTTATTTCCCACCAACACATCAACCTCCACTTGTGCGAATTCAATATTGTTATTAAGTGGCATGGTTTTCATAAAATATTTCTCATAAATATGAAATTAGACCATGCAATTGGAAACTTCGAATTAAGAGCTACAACAAATGATAATTAAGGAAATGCGTGGTAAAATTAAATAAGAAATTGAAAAATATCTTATAAAAATATTATATTGACAAAAGTGCCACCTATTCATAAAAAAAATCTTTGTAAGACATGTCAAGTGAAAGGAAAGAGTTATATTATGGAAATACTCTCAACACCCTAGGACAAGAAGATCGCCAGTTTTAGTGATCACAAGCATATAAGTGGTACTCATCTCTCCCATCCGAAGAAAAGAAATTGAATAAGGTTTGGACCTTGAGTATTACATTGGCTAGGTGCATTCTAGAAGTATTTGATTTCAAAGAGTTGGTCCTCTAGTGCAATGAAAAATTCAATACCGAGAGAACAATTATCTAGATACAAATAAAACCATTAATCTGTTTATCCACTTTAGTGTTCATACAGATGCCGAAACTTCGTAACGCTACTTTGATATTCAATAATGTTGAAGTTTAATATTTTCTTTGTTGAGATATTGGCCAATACTCAGAAGGGGGGTGAATCAATATTGCTTATTTTTCAATATTTTAATCAAATGTTAATTTATCAAAATTATTAACCACAATAATTTACCAACAAGAAGTATGGAATGCATAATTTAAACGTAACAAACATAAAAATTATATTTCATTTACAAGTTACAATGAGAGACACCAATGTCTTTTCTTTTGAGCACCAACTAAAGGAGACACCAATACCCTGGTTTTAGAGAACCAACTCTAGGAAGCACCAACTACATGTTTGAATCTCCAACTCCCTTGTTTATAGCATGAAATATAGGAAGAACCAACTCCCTTGCTTAGAGAACCAACTATAGGAAGAACCAACTCCCTTATTTTAGGCTTCAATCTATAGAGGACTCCAATCCTCCCTTGGTCCTCCCTTCCACAATTACTTCATAGATGTCTTCAGGTTTCTTCTTTGGACTCTATTTCTATTTTTGATCTTCTGAATTTGACCACAGAGACACCTTCTTTCCACCAAAACATTTATGATTATATAGTCTTCCAACATGTATGCTATTGAACCATTGTGTCTTTTAATAATTAACCATTGCACCTCTTCATTTAATTAATAATAATGTTGATATTTATATTGTTTATTGATAGTTGATATTAATTTATAAATACTTCAAATCCCTTCTAAGTTGTTCAACATTTATCTCTTCATGTGAAATTAGTCTTGTAGCAACAATGAACCGGCTGGGTGCCAAGTTATGTTTTCTATTGTTGTAACTATTCTTAAATAAACCCACAATTAGGAATCTTTTAATTTACACATGCTTCTCTATAGGTCTATAATGAGGCTATCCAAGAATATGCTTTGTCTACAAAATTAGTCTCAGAATTGGAACTTGCTCATGAGTTGATCAGATTTATGGATGGACCCATCCATTCATCCATACACTCTTATATGGCCTCTGTAACTGCATTGGTAGAAAGGATCTTAGCACTTATCTTCTAGATCCATAAAATCTTCATTCAACAGATTATATATTCTTCATATGGACACACTATCACTACAGGGATTTAATCAAGTTCTATTGATCTCATATGGACCCAACATTCTTCCACATCTAGTCATGATTAACCACATGACTAAAGTGCGTATTTTTGTCCTTCATTAACTCAGTGTCAGGAGCTTAAACAAAGGTCGTATATCCAATTTAATTCTGTGGTTCTAAATATGGAACTCAACATTCATATGACTAACAAGCTCGAAACTAAGGCCCAAAACTCATATATAAATAAAATTAGCATGAGCGTTTACCTCTCCTTCACATGACCAATGATTTTGGACCATAGGCTTACATGGAAGGAGATAATTTTGTGGCCCTTATTTCCATAGGACCGATCATAGTGACCTATGACTTAAAAAGTGAAAATCTCATTCTGTGCTTATAGCTCAATGTCACCTTTTTATTTTTACCAGGTGATCATTCCTTATGACCAAGGGTCATCAGTGCTTATCAATGTTTAATACCTTGATGGATTACCTCCTTCCCATGTGACCAACCAATGTGATCGAGGTAGAACACCCATACTTCCTATATCAACGTTTTAACTAAATTAACGACTCGTTTATAATCATATTTTGAGTGGAAAACCTGCATCTAATTCTGTGTTTCAGTTTGTGTTGACTTTAGTAAACAATCTCAAAATATGAATTAGTTATGGATCGTTCGATCTAATCGAAGGTGGAGTTGAAAATTATAGAGGTGAATTTGAATTTAGGCTTCAAGTCTGAACCTGTCAACTAACCTTTGTTCTAGTTTAAAATGCGAAGGGATTAGGATCGTTTGATTGCGCTTCCATATTGATACTATGATCATCGATTAATCATCATCATTCAACTTGATTTTTGGCTAGGAATTCCTTCTAGTTTTCTAATCTTCTGTCAATCTTCAAGGCTCCTATAAATTTAGTACCGTAGACATATTCTATTCAAATTATTTTAGACATGTTGTATTCCCTGCATTATTGGAGGATCAAGATGTCTAATAAAGAATTTAAATCCATACCCTTATTGCATTTCATTTGAGCACCATATTTTGATCTTTTTATTTTGCATTTATATGGTTAAATGTTAGCATCCATAGGAATAATTTCTTAGATTATGTTCAAGAGATAAGTTGGTGATTTTTGTTTATGTTTAGTAATTTGGTAGATATGTTATCCTAGTCTTGTACGATTTTTGTTTTAGGCTTGCTATCATTTAGGAGTAAAGATACCAAGGAAGATAGTGGTGGTCTGTATAGAACAAAAAATACTTCAAATGCTTATCCACAGAACTGGAATTTTGATATGGTGGGATGTCACATGAAACACCATACCAAATTCACAATGTTGATGACCACATTGTACCTATTTGACATCAAAGGACAAACTGTTTGTCTCAATACTAGATTATCCTTCTTTTGACATTCATGCCAACTCCAACACCATATACTCTCTTTGAAACTAATTCCAACACCATAACACCATGTCCAACATTGATCATATTGACACCGTTTGGAATCAATGCCAACACCATGTCAAACATTCCCCCCCTTTGGAATTGATGGAAACAACGTAAAAACTCTTTATTTCAATTGAGTTTTACTTTCCATTCTCCCACTTTGACAACAATCGTAGAAGGGATATTCTTTTGCTCCCCTTGTCCATTTACCTCTATCTTCATGCTTTTTGTTTTGGACTTTGTTTTACTGTTTATCTCTCCCTTTTTCATTAATGTTAAAGGAAACTTCCTTCTTATATTCTGCAGCTCCTCCTCTCAAAAATTCTCCCCCTTTGACTACTAATCTTAGACAATCAAGACCTTTCAAAAGAAACTGAACCTTTTTCAACATATGTCAAATCAATGCTCTATCATAGTACTTCGATTATGAAAAAATCAATTTCAAATTTTGTCTCCTCAGAAACAAAATTAAATTGGTCCTTTCATCTCTTGTTGTACTGCTACCTCAAATAATCGAGACATGTTTTAGTCTACCATGATACTTAATCTATAATCCTCTTCTAACCAAGATTCTTTAGTATTTCACTAGATTTCCTTTAATCTTGTTTTCCCTTTAGCTTCCTTCAAGAGTGTGCCAAAATTATGCAAATGTTGCTCAAGGACTACCTTCATTTTCTTCTAGACTGCTCACAATTTATTCATGATTCTATTCATCTATTCACTCATTTGTAACCCAAGATCCTCTTCATTTTTGATGTCTCAACCAATGATATGGTTCAATTCCCATACAATTCATATCTATCTTTTTCACATTCATATCTTTCTCATGCTCATATTTCTGCTCAAATACAAGTAAATCTGATATTGTTGTCCCGTACCTCCTCAAATCGTGATCTTTTCTCAATAACCTCTTGTTGTTGGTTGTAATATTCCTCTTCATAAGTTTCTAAATCTTTGGGAATACCTGATTTGGATCATATCATACTTTAGTAGCATATTTAATGTTGCGTTTTCTAAAACATATTGCACATTCCTGACCCTTTCCTTTGTCTTGTTGACCTCAGTTTTTAGATATACAAACAATGATGGGGTTTTAATTTTATTTTCCACATTTATGATTTCCCTCCACCTGGGGACACAAAGAATAACATTCCTAGCACTAATATCATCATAATGGAAAGTATCCAGTGTCATCTAAGTAACTGGTTCACCAATGGACTATGTTGCAACACAGTCAATCATCTCAGCATGAGCTACTAAGAACTATAGGAAATGAGACTCAATATCACCCAATATACATTAAAATGCTTCCCTTATAAGGTGGTACTCCCTTAGCACATGTTGTACTATAAAATGTGCTTTGATGAAGAACGTTGAAAAAAAGTGTGGCATTCTTATGTGCTTCAATACTCATGAGGTCATCATCAGGAACAACCTTAATTATTTCCTGAATCTTCCTTCCTTTCTTCTGTTCATATTTTTGTTTAGGGATAATTTAGTAGATTATCAAAATAAAATAAGATCTTTATTGCCCAATTCTACTGGTTGATCTTCTTTTGAGATTTCATCATCATCATCATCATTGTTTTGTGCAACATAAGCTTATTTATCTTCCTCTTTAGAATTTTATTTTTTCATTTTTATTTCAATGGATAATGGACTATTCATTTGTAGTACATCATCAAGATCTACAATTGTGTCATATTCTTCTTTAATAACTCTCCTTTCTTGATCTTGATTCTTTTCATATGCTAAACTATGATTTTTACATTCCTTATTAGGCATTTCACCCATCATTATCCTATTATCAACTTCATCGATTTCAAGTGAAATATATTTATTCTCTTTCTTTCATTTTATTTCATATTTTCTTCTCCATGTATTGTTATAATCTTATTGAATGTCGGAGATAGTTATCTTCATGGAAAGTCTAGACTCATTGTTTTTATGACCATAATTGTTACATTTCCAACATTCAACATTGTAATCTTGTAAAGGAGAAAATGAATTATAGTTTCTATTGAATGATTATTATTAAATTGTAATAATAATCTTGTAAAGGAGAAAATGTACTTCTTTTATTATTAACTCAATGATTATACTTTACAACCAAAGCCGACTACTGCTCCACGAACCTGGTCCAGGCTCCTCTTCACCAAGCTCCAAGTGCACCTTTGTATGGATTCTCCTCTTAACCTTCTGATCTCTTATTGGGAAGTGAATGGGTTATGATGGATGAAGAAGGGCTAATTGGGGAATGCTGAGGCAATTCTCACAAAAGGGCTGCAATTAACTTGGGAAAGGAGGGGATGTGAAACATGCAGAGTTTCAATGTTCTTATGTATAGATGTGGAATGAGACCCCAACACCTCCTTTATATGACAAAATGATGGTTATTCGGTTGGGTGATGGGCTATAGGAGGTGGATAGTTGGGAAACTAGCCAATAGCCCGTAAT
Source organism: Picea engelmannii (assembly GCA_009831015.1). Taxonomy (NCBI): domain Eukaryota; kingdom Viridiplantae; phylum Streptophyta; class Pinopsida; order Pinales; family Pinaceae; genus Picea; species Picea engelmannii. The sequence goes on along the minus strand of ML777467.1, from coordinate 1,040,127 downwards.
CTCAACGAATTCCTTGCAACTTTTTATTTTTTGCAACTTTTGCAATCATACGTAGGTTGTATTGGTGTAGCATGCATATGTATGCGGGATGTAGTGGTAAAACAAGTGTATGTACATGGGAAATATTTGTGCAGGGCATGTACATCTTCAAAAAATGGTTTTTTTGGAAGAGCAACTCAGTGATGGCTTGGAAAAATTGCAAGTAAGAGGGCCAAATTTCAGGTATGCATGTGTAGAGAAATTTAGGGTTATAATAGATTCCCCCTAATGTGTGAGGTAAACATAACATCTAATGGCTGAAATACATTACAAAATATTCACCAATGTACAAAACGAGTGAGCCGGGGACCAGAGTTCGGGAGGTGCCATCTCCAAAAATAACAATCATCTCTCTGAGGTGGGCATACCCATGCTCAGGATGAAATAAATCATGGCTTCCAATCAAATACACTGCAGATCCATGTCATATAACTATATAAAGTGTAGCCGCGAGAAATACATAGTGGATCTACATCTCAAAATCAAAGATATACAAGTATAGGATCCATCTACAAGAAGCCAATACCGCCTGATGGATGGAGATGAGGTCTTCATAGCTCGAGAAACAACTTCAAGATATTCAAAACTCGGGTAGGAGTACAATTTGAGTCTATGAATTCACTACCCATAGGTCTTCGATAGCTCTTCGGGAAAAGAGAAGAGGATCTCGATGATCAGGAAGAGAACTTCATTGATTTTGAACAAGGACTTAATTGGACTTTTAGAATGGCTGAGTCATGAGGTCAAGAGACAAACTGCAGAAAGGTCGACTCAGGTTGAGTGAAAGTTCCATTGGACAAAAGAACTAAACATGATCAGACTCAGGAAGCATGACATTGACATAAGTTCACGATGTAGGAGGAAACACAAACTCTCCATGTGTTTGGAAGAGTAACCAAATAGAGGACACAACTCTATGTAGCAATAACAACTTCCTAAGGTCATATTAGATACCAATTTTTGACGAACAAATGGAAGGATGTGCTTTGTCCAAGGGCAACTCATTGTGCTGCAAAAAAAGAATCTATATTTCCCATCCCCTCTTTTTGGGTTTTTTTTTTTTCTTTGTCTTTTTTCAATTTTTTAAATAGCTTTGAAAAAGAATAAAAGAATGCTACGTTACAAAGGAGGAATGAGTGTCGCAAGAAAGAATACTAGTTCTAGGTGCAAGGACCACACTAATGCCCAGAGCAAGGAGACATATGCAGGAAAAGGAAACTCGAGGAAAATTCCTCCATGGGTCAAGGTGTCAGGTCGCAAAGGAAAAGTACTACAAGGCTTGCATATAAGGCATGCTTCAAAGGTTCAGTTGAGAGAAACATGGAGCCAACATTAGGCCAAACACATAGAGATGAAAATGAGATTAGCAAGAAACAATGAAACCCCTTTCAATATAATTTTAACGAGCCCAGAGAAGGTAAGATTGATAGTTTTTTCACGTCTAGAGAGTCTGAAAAAACATAAAAGAAGACTCCAAGGGGTACCTCTTTTGGAGATATTCTAGTCGGCTCGAAAAAGGGGTAAACTAGCACCAAAAATACATCTATTCAAAACCATTTTAACGAGTGTGACAAAGACAATATCACTCGACAATCTTTTCAATTTTAAGGAGTCTGAAAAGAGCTTAACTATGGGTTCACAATATTTTTATGGATTTAGTCTCCTTAGTCCGAAAAAGTATAAAATTTACTGAGGAGAACTCTCCTAGCGAGACGAATCTCCCGAGGTGTACCTTTTTCTTCCATAATCTATAGGATGGATAAAGGGGTAAAATCATGTCAGTAGATGTTCTTCTGGACCAATTTTAACGAGTGTGAAGGAACATGGTCACTCGACAATATTTTCAATTTTAGGGAGTCTAAAAAGAGATTAACTATGGATTCCGTGGGGGTTCCTTTTTCATAAGTAATCTCCAAGGCCCGAAAAATGTGATAAACCATGTTGGACACACCTACCACACTTAGAGGGGGGAGGGGTGAATGAGTGTGGGGATGTTTTTCCCAAAACTTCCCTCTTACATAAAACTCATTAGTTAGCATTCGACATTTACTCATTACTCATTGCTGTCATTAATAATCAGTTAGATGTGAATACATATCAGAAACATATATCAACAATATATCATCAACAAATCATCTCCACAAGGAACACAAGGAACACAAGATGTGTGTACAATTTTTCTTTTTATTATGGACTTCAATTCAAGGGTTTTTCAACAACAACTGAATAGAGTACAAATCTACAAGAGCATCGGCTCTATATGCAAGAATCAACTTACATTCTCAGCACCAACTAAGATGAGGCAACAATCCTCAACATATATCAATTTGTACCATAAACAAGAGCATCAACCATGCACCAACATGTGCCAAACAACATGTAATCAACCTGTACCATAAACAAGTGCATCCAACCATGTACCAAGTATATACCAATCATGTGTCAACTACTCATCAGCAATAACTCATCAATATGTACCAACATCATCAACTATACACCTCATGTATGTGCCAACTCATTAACTGCCTGTCTCAACCATGACCAGTTTTGGATTAGTCAACGACCCTAATTTGAAATAATCATAACTTTGTACCTGTATTGAATAAAGATCTGAAACTGATACACAATGTTTTTCAGTGTGTTTTATACAATTCCTCCAAGTGACACTACTTGGAACCTCTCAGAAAAGGAGTTATAGTAAAAATGGCATACCTTGCTGAATTCTGGCTTATTCTAGAGAGCGACCTTGTAGAGCGTGCCCCGTACAACATATTTGATGAAATCATATGAAACTATTACAGAGCATACTACAAACTATACCCTAACCAACAAATTTTATCTCACTAAATTTGGATCTGTTATGAAGAATTCATGACGTTTTTACCCGAAACACCTGATTTTGACTAGTTTCAGGACTGGCCACAAACCCTATTTTCCACGGAGTATAACTCCAAAAATACAATGAAAAACAAGCTTAATTTTTAACCATAGATACTTGGCTATGTTTTCTCACTTTCATAGAAATTTCAGGATCTGAATCATTAAAGAAAAAAAAGTTATAGCGAAAATGGTGAGATGACTTGAAAATAACATACCTTAGAAAGCACCATCAAAAGAATTTATCCTTCCTTGCATTTCGGCCTTCTTTTCTTCACTTTCCTCAGAATTTTGGCTTAGATATCCTTGGTTACCTCAGTCACCTATAGATCTTCAATATCCTCAAGTGT
>ML777467.1:989344-1030871 GCA_009831015.1 Picea engelmannii | reverse complement strand
TATCAATGACAACTCATTGATCCATATTCATCTATGCATTCTCATCAAGGACAATACATATTATATTACATCAATCATCAATCAATCAATCCTTTGAAATCAATCAATCACTTGACATCAATCAATGACATCAATCAATCAAAACATTGGCATCAATGACAACATGATCCAACAAAACCAAGGAGAATGTTCCTTTTTCATAAATTTAGTCCCTAATCCCTGAAAAAGGGTTAACCTTATACACGAGAATACTTTTCTAGCGAACTGAAGTTCCTAGAGTATACCTTTGTTTGTAAAATTGACCATCCAGACCGAAAAAGGGGTAAACTACCACTAGACATACGTGCGTTCAAATTTGAGTCTGGTGAGCGTGAAGGAAAACAAGATCGCTCAACAATATTTTCATGTTTAGAGAGTGTAAAAAGGGATTAAAGAAGACTCCATGAGGTTACTTTTCTCAGTTAATCTAGACAATATTGAAAAGCATAAATGTAGTCTCGTCGGATGTTACTTTCGGATTTCAAAGCGAGCTTTGAAAGACAACAAAGCATGCTCATTTTGGGAGTCCCGAGGGTGAGGCCAACAGTGATGGTGCATCAGACAAATGAGGCTCAATATCGTAATCATGACAAGACTAACAAGGACTCCTGAGCATAAAGTCATTATAGACAACATGGACCCCAAAATGCAACAATGATCTATCTAGGGAATCCATGTAAAGGTAGGCTCTACCACCTAATCATGACACTTCTAAAGAAACAATGATGGTTCCATTTCACACGTTGGTGGGATCGATCCTATGTAAAAGAGGAAAAGACAACAAGATGCAAAAAGTGGAGGTGGAATCCTAACTTATATGCAAAAGTTTGAAAAAATGACTTTTACCAAAGGACCTTTAAAAGTGACCCATCTCCCAAAAAGTTACCAAACCAAAATGAAAAGTGTATCATAACATCCAATAAGAAACTTAAGAACGAGATTAAATGATTTCCAAGCCAGAAAAAACAACAAACGGGGTCAAAAAGGTGGTAAAAAGGGCCAAAAAGTCTATAAATGGAAGCTGACAGCTCATTTTCACCATTGCAATTTGAAAATTAACCAAAAGATAAAAAATACCTCTTTTCTAAAGAAGTTGATTATGAGAGCTTCAGAGGACGAAACAAACTTACTCTCAGACCAAGTAAGTACAAAATCATCCCTCCTGCATTTCCATTCTTCCTTTGTGTATTTATTTTTGGTTTTTGGGCGGTGCACTCCCCTAAAAAGGAGTGGTCCTACGTGTACGCGGGCATAAAACATTCTTCCCATGTACATACGTGATCTTGACCAAAACAACCTGCCTACACCCTCAAAAGCATGGAAAAAATAAAAATGAAACAGATAAGTCCCCTTTGAACTGTCATGGAACATGATGTATGTCCATTGGAGGGGGAGGGAACATGAGGATATTGATATCTTTTTCAGTGAGGACTCTGCTGCCATTGCCGCATTGAAACAATGTGGGTTGTGGAAGTTCTTCTAGTGTCCATTTATGAGGGCACAACCTAGGTTATTGAACACCCTAGTGGATTACTGGCATCCAACCATAGAGGATTTTATGATAGAGGGGAATTCGTTGACTCCAATGACTGAGGACATATACTTCTTGACTGGCCTCTCGAGGAGAGGGGAACCAGTTGATTTGCGCACTTTCCCCCCTTGGCCTTTAAACATTGCAGAATACATCAGGATGAACTACGAGGCTGACACTAAGAAATTATGTTCTCAAGTGCCCATCAACAAGATCACCAACTTGTCACTGAAGGTGATCCTACTTCTTATTGGGCAGATCACTGGATCTGCGATCCTACACTAGGCTTCCCAGGAGCACATGCATTGTACAATTTAGTGCCTGGAAGCACATATTTATGACTGGAGCACGACCATGCTCAGTTGCATGAAGAGGCAATTGACAGATTTATGAGAGCGTAGCAACAAGAACTTCGGATTTGTCACCATCCTATGTTCATTCTTCTTCAAGAGGGTGCTTGATATGAGTCCTAGAGAGACTGTACGGGGGCATGTGGCCTCTTTCCCAATGGTATGCAGATGGGAAACACTGATGCCACGATAGGGGGGAGGGAGGACCATAGAGGCTTTCAATGACAAATTCTTCGACTGGTAGGCACGACTAATTCCAGCCGTAGAGTACTAACCCTATGTTGGAATCAACTTCTCGAGAGATCCAAACATGCCCGTACCTCATGGAGAGGAGCGAGGAGAGCTAGGTACATGTTTTTTAAAGTTATTTAATCTTTAATTTCTTTTATATATATCATTTTTATATGCATCAGAGTACTGACATATATGTATTTTTTATGTATAGATGTGGGACCAACACACCCGACAGACTTTGCGAGGACTCAGCGACATCCTCGATCAGAGGCGGGACCAATAGCCATAGGGGGACCTTCATCCATCTATGTAGCCTCATGTAGTTGGGGCGCCATGGACTTGGGTCCAAATTTTTCAGTGTTTGGTTAACATCGTCCTTCACTACGACAAGGCCAATAGGCTTTGAGCTTAGATATGCTGGACTTATTATGTGCCAAGGGAACTTTTTGTATATTTTTGAGGGCATAAGCCCTGTGATGTATACCGAATCTTATTTTTGAGGCGTTTGCACCCATCTATGTACTCTGACACTTTTTGACACACACACACACATACACACACACACACATATATTTACATCTTTTTGTTTCATGGATCACATTTTTTACAAATGTATGTACATGTGTATGTGTGTGCTTCTTTTTATGAGTGTGCAACATGCCAATGTAATTCTTTATTAGCTAGAGTATCTATCATTTGATTTAATCTCCTAGGAACATGGATATACATAATGTAATCAAAGTAACATTCTAAGAGATGTACCCTAAAGAAACATTGGTGTAACGTAGGATCATAAACGTGGTAAAATCCATTTAACTGGGACACAACCAACTAAGCATCTAAGTAGACCCGAAGGTGAGAGATGCCATGCGACAGAGCATCATAAAGCAAATCTATCACTACATTGTACTTGATGACATTGTTTGTGGTGTCACCTAGACAGATACCTCTGGAATATAGCCCAACCAGGCCTTGGCTCATGTAATAAATAACATGATCCTCGAGCAGATCATCCTCTTGAACCAAGACCATGCCGATGGTCAACCTTGCAGTGGCTAAGTACAACAAGAAATCTATTTTATAATCAGGAGGCCAAAGCAGAGGGGTAGACGTAAAGGTGTGTTTCAACGCTTCAAAAGAGCATTGAACAGATTCGGTGCAACAAAACAGGCTTCCCTTTTTCAATAAACGCATGAACCCTTTAATTATCTAGGCATATTTTGCAATGAAATGCTGAAGAAAGCTCACTTTCCCTTGTAAGATTTGAAGCTGGGGTATTGTGCAGGGGGGAGGAAACTAAACTATCGCCTTAAACTTAAGAGGATTGACCATGATCCCTCTTGTCAAAACTATGAAACCTAAGATACGACCTGACATCATGCAAAAACTACACTTGTTAGGATTCAAGTAAATATGATAGTTGTGACATCGTTCGAAGATTAGTCAGAGGCATGTGGGATGATCAGATCTCTTGCGAGAGCATGATGCTAGATCATCAAGATAAGCCTCGAATATATGTCTAAGGTTGTGGAAAGAAAAAGACATGGCTCATTGAAAAGTGGGTCCAAAATTGTTCAGGAGAAAAGGCATCTTACGATAAGAAAATGTTCCCCAAGGATAGATAAAAGTTGTTTTATTCTAGTCTTCAGGTTTGATTTGAATCTGGTTATATCCTAAAAAAGCATCCATGAATGAAAATACCTCATAGCATGCACATTCATCAACAATATGATCAATGAATGTGGTGGGAAAATTATCTTTTAGACAAGCGTTTTTAAAGTCATGGAAGTCCATGCACACATGAATCATCCCTATTTTTTGTTAACCCAAACAGAATTTGACACCCATTGCGTCAACTGTACGGGGTAGATAAAACCATCTTTAAGCAATTTCTCTACTTCAGCCTTAAATGTTGCCGCTTTCCTAGGATTCACTGGATGAAGCTTCTGTCAGATTGGCTTGGCGTCAGTATAAGTCATTATCTCATGTTCGATGATTCTTGGATCTATGCTTGGCATCTCCTCGTAAGACCAGGAAAAAACATCGAGAAATTCCTTAAATAATTCTGTATAAATTCGAATCTCTTCGGGGGAGCAGTTTGCTTCGAAGAAAACATTCTCCACGACTCCAAGGGTTCTGGAGATATCTATAGGGATCATTTAAATGATACTCTCCATATTACCCTCAGCGTAAACTGCATGCATAGCCAGAGGATTAATAGGACAAGACCTATCTCCAGTCATAGTCAACACAAATTCACCTGCCTCTATTCTTCTTAACTCCAGGAGGAAATAAGATCTTTGATGGAGATCATCCCAGGGTCTCTCTTGACCATTCAATGCCTTAAGAATCACCTCATTTGAGGGAAATACCAGGTCTAAAGAATCTGTAGTGGAAAGGGAACCTTGACCCCAAATAGGCTCGAGAACTGGATCTAACTCTTGTGCGGGAGTCGGATCGGGGTCGACCAAAGCTTGCTAGACAATGTTGTATGAAAATTCTACCCCGAATAAGGGCATGACCATTCCAGAATGCCCTGTCCCTTCCATAGAGGCTGATGGGGAAGGAAGATTCCATGGATCATGAAAGTAAGTCATTCAGAATGATGACATTTGAAAAATTTCATCCCTAGGATCGTCGGGGGTAGATGATATAAACTTGACATCGTCGGAAGGAGGCGGGTAATCGAAAGTACCCATCAACGATGGCCATAAACCAACCTGTATATTGACAGTGTCGGGTTGAGGGTTATCAATCATCGGGACCATGGATGCCCTCGATGAAGGGTCAGGATGGGAGAAGGACAACTGATCACTGGTCACGATTCGACCCTCGTGTTGAAACAACAAGACTCAAAAAACCGTGGAAACCACTACATGCATTACATAGGTTTAAATCCTTCTGAACAGAAGGTTGTAGTCGAGAGGCGCATCAACCACTTCAACTTCGAAGCACACGGTTTTCCCTCCTAACTGCATGGGAAAAGAAGGAATGGTTCCATGTGGTCTGAAAGAATGATCGTCGAAAGTAGTAAGAAAAGTAAGTGACAGAGACAAAATGGGTTGGCCAATGGCCTTCCAACATGCCGACAACATCACGCAATTTGAGGCACCCTCATTAACCACCGTGTGGAATATATTTCATTGTGTGAGCTACTACTATCTGAAACACAATGTGGTAAGCGAGACAAGGTTTCAAGTTGGTTGGATCGAGAACGATAACTCCCAGATTACAAGTCTTTGCAGATCCCAAGTCGGATAACAAATCCTTTCTCTGTGAATGGAAGCTCTGGAGGACCTCCAAAGCGGACATTGTGGAAGGGGTTTGTGCCAAATCCTCCACCACAGAGTAGTTCTGGGCAACCCTCACATTCGGATTATGAGAATACTTCATGAATGTACCTTTGGGGATGTGTGTCATTGTTTCTCCCATCATCTTCTCGATCTGGAGAGGAACTAGTGGGTTTGTGGCTTCTTTACCCTTCTCAACAGATTCTGGCGTTCTGTAATTTTTGGTCCTGGTCACTATATGAGTGTTACCTTTTACCATATAGACGTGGGGGGTCCTTTACTGCCCCCATTATTACACATTATTTTGGTCACCCTGGTGATGTTACTACAAGCATCTATTCAGGCTCTCAAAAGGATCTTTCTCATGAGAAAAGACACTAGTTTCTTCCTCTACAAAACTTATTTTTAGAAGAATGTCGTAGGCTTCATTTAAGATACAATGTGGAAATGCCTGATCTCTGTAGGCTTTCTTGCACCTGGCCTGCAAAATTGTCATAGTCTACTCTATAGACAGGGTGCGATGGCGTTTTAAGACTAAGAAAAGAAACAAAGTTCATGAAGGTTCTAGAAGGGAATCTTCTAGAATATGAGGTGGCATCTGTATGGTTGGGATCCTACTGGATTCTCTGATTTTGTGGGATCATCCTAATCTCTTTTACCTCTTCTCCTTCTCCTATATAATGATGGGTTTCTCATGGAAAAGGTTAAGAAAAGAGAAGCAAGATTAAGCAAGGAATTAATGAAGGAATAAGCTGAAGACTGTGTGAGGAATCTTGCTTCAATTGATGCTTGAGGTCTCTATTTGTCCATCAAGATTTTGTGGATCATATTCATGAAAATTTGAAGCAAGTGTGTGTGTGTTGGAGCAAAGGGCCATTGAAAGGGAACTTGCAAAATCAAGGCGGTTTGTTTGTATCTTCCACTTTTACTCAATATAAAACAGTGGTATGTTTCTTTCCCATAAAATCATTCTCATTTTATTACATGACTCCTTGATCACATGTTTAAGTTTTCATTGAATATACTATTGTTGCTTTCACTTTGGTTGGTTTGTGCCATAGCAGATTTGATTTCAGAAGAGCACTAGAGTGAAGAAAGGACAATAAAGATATAAGGAAGCAATATTCATAGGTATGTCACTCATCTCTTCTTTGGTAGTAAATTCGATGATTATAACTTAGGGAAAGCACCATGTATGATCTTTTTTTGTTCTAGATCCAGGTGGATACAGGGAGATTAGTTTATTTCCACATTCACCGATTTATCCAATAACACCCATCCACACTCGAAGAAGCTAAGACTTGAGCCATATTTTTCCCATGTGGAAATGGATTCATGAATAAAATAGGTTGTTTCTACACTAATAGCTTCTAGGCCTTTGCAAGTCGAGGGAAAAAGTGATTTGGGTGGTCTTCCATGAAAAGGTTTCACAAATACTTCAACTTTATCTTCTCTGTGTTTCCCCTGCCAGCATTGTTATTAGGCTTATTATCCCCTTTTCCCTTCTTGTTTCATTGTTTTTTCTTTCCTTCAGGCTGCTGGTTGGCCTTTAGGTTCCTCGACTACACACTGTGTACATATGACGTTTGGGTGGGGGAACAGTCGAACCAGAGGTCTCGTTGTCTGTTGTATGTTGTATCGACAATTGTTGCAATTGGTTTGACAACAGATCAATGAAATTTCCTTATGCTGAACCAACTATACCATCGGCATGTGGTCCAAATGTTTGTCTAGCCTTGTAAAGGATGTACCATGGCACATTTTGCAAGATCTCATAGAGTAATCAATACTGAGAGTAGATCAGTTCGAGCTATTGCGCTCTCATTATTGCCTCCTCCTCTAAAAACACTCTCGAAGTTGCAACATCCTTGGACAAAAATGGTACCAAAGACTTCAGGAACCACTCCAACAAGAAATTTAGTGGGACCTGTACCTTAATCAAGATCTTTCTACACCTCCATTCTTGGATTTGATCTAAGATATAATCGGCTTTAGTTTGCTCAAATTTGACTAGCAACTCGGTGCCGACATCGTATCTCACAAGTAGTTGGAAATGGTTTAGGAAGACCATTCCCAAGTCGCTAAAGTAAGAATACCTTGAGCAGTTAAGCTTAATGTACCATTTCGTGACACCCCCAATAAGAGTGTGTTGAATCAGACATAACTATACAGAGTCGTCTCGTAGTGAGTTTGACAAGCACCATAGGTGGAAAGTTTTCACGTGATCACTCGAGTCTTCGCCAGGCTTGCCTTCGAATTTTGGAATATCTGAGGGAAACTTAGTTAGCATGGGGGGCCAACACGGATCATGAAAAATCAGGTTGTTAAGAAACCTTGACAATTCTACCAGATGTAACGTTGCCAAAAATGGTAGTTTGGGTTGGGTACTATGTATAGGAAAAAGGAGGCCTGGAGTTTGACTGATACCAGGTTGCCAAGAAAAGTTGGGTTGCTAGCCAGGGTTTTGGTAGACACCATGGTGTTGACCAACGTATGGAAACTATGTTTGTTGGGATATCATCGGATGATTCCCGTAATTGGACAATGTGGGTTGGGCCCTACATTGTGTTCCAAATATTTTGGAAGGGGATGCTCCCATCCGATCTGACGGGCATAGGTATTGAGCCTTGCCCGGGGTTCCATTGACCATGGAAGGGGTTTCCCCAAACATAACTTGCAAGGGAACTGATCCCTACCCAGGATTCCAAAGCCCTTGTGAGGAGAAAACTCCTATACTTTCCCCCTGTGTAGGAATAGTACCCTCCATAGGATTTTGTTGTCCAAAACCAGGGTTTCCCCCAATCGAGAAGACAACCGAAGAAAAAGCGTTATTACCAAACGTGTCAAACAAATATAATGACTTGGATTCCATCGGCGTAGTGTAAGACGAAGGTCCTAAACTACAAGCTCCAAACAAGTTGTAGTTAGCAGTCAGCATGATGGGTTGTTGGAAAGAAAATCCAAGTGACGGGGATGGAGGAGGTATATGACCCCCACCATAAGGGATGGCATTGAAAGGGACTAAAGTACCCCTAGTAGAACCTTGCACGGGAGCGTTTGAGCTCTTTGCCCCCAGACCCATGGTTTGTAGGTTGAAGTAGGTAAGGACAGAGTTCAAATCAAAGTCAGGAATCCCATATGAAAATGGAGGGCTCGTCGCACTCTGCATAAACAAAGCAGTGGTTGTCGTCAATGATGGTATCAGATCACTGCCAGAGGTAGAAGGGGTAAAGACCACTATGGTATGGACCGATGAAGGTGGGTTAGGAGGTAAGATATCCCCTGTAGTAGTAGTTGAAGAGGGAGTATGAAGACTCCCTGACGAAGTAGCAACATTTGCTTCCATATCTTGTTGTAAAACTATTTGACGCTCGTAAGGTGTCACCCTCGGAGGGAAAAATTGTACCAAGATTGGCGCCGACAAGTTAGTGATCGAAGTGTTTTCTAGCTCGAGAGATTCTGCTCCACGGTAAAAAATAGTAGGTTCTTCTAGATTTGAGTAATCTCCTCTCAGAGCTGGCTTGGGCACAATTTTATACTACCCAATCGCTTCGAATGACCCTTGTTGGTCAAGTATCCACCATAACAGTGCAGTGGTGGCTCTAATGTAACCAGCAGGAGGACCTAAAGCCTTTGCGACTGACGAAGATATTGATCTTCCACTTTGTGAAAATATCAACGACGCAGTAAGGCTTTAACTAACATTTAAAACCAAGAACACACTAGAAAAATTCCCATAATATAAACCAAGGAAACCACTATCTAGTTGGAAAATCAATTACGCCATCCAACACTAGAGTAACTTACCAGTGCAAGTGAAACTTGAACACGAGCACCCTTCAGGTATACTCTGTAAAGTGTGACCCAACGTATGTCCTAGGTACCATGGTATACCCATGCAGTCACCTGTGTAAGTCCCTAGAATAAAGGAAACTAAGTTGCCAATTTGCAAACATTCACCAGGTGGGTATAGTCGAGAGTTGAGTGGACCACAATGAGCAGAATAAAAAGTCTGAAACCTATCAAGGGTATCAAAAGAAGGTGGTCTGGAAGACAACAAAGGATCTCGAATGGATTCAAGGTCCATGAAGCTCCATAGGAAAATGCGAGCGATATTATTCCCATGACAGATCCTCATTATGCATTCCCCACTATGTTTAGTCTAGATTTGGAGGGGTTATCTCTGTTTCCTTTCCTTCCGTGACCTCATGTTTATCCCATGTGTTAGAGGAGGGTCTCGGATAACTTTCACGTCACTAGAATTTAACACTCCCTAGCTCTGACTTCGATGTTTGTTCAAAAGCCTTGAAGAGTTTCCTCTCCAACCTAATTCAAGGCCCTAACCCTAAACTATTTGGTTGAACCTACAAACATAAAAGTCTAATTAATTTTAGATTTAGTGTTCGTTTTAATGGCTTATTTAACTCAAAGGTTATGGCAGTGAAACTAGTAATGTTTATGAGAGATGAAAAGAGGAGAAAAATACAAAACTGTGAAAGAAAAATTACTTCTAGTCAAAAGTAAAGATTTACAACTAACTCTTTGTAACCAACTTTTTCATAACTAACTTTTTCAACATCTTTAAAAAGAAGACCTAAAATGAAATTTCACTCGACTACGAGCTACTTAAGTTTCAAGAAATCAGTAAAGAACTTAAAAAATGAACTCTTTTTCCTTTCAAGTAAAATAACTAACTCCAACTACTTTACCAAACTAAGAATGAAAAATATTGTTTTTTGAAAATGCTTCAAACAGGAAAAACTTGAAATAATTTTTTTTTTTTTCTCTTTTTTCAAAGCAAATGAAAGGGGGGAAAAGAACAAAAATACAAGACTGAAATAGACCTTTGTCTCACTGTGGATCGCAGGGAATCACTAAAGACACTAAACAAGCAGATCAAAAATTCAAAGACTCTCTTAAAACCCTTTAAGAAGTAAACAAAAGAATCTTCAAAAAGACAAGAAAAATGAAATCTAATCCAAGCTATGACTGTAAAAAAAGAGACACTGAACTCTGTCAAGAAACCATGAGAAGTATAAACCTCAATCAGGAAAGAGGTTGTCTGCCTCTTTTTCAAAAAAAGTTTCTTGAACCAAGTACACTACTATTGTTTTATAAGCATGTGTATGTACGCAGTTTGTTTACTAGACAGGGTGTGTATGTACATGGGCTGACAGAGAGCAGGGCGTGTACACCTTTGTATTTCCTCAAAAAAGAAATAAAAAATATAGACTGATAGGGCATGGAGAACTGGTATGGAACCAAAAGGTGACCAAAATCCCTTAAAAGACTCAAAAGACTCAATAAGAAACTCGAAAGGTAGAAAAGCCAATCAGGCACCGAAAATCACCTAAAACCCTAGAGGCTTCCCTAGTATGGTCGCCAGTTCTGCTAGTGGGAAAACCCCACTATGACTACACTAGGGTTCAGAATGTAGGTATATCAATTAACCGTCTAAAATTCAACTACTTCTCTAACTACCCTAAACATACCAAACTCATACAAGAAAAGAAAATATGAGAGGGATCGGGTAACTATACCTCTACTCTGCATCTGGTCATGATCCCCTCGCACTTGAAATCTTTTTTGATTGCACGCCTCCTCCCAAGGCTGGCCTACATTAAAAAATGGACAAACAGAAAGCTACAAGCATTCTATTCATATACAAATTAGGCTTAGATGTTAGAATATAAAAAAATAACCATTAAAAACATTCAATACAACATTATTTTGGATAGGAAAAGTACTTCTTTTATTAATAACTCAATGATTATACCTTTACAACCAAAGCCGATTACTTCTCCATGAACCTGGTCTGGGCTCCTCTTCAGCAAAATCCAAGTGCACCTTTGTATGGATTATCCTCTCAACCTTCTAATTTCGTCTTGGGAAGTGAATGGGTTCTGATGGAGAAAGAAGTTCTAATTGGGGAATGCGGAGTAAATTCTCACAAAAGGGCTGCAATTAAATTGGGCAAGGAGGGGATGTGAAACAGGCAGAGTTTCATTGTTCTTATCTCTAGATGTAGAATGATACCCTAACACCTCCTTTTATATGACAACATGATGGTTATTTGGTTGGGTAACGGGCTATAGGTGGTGGATTAGTTGGGAAACTACCCAATAGTCCGTAATCTCAACGAATTCCTTGCAACGTTTTATTTTTAGCAACTTTTTCAAGGATACGCGGGTTGTAGTGGTGAAACATGCATATGTATGTGGGATGTAGTGGTGCAGCAAGCATATGTACATGGAAAATATTGGTGCAGAGCGCATACATCTTGAAAAAATGGGTTTTCTGGAAGAGCAACTCAGTGATGGCTTGGAAAAAAATGCAAGTAAGAGGGCCAAAGGCTAGGTATGCATGTGTAGAGAAATTTAGGGTTATAACACAATGATACATGGATCTAGAGAGACAAGTTATGAAGAAGGGCCAGCCAAAATAATGTTGGGCATTAAAGAAAACATAGGGAAGGACAGTTAGTAAAAGCGATGAGCTTGAGAGGGTAACACGGAGCTTTAAAGTCAAAATCGTTGAAAAATAAATCTCTGAGCATGTGAGAACGCTGAGCATAGGGTGGGATCATTGAGCTTGAAGGAAAAAGTGCTGAGTAAAAAGTGAAATTTTGGGCCTTATAAAGAGAAAACGTTCTAACTATGAAAATAAATCATTACATGGAGAGCAAGTAAAAATCTTTGTTGAGGATTAAAATCAACTTTTTGAGGTAATATACAAAATTTTGCTGAGGAATAAAATCGAGTTGCTACGATGAAAATTCAAAATTTACTGAGGAAGATTTTCAGTGTCGAATGCAGAGATTCTTGCCTTCACAAACTTTGAGGGGAAGGATGAAAACGCAGGTAAAATGATGTAAAATAATTATGTATTGAGGTAAAAATTTGATGCGTAGGGAAGCATAAATTTCTGAATAAGGAAATAAGAATGCACTGATAAAAAAGGGAATAAGGCATCTGATGAGGACTCATCCAAAATAGGGAACAAGCAACAAGTGTGTTGGGCCGATTTTACCCCCAAAAAGACGTAGAGAATAAACACCTTCAATCATTGAGACTACCCCAAATATGTATATAAAAAAAACACTTAACATTGTGACTTCAATACAAAACATTTAACTGATTACATTGCATTTACAAATTCAGAGAGGAATACTGTAACTGAAGATGATGATTCAAAGACGTTCCTCATTGCTTTTGCTCTGTCCAACTCCTAGTTTTCTAACCGTGCAGATCTCACCGATACCTCTCAGCCAATGCTAGGGGTATTCTTCTTCCGCCTTAGCCCCTCGAGCCGCAAAGGGGCCATGCACACAAAACCAGAGAAAGATCTAGCTCCCAACTCACCTTGCAAGGTCGAGCTACCACTCTCTTTTCGAGTTGGGTATCCCAACTCCCACAAGAAAAATCAATCAAGAGATTTTGACAACATAACCTTACGCATGCTAGTCGAGATCCCTTTCTCTTCTCTTCCATTACCTTTATAGAGTTATTCTTAGTGATCACTTGCGAATTGCATGGTTAATTCATTTATTAATTTTTAATTAGGAAATACTCTCCCTCATACACTTGTCACCCAATCCCTTTGTTGCACCAAAAATTCATTTATTTAATTAAATTAAATTCCAATTTCCTTCACCCATCCTAAAAGCACTCCTTGTTGTCCCTTTATTCCCTCTATTTCCCTTTAATGACTGACTCCTTTCTAAAACTTAGTTGTGTTTCATTTAGGAAATTTATTTAGTTAGACTTGACTATATTCCTTTCTATATTTCCACATTCCTTTTTTCATTGATTTCCCCTTTTTGTCTAAGTTCCAAATTAGCATGTCTTGCACACGAACATTAGTTAATTCTTAGATAAATTATTTCTCCTTTAAATTCTTAACTTGATTATTTTTAATCACCCCTTTTATTAATTGATTATTTAGTTTTTAGTCTTCTTACCGTATTTAGACCTAGGCTTAAATTTCAACTGGGCTTAGAATTCTTAAGGGGATTTTACAATTACAAAAATTCTCATTAATAATTGTTTTGAGGCCAACCACGTCAATTTTTTTTTTTCTAGGAACCTAGGTTCATTAAATTGTCTTTATTAAACTCATGATGTTCCCTTCAAGATGCACTATGTGTTCCAAGGGTGTCACTCTCTTTTGACTAATTTTGGTAGAATTCCAACCCTTGGAGTCAATACTCCATCAGGCGACCTTGTGGGAGACTAAGGGACTCTAAGGAATAAGGACCCTTCCTTATTTCCTGACCCTTAGAATCTTCATGAGAGATTTTCTTAGTCTTCCCTCATGACATCATGGATCTCTCAAACTAGGTAGTCGTTAACCTACAATTCGATCCATGATGGGAGTTCTAGTAGGCTATGGCAGGGATGCTACCAGACCTCTCCCTCAATATATATGGTTTTTGTGCATGGCCCCTTTAGTCCTATTGTGATTCTAATTAGAAAACAATCGTCAGCCTCCATCCATCAACGAAACATGTTAGTGATACACAAACCACATCATAATGTACTCGATCATATGTCACATATGCAAAAAAATAAATACCCAAACCATATATGGTCCACTCCCTGACTCGATCTGGAGTCCAAGGAGGTCCACCGACACCATCGACATCCTCAATCCATCAAGTGTCCTACAAACTAAGGAGAAACCTGTCAATAGTTACTGTTTATACATAGATATCAAATAACATAACATCACATCCACAACATCATCATCAGAATACATAAGCGAAATACACAATCATATATTGAACCGGATCACTTGCACTTGACTGTCCTCAAAGAATAAGTCATACCATGTGCGCGCAAGAGAAGGATGTTACATACAACCCCTCTTGTTTTAAACTTTGTCTCAAAGTTTCATAGTATATAATTGTAGTAAATAATGTATTTGACCGGATCTAATATCTAGCTATCCAACAAAAATGGAAGCGGCTAGCGCATATCATATGCATCCTCCCAGGTAGTCAAGTGTGGACTATAATTGTCCCACTAGACCTTGACATGATCGATTGTTCGATGCCATAGTTTTCGAATGTGATGGTACAAAATATGGTTTGGCTCTGCCGTGAGTGCACCCTCGTTTGACACTTGAAAGGAACTCATGTCAATCACATGTGTAGGATCACTAACATAATGTCTCAAAACAGATACATGAAAAACATCGTGCATAAGCCTCAAAGAATCAGGCAAGGCTAGTCGATAGGCCACAGGACCTTACTTTTCCACAACCTTGAAAGGTCCCACTAACCTAAGAGAGAGTTTATCACTCTTTCCAAACTTGATTGAAATATTTTGCGGTTTCACCTGCAAGAAGACTTGACCGCCAACTTCATAACTACGGTCAACGCAATGCACATCGACATAACTCTTTTGTCGATCCTGCACTTTCTTAATAATTTGTCTTATCATTTTCATTTATTCTTCCATTTCTTGGATCACTTTGAGTCCCACTAAGACCCTATCCTCTAGTCGATCCTAGCTCAAAGGCGTCTTACACGGTCGCTCATAAAGAAACTCAAATGGCACCATATTAATAGTGATTTGATAGTTCTTTTTGTATGCAAACACTACCAGTGGAAAGAACTCCTCTTAACACTCTTGTTGGTCCATCATCTACATATGCAACATATCTTCCAAGACTTGGTTTGTTCTTTTCTTCTTCCCGTCTGTCTCCAGGTGATATGATGTACTAAATTTAAGTTGGGTTTCCAAGGCCTCTTGGAAACTAGTCCAAAATAGTCCTATAAACATCGATCCTTGATTGTATATGATCCTCTTAGGCACGCCATGAAACCTCACAATCTCACTAATAAAAAATCTAGCTATGTCATGCACCTGATACATTATATGCATAGGGATAAAATGTGTACTCTTCGTCAGAGTGTCAACTACCACGAATATCGAGTTGTGCCTCCTTGCCATCAGTGAAAATCCAACAATGAAGTCCATTGAAATGACCTCCCATTTTGATTCTGGAATAGCTTGTGGTTATATTAATGTTGTCGGATGTCTATGTTCAACCTTCACTTGCTGACATTCTAGACATCTTTCCATGTAGTTAACTGTGTCCACCTTCATTCCTTTCCATAAGAATAAGGGTTTAAGGTTTTTCCTCATCTTTGTGACTCCTGGATGAGCCATGTACACATCTCTATGAGCTTCGCTTAAGATCAAACTTCTCAACTCGTCGTTAGGTGGTATATAAATCTAGTTATTATATATCATTAACCCGTCATAGTCCACAGTAAATCCTTCAAATTATGGTAACAACATGGTGTCTTTTCCGAAACATTCCTTAACCTCCTTATACCAGTCATTCTCGCACTGTATAGTTAGAATCTTTTCATGAAGATTCGTCTAAAGAGGTATCACCAAAAATATGCATGGTCTCTCACTCACCGCATATGTTACTCTATTCACTATTCATTTTATGTATGTAATATCAAAATTGTACTCGCTAAGTAGTTTTGACGAATTCCTTTGTTGCACGTTCAAGTCACGGTGCGTAAAAATGTGTTACAAACCATAGTGGTCTGTTTCAGTTTGAATTTCCATCCAATTAGGTAGTGTCTCTACACTCTTAGGGCATACACAATGGCCAATAACTCCAAATCGTGCGTCACATAGTTCTCCTCATGCTTTCTTAACTTCCTTGAGATGTGAGTGATCACTCGATCCTCTTGCATAAAGAATCCGCCTAAGCCTTCCTTGGATGCATCTTTGCATACCAAGAAGTCCTCGTCCATGTCAGGGACTTTTAGTATTGGTGTTTTCATCAAAATATCCTTGAGCCTTCGAAATATTTCCGCACATTTCTCAGTCCATATAATTTTTTTCTTTTTTCTTTTGCAACTCCATAATCGGATTTGCTATCTTCGAAAAACCTTCAACGAACTGTCAATAATATCCTGCTAAACCCATGAAGTTGCATACTTCAGGCACATTTGTCAGTGCAGGCCATTCCATAATAGCATCTACTTTCATTGGATCCACAGTGATACCTTCACCGGAGATAACATTCCCCAAATAATGAATCTTCGATTGATAAAAAGAGTGTTTCGACATTTTTTTGTATAATTTGTTCTCTCATAAGAAATGTAGTACCAAGCGTAAATGTTTGTCATGTTCTTCCATCATCCAAGGATATATCAAGATGTCGTCAATGAATAATTGAACAAACTTGTCCAAGTATTCATCAAACACCCCATTCATCAAGCTCATGAATACCCCTAGAGCATTTGTCAGTCCAAACGGTAAAATGGTAAACTCATAATGTCCAATCCTCATCTTGAATGCGGTCTTAGGAATGTATTCCACCTTGATCCATAACTGGTGATATCCTGATCTCAATTTGATCTTCAAAAACACCATCGCACCCTTAATTTGATCAAACAAATCATTTATTCTTGGCAACAAATACCAGTTCTTTATCTTTGCCTTGTTCAATTGAAGGTGTTAGCGATCAAAATGTACTAGTAAATTTTGAGTGCCTTCATCAAATTTAAGCTAGAATTGCCTATTTTTCTGATCTCAAGCCAGTGTCATGATTTCCAAAATTTCCATTAAGTCTTAAAAGGCTCCTGTTGATTTTTTTTTTCCAAAAACTCTATGGCCTTTCTCTTCTCACCTGTATTTCAAAAACCTTGTTAGTATTGCTTAAAACCTAGTCTTATGCCTTTTAGATTTTGCAAAAAAAAAAAATATATATGTTCTTTTTATAAATTTTATCAAATAAAAAGGGTGTGTGCAAAGTGACCTAAGGTCCTATCCATTACCTATGACCAAGTCTATTCATATTTAAAACTCTATATACATTTGCAAATTGTTTTAGTCTACCTAAGATACCTCTAAGGTTTGATATCTTTTTAGCCAAGACTTCAAGCCACAAATCCAAGTCATCGGGTCAAACTCAGTCATAAGTCAAGAAATGAATTATGTCATAGTTTAAGTTATGAATTAAGCTATATAGTTAAGGTGCCATCTGCCAAAATCGCTAGTGCCACAAGATCATACTCTTAAGAGCCGATTTCGACATCCAATTGTTTGCAGAGATTGGGGTGTCTCACACCGAGCTAATAAGTTTAAACTCATATTTGTTAAGCTTCCAATCCTAACTCTATGTTCAGGTGTTCAATTGGTTACAAATGTCAGTTGTCAAATGTTGCAAGTGTATCATGCAGAAGTTCGACAAATATAGGTGAAATGCCCTATGATTGGGGAAAACTCGCGTTCCGGGACATTTGATAGAATTGGAGGTATATTAGGCCGAGATTACAGGGTATCTATGTTTATTTGGATGTTCCTTCCTCTGCATCTACAAAGAGTGTTAATTTCTGCAAGTCATAGGCACAAGCCATGAGTCAAACCTCAACTCGGCTACATGTCGAAACATTCATCCAATGCAAACAACCGGAGTTCCACTTCATTTCTGTTATCAAACGATTTATCCAAACTCATGTAAAAAATCGGGTTTCTCTTTGCTTCTGTTACATTATGAGGAAATGATGAAAATAAAATGAAAATGATATTGGCATTAGATCTGCAGGTCATCTTCGATGTCCGAAGGGATTACAAGGTTAAGGATATGTCTCAAGCAGACTTTGGGAGGTTGCAGATCAAATTGGCTGAGGTTGAGATGCTTGGATTGACGACTTGCCGAGTCAAGTTCAGTCCCACTCAGCCCTTCAAGGGAACTTGGATCACGGGTTTCCTCCACATGATGATTCAGACACTCAGGACCATGTCACGATAGTGCAACTATGTTTGCTTGGAAGGGGAATACACTACAGGAGTATTGGTGGTGCACCGAGAGGGCTCTTGACTGGGGTCCAAGCGGTAGCCTTGATCTGATTTTTGTCGATGGTGGCGACATTATCCTTCTGATCCATGACGGAGTGAAGGCCGAGGAAGATTTTTCCAAGACTGGGAAGGTGTCGGATCCGGCCTCTACCACCAATGTGGATTTTCAGATTGTGTTGGCGTTGATCATGAAAAGCCTTAAGGTTATGCAGGATGCCTGAGCGCAAGATGAGTGTTGCAGTTGGTAAAGATTGTGCATTATTGGAGGAGGTTTGTGGTTGAGTAAATGAGAAAGCAATAGTCCCAGTTTGGGCAAAGATGACTCGAAATGCCACAGATTTTGTTGAGCCAGCGAGAGTGGCATTGAGGTCAGGAAGTGAAGAAATTGCAGTTATTAACACAATTATGAGTGTAATGGGAATCAATCTTGACACATTAAGGCCCGAACCTTGTGTGGAGGGTTATCTAACCCCTAGTGGATATTCTTCAAGGTTATGCATCCGATTTCTCTTGCAAAAGTAATGTTTATTGTGCAGATGATGAATTTCAAGTTTTCTGATCTAGATTTATCACTTTTTGGCATAGGAGGAGTTCAAAATGGAGGTCATGCTGCTGAGTTTATACTACTTGGAGAAAACACTGTTCAGATCTGTATAGGGGTCATGATGCATGGTTATGGACATGTTAAGCAATTCTACTTTGAGCTCAAGGACATTATGGTGAAGCATAATTTTTCATCTATTAAAGATTTCCGTGGGATATCTCTACAATATTTCATGACCCATATAGATTTGGTTCGTCGTCAGCAAGAATCTATTCTGTAGAGGAAAGCTATTCGAAAATCTATCCAAAGATAGAGCTTTCACCAGTGCAAAAGGCGAAATTATAACTAGTTAGCTGATGAAAAGCAGAGCTTTCACCAGCTAACTAGCATATTGTAAGGCGAAATAGCTGGTGAAACCTGAGATGGCCAGAAAAAGAGTAAATTTTTCCTAGATCAAAGTTTTATTATCCTACAGAGCACGCAAATGATTTTTAAGTCAAAGTTATAATTAAGAGTATCTGCTTCGAAGTGTTGTTCCAGTTTTTAAGGTGCTAGCAAGATGAAAGAGATAAAGTTTGTTACCTATTTATGGAAAGAATGACCTGTCTTTCCAAGTGGCATTTTTTTGACCTTATCTTTTAGCCTTTGAATATTTTCTTCCTTGTCATCACATTGAAGGATGTTGAATACTTTGGCAGTTGTTGAAGACTTCAGTTTAGATTTGGTTTGATTTCCTTTAATAATGGATTTGTTCCTTTAGAGTTTACAATTAGTTTTATGTTATGCTATTTTTAGTATCATAGATCCCTTTTCATAGGATTTGATCTGTACATTGTAAAGCTATAAAGCTAAAAACAATAGATGAACAAAAGGTTCAATCTGGGAGACATTTTTTGGCTATTGTACTAGACTCTTTATTGATAATAGAATCACAGTCCTCTTTTGTTTTCAATGACAGATTTTATAATATTCTCATCATTCTATACTTTATTTCAGTTTAGCTCAGCTTCTAAGAACTGTTATCTTCTTATTAAGCTCATGAACTTGAACTAACGGTTTTCTTGCTATCTTGTATGACCCTGCACATTGTTGTATTTGGTTATATAGACTAGTATTCTTCATCCCCTATTCAAAATTTGTTGTCTGATCATTGAGATCTAAAAGCACTGTCTCATTCGAATGCATGAAGTGGTCCTTTTCATTAGCTATTGAATTATCCCATTGTTCCAAGCATACCAAATTTACCATATTCTTGAGTTACTGTTGACGGGCGAAATTGACCGCTCGTCAACTAGAGGAGTGAATCCAGTCTAGGGTTGTCTACTTAACCCAATCCATTTGGATTAATCCACTCTGATGGGTTTAGTGGCTCCGTTAGCCGATCTAAGTCCTAAGAAAGTAAAAAAACAAAACTAAAAAAAATAACTTAATGAAAAACACTCGCTAAAAACTATATACAAATCTAAAATATACTTACAGTTTACTAACTAATATTTATAAAATATCTCTACTTATTATATGTACAATATATCCATATGATTATATCTCTAATATATGTATAACATTTACATAATGCAAATTTTAATCTAAATCTGCGAAAATCGAAAATGGATTGAATTATTTGATGACAACAAAACTATCATTCAATCTTTTGATTTTTTATAACGTTTATAAACAAGTAACGAAATAGCAAACTATCTAATTGAAAACAGAGATGAACAGTAAAATTTGTTTAGATTACAGGAAATCTCTATATTAATTAAACTAATAAAATAAATCTAGCAAACTGACCTCTAATCGCATCTCCTATTCGTCCTGTGTATAGTATCCAATTTCTCTGTTTGATGGGGTAAACCACAACAAATATTCAAAATGATTATCGTAAATGCAAAGTAGTAATGATTGAATGCTAATGACATAACATATAAGAGAAGTAGTGACAACAATTTTATAATTTCACAAATGGTCACATTGAGATAAATCCGGCTGTGAAAATTTGTATATAAATGTTCAATGAATAAAGAAGATTAATCTTCTAATCTCAAATTTGAACAGAGTAATTACTGTATGTAATATAAGGGACATAAGACATGGATATCATATAAATTCCATCACACCAATCTGTAATAAACCATGATATCTAAAGTAATCACAATTTAATTACAAATTGAAATGACCATAACTTGAATAAAAATACGATTTATCGAAGCTAAATCTATGCAAATATCAACTTCCATTCAAGTCTGTCAATCATAAATCCATAATTTTTTCTCCCAGACAACGATGGTCTTTAGTTTATAAAACAATGTATTTATATTGGTTACAGGATCAAAACGTTTCCTAATGATAACATCTAATTTGTTCCAAAAAATGTGGGGGATGCAACCTCCCAGGTTCTACTTGATATCAAAACTAACAGCCTATTCTAAAACAACATAAAGATAGCATGCTGAGAGATGCCACTAGTGGTTCAAATATCCTTTAGAAATTATAGGTTCCTGAAAACACATAAGAATAAAAGATTTCAGATGCATTTTCAGTTATTGAAACAAGTAATTTGAATTTTTCTAACTAGCTACAGAATCTCACGATTCTGTAGCTAGTTATAATTATAACTAGAATCATATTTTATTGAATCAATCAAAACAGACTAGAGGTAATCTGTGGAAACAAATCATGTATTCTAATTTAAAAAATACAAAATCATCCTAAACTTATTAAAAAAAACATACCTCAAATTAAGGGATTCGACTTAATCAAGCAATTTTTGAATTTACTATTGCAGTCATTGCTTCCACGTTCTTAAAAACAATAGACCCTGTGGATTTTTATCATTTATATTTGGTATGAGCTATGGATTGAAGTCTTCCATTCTCCTTAGTTAGCAAATTCACCTAGTCTTCCAAGGATTTAAGCCAAGACTAGAGTAAAGGGACGTCTTTGTAATACCTATCGATCCATGATCAACATTTGTTACATTGCGGATGAATAGACTGTGTATTAGCAGTGATAGTGTTAACAGGTGGGGAATTTTCCATTTGACCTGTAGGTTTATTACTGAGTTTGATTCCAGGGAAATCGGGATTATCTTTTAGACACGGTGGAAGGTTTGTAACATAATCATAGGGTTTATCAGGGCAAAGTCCATATGAATATGGATATTCTTCGGCTAGGAATATTTCAATTTCCGAATCGGAATCCTCTCTTAACATAATTGCATTTTAGTCTGCACAGGGCTTAGGTTTATTTCAGGCACATCATGAAACCCAAAGAGTGGCCCTTTTACTCTTATAATTGATATCAACATTGCCTTTACACTTTTTCCTTGTGGTTTTTTTAGCAGACTTAACACCACCCTTGGGATACGAATCTGGTAGAGTGTCAGGTCGATTAGTGTTAGGATAGGTCGAGGATTCCACATTAGAAATAGGATCACAGGGCAAGAGCAAAGGAGGAGAGATGGTAGGCTCAACGAGGGTTTCTATGACGATAGGCTTGTCAACCTATCCTAACTCACTGCTAACAAAACCATTTCGTAACAAAAAAAATCCCAACAATCATCATTTAATTTCAACTGATGTATAATAATAATCTTGATCAAACAATGGTGGAACATGCTAGAATCAAATTTCTACCTTTTAAAACGCTTTGCCATTTTGTATAGACATCGAAGGAGAAAATAGGGCATGTTCAGGGGGAAATCGATAAAACTCATGAGCAACCGCAAGTGATATAAGAAAACCAAACCATATCTCCCCTCACAAGTAACGAACTATTTCAGAATAGCTAACAGGTCATGCCATCTAAATTTTAGAGCTGAGACAGGCATACCTCAGTCGCAACTGGTAATCCTCCTTGAGGTGAACAACAATGAATAGGGAACCTCTTCAACCTTTGAGTTTTTGAACCACTTTTGTCCTATAACTGGTAGACTGGTGGCTTGGATAATAAAATATTCATTTAAATCAAGATGGACGTCTCCCATTTTTTCTCTGCAACCATCAAATGTCCACGCGAATTCTTGAGAAACTGTTAAATTAAAACCATCAAACTTTTCAACAAACACACGCCAACCATTCCTTTCTAAGTCATCTCTGGCATTATCAAATGACAACAATTTCTGGACACCGTTGGGCTCAATCCTCACCATAGGAGACATGTCTAACAACAAGGAATCGACACAAGATTCAGAGGTAGGGTTTGACAGAATAAGCACAGAGCCATTGCCCCGAGCTTCACCAACGCAATGCAAAGACAACTCGAAATGGTAGGCGGGAGCGTTAATTACCATGCGTGTGAGAGAATTCGTGTAGATTGAGGCCATGCAAAAGCATAATACCATGTTGTACTTGGAATGACACCTCGGCATAATGGTACACACAAAGATCATAATAGTTGAAAACAATAGTATGCATATCCACGATTTGATTACAAAATTAATATGTCAAATAAACAATTGAATTAAAAATTTTATAAATCAAAACCCCATTAACATTGTCGAATGCTAAATGGGTGGCGGTTTAATACTCATGTAACCAAGGTGTGTTCAAGACCAAGGGGTTATAACCATGAAAACAACCATTTTCATAGTGAAATATGACAATGCGACAATAGACCATATGAACATTAATCCTTTAATGAAATCAAACATGAATTCCAGCTGTGATTTTTCATGCTTATAGTCGTGAAAACGAAATCGAAAAGCATGTTGTATTTAAGCGACGAGTAACAAGTGTCATTTAATGAGAAAGGTAGTGACGAGTAATGACAATTTAAAAACCCTGTGTAGGCAGCTTGTAAAAATAGAGATTATATTATGGCTGCCAACAATGGTGACACACTGGTAGAAGCAGTTATCTCTTCCAAACGAACGAGTCCAGATTAGGATAATCATAAAAAAATTCAAATAAAAAACAACTAAGAAATTGTTTGAACATCATTGTCAATTATAAAACATTCCAGTTTCAGATTTCTTGTTATTTTAAAAGACAAAAACTGATGACAATCTTGACAAAAGAGAGTCACGATGTTAAAGTTAAAATCTTCAATACTGTTTACAGAGCCGCTGCTGCCAGCAGATGTCCATAGCCTTGCCAGGGATGCCATTTAACCCACTCCTATATCTGTATCCTACCAAGAAGTTCCATATCAGAACGAAGGACATTTAAGGTCAAAAGATTCCATATCTGAGAATTTCATATACCTGACATTGCTTCGCTGCCAGCGGGCCTGTTCAGTACCCCAACGAAGTTTCTTGGTGTCATGCACGCATTTACTCGCTACCAGCAGACTTGTTCAGTATCCCAGTGGGCTTACAAGCACTTCCCACAGCTCTCTAAAGATTTATTTAGTTTTAAATATATTTAATAGAGCGGGGTGACGCTGAAAATCCTGATTTTGGACATTTTTTAATAAATTACAGACCTTACTTTTTTTTTACTGTCTTTCATTAAGATCTAGAGATAGTTTGTTAATAAATTGACTTTCGAAGGCAGAGAGACATCTCTGAGTTGTTCTCTTAAGAAACAGGGACATCGTAAGAAGAAATTTGTATGGATGATCGTGAATAGCTTCAGTTATATATTGAAATCAAGAAACACTTTTCAAACAACAAGCTTTCCTTAACATGGTTGCAGACTTCAGAAAAATATCATAATTGATGTTTAAACAACCTTTAGTAGTCATTTCAGAGGGAAATTTTTCTGTTCTCTTTGTCTAAAACAGTTTGTTTGGTGCAGGTATGTGCGTCAAAAGAAAACTAGCAATCATAAAGGAAAAAAAAAATCAAAACAAACCAGCAAAGAAAAACAAAAAGAAAGCAAAAAAAAAATATTTACACAGTACATGGAAGTGCCATCAGGTGAAATACATTTTTAGAGCTTGGCCATTCACTGGATAGGCATCTAGCTGTCCCTCTAAATTCTGTAATCAGAAGGAACTGGGACCCAATTTCTCAGCAACCAAGAATGGTCCTAGCCACAAGTTCTGAAACTTTGTATGATCTCCTTTTCCCTCATGCGGTTTGTCCCATTTTAGGACAAGGTCACCTACCTCAAAATTTCTGTCAGAGGAAGAATTGGAATCAAACCATCTTTTCAAAATTATTTTATGTTGATCTAATTTCTGTCTCGTTTGAGCCCTCACTTCTTCTAGTTTTAACAAAGCGTTAATTCGATTCTCCAAAGGGGGATAGTCCTCTTCTTGTATTTTCTACGATAGCTATAGAGAGGGAAGGAGGATATGTTGTGGCAGAATTGACTCTCTGCCGTAAACGAGAAAGAAATGTGAGTTACCCACAATAGTTTTTGGAGTCACTCTATTAGCCCAGATTGCGTTTAATAGTGCGTTATGCCAATTTTTATGGTTTACAGAGACTGTTCTCTTGATAATTTTGATCATATTTTTATTAGTCGATTCTACCAATCCATTGCCTTGGGGGTAATAGCTGGAAGAATACTTTAATTTAATTCCTTTTTCTAGAGAGAAATCACTCATCTCAAGAGACGAAAAATAGGAAGCATTATCAAATACCAGGTAGTCAGGAATACCAAAACAAGTAATAATATTCGAATTCAAAAAAGATATTACCTGGCTGGTATTTACAGCTTTTAATGGGGCAGCCTCAGACCACCTGGTGAAGTAATCTGTAGCTGTTATGATATACTTATGCTATTGTGAGGATGGCATATTAATTGGAACTATAATATCTAGACCCCACTGCTGAAAAGGGGAGTCTACTGAAACAGGTTGCAGAGGGAAGGTTGGTTTCTGTATCCGTCTGAATGCTTTCTGACAAATTACACACTTGCAACACAAAGCATGAGCATCTTTAAAAAGTGTGGGCCAGTAGTAACCTACTCTTAATACTTTATGGGTAGTGGTACCTCCACCAAAATGTCCACCAGCTTCTCTTGCGTGCAACTCCAATAAGACCTTTTCTACTTCATCTTTCTCAAGACAATGCATTAGTACTCCATCAAAATTTTGACGAAACAAAATACCATTAATCAGATGAAAGGAAGTAGATTTTAATCTTAGCGCTATTTTTTTTATGGGATCCAGGTGACAAGGAGTTGACCCATGTTCAAGACAAAATTTTATATCATCATACCAGGGACTAACATGGTTTTGTGCACAATAGATTAGATTTTGGTAGTGTTGTCCTAGATTTGACATATCATTTTCCTCTTGCTGTTCTGTAGCTGAGTCAACGACTAACTTGCATAACCCTTGCCACCTTACTATTTGTGCTGGGGTGATTTCTATGTCATACTCTTGTAAGGATGTGACCCAGTTTTCTCTTTTTTCATCTAGTTCTTTCTGTACTAACAGATTTCTGACAGTCGGGTAAGGGACAATAATTTTTGTCTTATATTTCAAAAGATAAGATCGGAAGTGCTTTACTACTTTAAAAACAACATAGGTTTGCTGATCTACTACTGGGTAATTAAGTTCTTCCCCTTTGAAGGCTGAGCTCATAAAGGAAATTAGGACTTCATTGTTTTCAACATTATTTTGAGTTAGGACAACGACGTAAGAGCAGTCAGAAGTGAATGTGTAGAGAGTGAAGTATTGCAAAAATTTGGGGCTCATTAGAGAAGGAGTGTCTATTATGGCCTTTTTTATTGAATTAAAAGCCTGGTTTTCTAAAGGTCCCCAATGGTATTGTACGTCCTTTTTTATTAGGTTTTGTAATGGTCTCACCATTTCTGAAAAGCTGGGGATGAATCTTCTGACAAAGTTTATCTGACCTATGAAAGATTGCATAGAATTTTTTGATGAGGGAAGGGGGATTTTTGAAATGACTTGAGTTCTTTCAGGTTCGATAATCATCCCTTCGCTTGATACAATAAATCCTAAGAGTTTACCTTGTTCTACTGCGAAGATAGATTTTTTAGGATTCAAAGAAATGTCGTACTTATGACATCACTGTAGAACAGATCTTAAATGAGCTAGATGATCTCCTTTGTTTTTCGAGAAGACACTAACGTTATCCAGGTAAACTACCAAATATTAATTGATTAAGCCTTGGAAAGCGATGTCCATCACTCTCTGGAAAGTGTCACCGACATTTATGAGCCCAAAGGGCATCTTCCTATAAGCGTAGGTGCCCCATGGAATGCGGAAGGTGGTTTTAAGTTGGTCTGGAGGGGACATCAGGACTTGGTTATACCTTGAAAAACCATCCAATAAGGATAATCTTTCAGAACCAAATACGTGTTGAAGGATCTGTTCCATGGGTTGGACAGGGTAGTTGTCTTTATCAGACGCTCGATTAAGAATTCAGAAATTGACACATAGTCGGATTTCACCACTCTTCTTTCGGACAGGGACAAGATTAGAGACCCATTGTGTGTGCCTAACTGGGAAGATTATCTTAGCGTTCAGGAGTTTATTTAATTCCTTCTTGACAGTTGGTTTGAGTTTTGGGTGCATTTTCCTTAACTTTTATTGGAAAGGTTGGGTTTGGGGTTTCATAGGAATAACGTGTTGTATGATGTTAGGATCAAAGGTTTTAAGGTCCTCATACATCCAAGAAAAAACATCTTTGAATTCCTTAAACAATTTAATAAACACTGCTTTTTCTTGTTCAGAACATCCCACCCCTAAATTAATGCACTATGGATTATCTTTAGTTCCCAAGTTTACTTTTTCATGTGTTAAAGAGAAACTATTCATTTTACAGTTCACTGATTTTTTGAACTTGTCGTGAAGATCATAAATTTTTTTTAATCTAACTACAGATTTCGGGATAGAATTTACCATGTCTGATGAAGATTCGAGAGATCTTGGATCTGGTATTATCGTAAATTCACGAAGATTTTCATCATGAGTACCTTCATCGATTACTGCATCCTAGAAAGTTTCTTCAATATGTAGGAAACTTATAATCTATTGATCATCATCGAAGACTCTCCAATTCGTGATGTTGTCGGAGATGGATGGTCTGAAAAATAGTTCGATGGAGAATGCATTCAAAGATAAGCCTTCTACAAGGAAAAGTTTTGAATCTACATTAGCTAACAAATCAACTTCCGAATTATTCAATCTAGGAATAGAATTTATGTTAAATGCAACAAACTTATTCATCAAATTCCATACCTCAGATTGGTAGCTTTTAAGGTGCGGGGATAAACAGTGGATATAATTTTTTACTTGTCTAACCATGATTTCCAAATCACCAAAGACAATCAAATTTTGAACGTTCATATTTAATTCTTTTCTGAGGCCTTGCAGTAGTTCCTTATATTCCGTTGTGTTAGTCATACATTTGAACTCTAACCTACATGCAATTAGGGTCTTGTTACCTATTGGATCAATAATTACGCAGCCTGCACCAGCTCCTTCCTTGGATTTTGACTCGTCAAAGTAAAGAGACCATATTTGATTGTTGTTGGTTGCATATGACCACTGGGCAGAAGCTGCTGGATGTTGTTCTGGGTTAGTGATAGCAGAAGTTTTGGACATGAAATTACCGAAAAAGGTATCCATCCCTTGTATTTCGGGTGAATCGGTAGAAGGTGTGAATGGTTCATTGGAATCATTTAAATCCGTCACCGTGAACTTTAGGTAACGTTCAAAATTTACCTTGATCCTGTTGGGCTTTCCATTCTCGGGTAGCCACAAGTGAGACCAATCCATCACAAAATAGCCATGTAGCTGTTCTGACCAGTATCTACTTAAAAACAAACCATAAACTTCTGGGATATCTACAACAATAATATCAATCACTTGATGAACTTTAGGGTTAGACGACAATCTTATAAGCACATTTTTCAATTCGCCTATAACTTTAACACTAGTTCGATCAAGTTGGATGATCTTCAAGGTGGATGGTTGAACTTTAGCATTAATCTTTTGACACACAGACCAGGGCATTACGTTAGATGATTCTCTTGAATCTACCATACAGTTGTGCACATTCCTATTGAAGATTTCAAAAGTTAACAAAAATGGAGGGACATTTCTGCGAGTACTAATGGTGGAAGCTTGTTGTTTTTTACTTGCAGCCTCTAAAACTAATTTATCTACATTTGTTACACTATTTATAGGAAGATCTATTTTCTCATGAGAATCAGAAGTAGTTTTGGCGGAGGCCTTCTGAGGAACTTTGGGGTTGTTCTGAAAACCTTTGTTACTGCTTGGATTGCCATTTTTGTTGTTCTTTACAATATTCTGTAGCATTTTTTGCAGAAGAAAAGGAAATTTTAATAATTCATAAACATAAATATTAGCCCTTAGCTTTTTTAGATCTTCAACCAAATCATAATCTAAGCTTGGGTTTACTAAATTGTGTTTAGTCTCAATTGATTTAGACTGTTTTGGGGGCAAAGTCATAGTGATTTCAGAAGAAGGCTTGTTTGTTGTCTTACTACTAGTATTGTAAGGATGCACTGTTTTGAAATTAGCTTGAAAAATACTATCCAAAAAATGACCAAAAATGTTTAGAGAGGATTCATCTTCTTCTACTGTATCTTGTTCAGCTACTTCCTCAGGGATTTCAGGAGGCATCAAGTTATCCTGTGCTTCTAGAATCGTTTGAATAGCGAATTGCAAGCTTTCTAGATTTAGGCCTTCAATATTTGAATTAGGTCGGTTGGTGGGAAAAGTCTTCCTAAATGGGGGTTTGTAAGGCCCTTTGCTTGAAGAAGCTTCTTCAGTCATCCTTTTCAAATCTATAACTTGATTGGACAGTTTTTGAATGACTTTCTGTAAGTTTTCTAAATTTGAGCTTTCAGGTTGGGCTTTGTTTTGGGAAGGTCTAGGGAGGATTTCGATTTTCTTTTTGGAAGATGAACTAGTCTCAATTTCATTGCTAGTAGTGTCTTTTAAGTTGGGGATGTCTTTCTCGATCTGATTGGCCTCTTCGAAGGCTTCTAACAATGTGGCTTTCTTAGATCTCTTTACCCAAATGCTTATGATTTGATGTAAGGCTTTCGTATAATATGATATGATAAGATTCTTGACAGACATCGAATCTGTAGGGATTTGGTTCTTTAGTGTTAAGAACCTTTGGTTAAAGTCTTTGATCTTCTCTTTGGGGTTCATTCTTAAACTAGAAATCTCCATGACTAGAACTTCTAGAGACTTGTCATCTTTGAACTTCTCAAGAAAACAAGATTAAAACTTTTCCCATGACACGATGGTGTGGGGCTGTTGGGAAAAGTACCAGGTAGAGACATTGCCCTCAAAGGTGTAGGGAAACAATCTACAGACTACGTCTTCGTGCTCGACACTACGGAGTCTAATGTCTAACATAAACTTTTTGATGTGATCTTCGACGATCTTTTTAGAGTCTGTGTCAAATTTAGGGAGCCATTTCTCTGGGTGTTTGGGTAAGGGATGTTGAGGCCCAGGTATGGCCACTGCATCTTGGTCGAGCTAGGGTATGGTGGGATTGTTTTGGTTGGACATAGGTGTGGGTGGTTTCGAAGGATGGGATGAGGAATTTCCCTCGTCAGAGGACTCTTCTCTAGAAGAAGAAGGAGATGAAGGAGGTGGTGATGGTGGTATACCAGATCCTCCTACTGCAGGAGTGAGGATTGGATCTGTAGGGTTTAAAGTAAGGCCAGTTCCTCCAAGTTGTTCTCTGATATCAGAGAATTCTAATGGTTGGTCCAAAGGTCGGTTTGGTTGTCTTAAACAGGTGAAGGCATTGTGTGTTCTTATGAGAGATTGGAGAACAATCTCTTGTATGTCACCACCCGTAGGATTTGGAGTTACTGGTTCAACTATGATCTGTAGATCATCGTTTGATGTGGTTTTTGTTTGAGGGACAATGTTATCATTTGAATGACTTCTAGTCACTATAGGTGAGCAGGTAGGTGGTGGAGGAGTCTTACGACCACCTCGTGCCATTAATAATTTTCAGGCCCTCCTTCTAGCGCCATTTGTTGACGGGCGAAATTGACTGCTCGTCAACTGGAGGAGTGAATCTGGTCCAGGGTTGTCTACTTAACCCAAGCCATTGGATTAATCCACTCTGACAGGTTTAGCGGCTCCATTAGTCGATCTAAGTCCTAAGAAAGTAAAGAAACAAAACTAAAAAAAATAACATAATGAAAAACACTCACTGAAAACTATATACAAATCTAAAATATACTTACAGTTTACTAACTAATATTTATAAAATATCTCTACTAATTATATGTAGAATATATCCATATTATTATATCTCTAATATATGTATAACATTTACAGAATGCAAATTTTAATCTAAATCTACGAAAATCGAATATGGATTGAATTATTTGATGACAGCAAAACTATCATTCAATCTTTTGATTTTTTATAACGTTTATAAACAAGAAACGAAATAGAAAACTATCTAATTGAAAATAGAGATGAACAGTAAAATGTGTTTAGATTACAGGAAATCTCTATATTAATTAAACTAATAAAATAAATCTAGCAAACTGACCTGTAATCGCATCTCCTATTCGTCCTATGTACAGTATCCAATTTCTCTGTTTGATGGGGTAAACCGCAACAAATCTTCCAAATGATTCTCGTAAACATGAAGCAATAATGATTGAATGCTAATGACAGAACATATAAGAGAAGTAGTGACAGTAATTTTATAATTTCACAAATGATCACATTGAGATAAATCCGGCTGTGAAAATTTGTATATAAATGTTCAATGAATAAAGAATATTAATCTTCTAATCTCAAATTTGAACAGAGTAATTACTATATGTAATATAAGGGACATAAAACACGGATATCATATAAATTTCATCACACCAATCTATAATAAACCATGATATCTAAAGTAGTCACAATTTAATTACAAATCGAAATGACCATAACTTGAATAAAAATACGATATATCGAAGCTAAAGTTGTGGAAATATCAACTTCCATTCAAGTATGTCAATCATAAATCCATAGTTTTTTCTCCTAGGCAGCGATGGTCTTTAGTTTACACAACAAAATATTTATATCGGTTACGGGATCAAAATGTTTCCTGTTGATAACATCTGATTTGTTCCAAAAAATGTGGGGGATGCAACCTCCCAGATTCTACTTGATATCAAAACTAATAGCCTATTCTAAAAAAACATAAAGATAGCATGATGAGAGATGCCACCAGTGATTCAAATATCCTTTAGAAATCGTAGGTTCCTAAAAACACATAAGAGTAAAATATTTCAGATGCATTTTCAGTTATTGAAACAAGTAATTCGAATTTTTCTAACTAGCTACAAAATCTCACGATTCTGTAGCTAGTTATAATTATAACTAGAATCATATTTTATTGAATCAATTAAAACAGACTAGAGGTAATCTGTGCAAACAAATCATGTATTCTAATTAAAAAAAGACAAAATCATCCTAAACTTATTAAAAAAAACATACCTCAATTTAAGGGATTCGTCTTAATCAAGCAATTTTTGAATTTACTATTGCAGTCACTGCTTCCACGTTCTTAAAAACAACAAAGAATGTGGTTTTTTTTCGTTTATCTTTGGTATGAGCTATGAATTGAAGTCTTCCATTCTCCTTAGTTAGCAAATTCACCTGGTCTTCCAAGGATTTAAGATGAGATTGAAGTAAAGGCACGTCTTTGTAATACCTATCGATCCATGATCGACATTCATTACATTGCAGCTGAATAGACTGTGTATTAGCAGTGATAGTGTTAACAGGTGGGGAATTTTTCATTTGACTTGTAGGTTAGTTATTGAGTTTGATTCCAGGGAAATCGGGATTGTCTTTTAGACACGGTGGAAGGTTTGTAACATAATCATAGCGTTTATCAGGGCAAAGTCCATATGAATATGGATATTCTTCAGCTAGGAATCTTTCAATTTCCGAATTGGAATCCTCTCTTAACACAATTGCATTTTGGTATACACAGGGCTTAGGTTTATTTTGGGCACATCGTGAAACCCAACAAGCATCCCTTTTACTCTTATAATTGATATCAACATTGCCTTTACACTTTTTCCTTGTGGATTTTTTAACAGACTTAACACCACCCTTGGGATACGAATTTGGTAGAGTGTTGGGTTGGGTAGTGTCAGGATAGGTCGAGGGTTCCACATTAGAAATAAGATCACAGGGAAAGAGTGAAGGAGGATAGATGGTAGGCTCGACGAGGGTTTCTGTGATGACAGGTTTGTCAACCTTTCCTAACTCACTGCCAACAAAACCATTTCATAACAGAAAAACATCCCAACAATCATCGTTTAATTTCAACTGATTTATAATAATAATCTTGATCAAAATAGAGCATGTTCAGGGGGAAATCGATAAAACTCATGAGAAACCACAAGTGATATAAGAAACCAAACCATATCTCCCCTCACAGACAACGAACTATTTCACAATAGCTAACAGGTCATGCCATCTAGATTTTAGAGCTGAGACAGGCATACCTCGGTCGTAGTTGGTAATCCTCCTTGAGGTGAACAACAATGACCAGGGAACCTCTTCAACATTTGAGTTTTTGAACAACTTTTTTCCTATATCTGGTAGACCGGTGGCTTGGCTAATAAAATCTTCGTTTAACTCAAGTTGGACGTCTCCCATTTTTTCTATGCAACCATCGAACGTCAACGCGAATTCTTGAGCAACTGTTAAATTAAAACCCTCGATTTTTTCAACAAACACACGCCAACCGTTCCTTCCTAAGTCATCTCTGGAATTATCAAATGATAACAATGTCTCGACACCATTGGGCTCAATCCTCACCACAGGAGCCATGGCTAACAACAAGGAATCAACACGGGATTCATAGGTAGGGATTGACAGAATAAGCACAGAGCCATTGCCCCGAGCTTCCCCAATGTAATGCAAAGACAACTCGAAATGGTAGGCGGGAGCGTTAATTACCATGTGTGTGAGAGAAGTCATGTAGATCGAGGCCATGCAAAAGAATAATACCACGTTTTACTTGGAATGACACCTCAACATAATGGTACACACAAAGATCATAACAGTTGAAAACAACAGTATGCATATCCACGATTTGATCACAAAATTAATATGTCAAATAAACAATTGAATCAAAAATTTTATAAATCAAAACCCCATTAACATTAGTCGAATGCTAAATGGGTGGCGGTTTAATACTCATGTAACCAAGGTGTGTTCAATACCAAGGGGTTATAACCATGAAAACAACCATGCTCATAGCGAAATACGACAATGCAACAATAGACCATATGAACATTAATCCTTTAATGAAATCAAACATGAATTCCAGCTGTGATTTTTCATGCTTATAGTCATGAAAACGAAATCGAAAAGCAAGTTGTATTTAAGCGACGAGTAACAAGAGTTGTTTAATGAGAAAGGTAGTGACGAGTAACGAAAATTTAAAAACCTTATGTAGGCAGCTTGTAAAAATAGAGATTATATTATGGCTTCCAACAGTTACCAAGCATCTTTGGCCTACAACCCCAAAGAGTTTCTTGGAGTGATAACAAATTGTCGTCGTTGTCGGGGAAGAGGAGTTTGAAGTTCATCTTCCTTGGGAGACGACAAGATCCAACTTTGACGATAGACAAAGTATGGACATATATTCGGTTGTAATCATCTATCTGGCGAATCCATGAAGGACAGATTCAGTGGTGACTCCAGAACATTCAGATGTCAAATGCGTTTTCTTCTCTTTTGGCTCAGAGGTTTTCACCTCTCAATTTTTCTTCAGTTCCTGGTTTCCCACATCCAATACCTAATATGTCGGAATGGGGAGATTTTATGCCTATCTTCAAAGAGAGCAAAGAAGACAATCTTGCAGAACACCTCCTCAAGTTTCATGAGTTCATGGATCTATTAGATCTATAGCATGAAGATGTTCGTATGAAGATGTTCATGTTTTCATTGTATGGTGATGCACATCAGTGGTATTTTTCTTTACCTCCTTCTAGTATTTCATCCTTGAAGGATTTTCACCAAGTATTCACTGAACATTGTAAAAGGTACTATTCAGATGAGTTTGCATTCAATAATTGCTGTGAAGAATATGAATTTCATTCTCAGGTTGAAAATGTAAATAGAGAAGAATATCTCCCTCATCATCTACATCATTTCTATAATGATCTTCATGATGATGTGCTTTCACATCAACATAAACTAGAAATGGATTATAAAGGAGATGAATTTTCACTGGATATACATGGAAATGATAAGCTTTCTATTGGTCAGATATCCATTGAAAGAAGTAAAGCTAGCCCACAATTTTCAGATCTGCAAATCAAGAGCAGCGGTAGTAACTATGAAGAACAAGATTTTTAGAAAACATCAAATCTCCAAGAAGGACATTAAGAAGATTATTTTTCTCCTTATGTACCTTACATGTTAATGTCACATGAGAAGGATGAATATGATGAGGTAAAAGGTGATATTGTTTCAAATCTATTTCAAGATCCTATTGCTGATAACTCTATGCAAGAATCTTCATCTCCATCATTATAAATTGTTCTTGATGTTCCCATATTTGATAAATATAGTGATGAGGAAGAAGACTTTAAGTCTTGTGAAGGATTGTTGACTACTAAAATTGCATCTAGTCCTACTTTTCAGCAAAAATATGATTATCAGATTGACACATTAGCAGGTGACAGTTTCAGATCTATGGAAAATACTATGAGTAGCCCTTATCTTTCAGATTTGAAGACAGAGGGAAATTATAACAGACATGAAGACTTGAAACGTGATGAGCAGATTGACCAATCAGTAAGTGAAAGTATTGTATCTGTAGTATATGTTGAGGACAACCCACATTTTCCAAACTTGTAGATAAAGGTAGATTGTAGGAGATATGAAGAAGGTGAGGAGTTGAAAAGTCCGGATCAACAGTCCATCCTATATGTTTCTCCAATAGATCTTGAGCAACCTGCATTCAACAGTGAGATTAGTAAAGGGAACCTTCAACCTCATTTCAAATTTCAGCTGGATCAACAATCCAAAGAGGTATTGCTTTGTGAATTTGATGACCCTTTTGCTGACTATTTGGAGTCTATGAGCAACATAGGCGTTAAAATTTTTCTGTCAGAAGAAGATTGTCTTTATCATCTGTTAAAACCTTTTTTCTACATGATATTGCTTCCATTGTTTCTCAGTTCAATATCTAGCATGATGTCAGTAAATCAGTTTCTCATATGTCTTCATTGGAAGCATGACTTCACTTGATAATAGGTAGTACAGTTGGTTAGTGTAGGAGTAGGCAGAATAATAAGCTCTCCATACGAGCAACTAGATCTTTTTAGTTGTTGAGCTCATAAATAAGCAAGGTAGGCTACAAGCAGGCTACAGGCAAGCTTTATGCAAGTTACAGGCTTGCAGAGGAACAGTTGCACAGGTCAGATGACTCCATGCCCAATGCCAAAGGCATCCAGATGACTCCATTCCCAATGCTAAAAGGCAACTGGAACTACTAGGTTCTTAGAAACCTCACAGGGAGGTCTCCATCCCATTTGGAGCTAGTTGTTAATGATCAAAATGTACTAGTAAATTTTGAGTGCCTTCATCAAATTTAAGCTAGAATTGCCTATTTTTCTGATCTCAAGCCAGTGTCATGATTTCCAAAATTTCCATTAAGTCTTAACAAGCTCCTGTTGATTGTTTTTGTCCAGAAACTCTATGGCCTTTATCTTCTCACCTGCATTTCAAAAACCTTGTTAGTATTGCTTAAAACATAGTCTTATGCCTTTTAGATTTTGCAAAAAAAATAAAATATATGTTCTTTTTATAATTTTTATCAAATAAAAAGGGTGTGTGCAAAGTGACCTAAGGTCTTATCCATTACCTATGACCAAGTCTATTCATATTTCAAACTCTATATACATTTGCAAATTGTTTTAGTCTACCTAAGATACCTCTCAGGTTTGATATCTTTTTAGCCAAGACTTCAAGCCACAAAGCCAAGTCATCGAATCAAACTCGTTCATAAGTCAATACATGAATTATGTCATAGTTTAAGTTATGAATTAAGATATACATTTAAGGTGCCATCTGCCAAAATCGCTAGTGCCACAAGATCATACTCTTAAGAGAAAATTTCGACATCCAGTTGTTTGCAGAGATTGGGGTGTCTCATGCCGAGCTAATAAGTTTAAACTCATAGGTGTTAAGCTTCCGATCCTAACTCTATGTTCAGGTGTTCAATTGGTTACAAATGCCAGTTGTCAAATGTTGCAAGTGTATCATGCAGAGGTTCGACAAATATAGGCGAAATGACCTATGATTGGGGATAACTCATGTTCTAGGACATTTGATATAATTGGAGGTATATCAGGCCGTGCAGGGTATCTATGTTTATCTGGATGTTCCGTCCTCTGCATCTACAAAGGGTGTTAATTGTCACAAGTCACAGGCACAAGCCATGAGTCAAACCTCAACTCGGCTACATGTCAAAACATTAATCAAGCGCAAACAACCGGAGTTCCACTTCATTTATGTCATCAAACGATTTATCCAAACTCATGTACAAAATTGGGTTTCTCTTTGCTCCTGTTACATTATGAGGAAATGATGAAAATAAAATACCAGCGATCTTGAAATTAAATTTGTAGGCAATCTTCGGGGTCCGGAGGGATTACAAGGTTAAGTATATGTCTCAGGCATACTTTAGGAGGCTGGAGATCAAATTGGCCGAAGTTGAGATGCTCGGATTGATGACTTGTCGGGTCGAGTTTGGTCCTGCTCATCCCTTCAAGGGCACCTGGATCATGGGTTTCCTCCACATGACAATTCAAACACTCAGGACCACACCACAATAGTGCAGTTATGTTTGCCTGGAAGGGGAAAACACTGTGGGAATATTGGTGGTGCACCGAGAGGGCTCTTGACTAGGGTCACGACGGTGGCCCTGATCTAATTTTTGACGATGGTGGCAACATTATCCTTATGATCCATGATGGAGTGAAGGCCGAGGAAGATTTTTCCAAGACTAGGAAGGTGTAGGATCCAGCCTCTACCACCAATGTGGATTTTCAGATTGTGTTGGCATTGATCAAGGAAAGCCTCAAATTTATGGAGGATGCCTGAGCGCAAGATGAGTGTTGCAGTTGGTAAAGACTGTGCATTATTGGAGGATTTTTGTGGTTAAGTAAATGAGAAAGAAACAGTCCTAGTTTGGGAAAAGATGACTCCAAACGTCACAGATTTTGTTGAGCCAACGAGAGTGGCATTGAGGTCAAGAAGTGAAGAAATTGCAGTTATTAACACAATTGTGAGTGTAATGGGAATCAATCTTGACACATTAGGGAATGAACCTTGTGTGGAGGTTTATTTAACCCTTGGTGGATATTCTTCAAGGTTATGCATCTGATTTCTCTTTCAAAAGTAATGTTTATTGCGCAGATGATGAAGTCCGAGTTTCCTAATCCAGATTTATCACTTTCTGGCATAGGAGGAGTTGAGAATGTAGGTCATGCTACTGAGTTTATATTTCTTGGAGAAAACATTGTTCATATCTGCATAGGGGTCATGATGCATGGTTATGGACATGTTAAGCAATTCTGCTCCGAGCTCAAGGACTTTATGGTGAAGCATAATTTTTCATCTATTAAGGATTTCCGTGGGATATCTCTAAAATATTTCATGATCCATACAGGTTTGGTTTGCCGTCAGCAAGAAGCTATTTAGCAGAGGAAAGCTATTCAAAAATGTATCCAAAGACAAAGCTTTCACCAGCTCAAAAGGAAAAATTATAACTAGTTAGCTGATGAAAAGCAAAGAGTTCACCAATTAACTAGCAAATCATAAGGCGAAATAGCTGGTGAAACCTGAGATGGCCAGAAAAAGAGTAAATTTTGCCCAGATCAAAGTTTTATTATTCTACAGAGCACGAAGATGATTTATAAGTCAAAGTTATAACTAAGAGGATATGCTTCAAAGTGTTGTTCTAGTTTTTGAGGTGCTAGCAAGATGAAAGAGATAAAGTTTGTTACCTATTTATGGCAAGAATGACCTGTCTTTCCAAGTGGCATTTTTTTGACCTTATCTTTCAGCCTTTGAATATTTTCTGCCTTGTCATAACAATGAAGGATGTTGAATACTTTTGTAGCTGTTGAAGACTTTAGTTTAGATTTGGTTTGATTTCCTTTAATAAAGGATCTGTTCCTTTAGAGTTTACAATTAGTTTTTATTTATGCTATTTTTAGTATCCTAGATCCCTTTTCATAGGATCTGATCTGTACATTATAAATCTATAAAGCTAAAGACAATAGATGAACAAAATGTTCAATCTGGGAAACATTTTTTGGCTATTGTACTAGACTCTTTATTGATAATAGAATCACAGTCCTCTTTTGTTTTCAATGACATATTTTCTCATATTTTCATCATTCTGTACTTTATTTTAGTTTAGCTCAGCTTCTAAGAACTGTTATCTTCTTATTAAGCTCATGAACTTGAACTAATGGTTTTCTTTCTATCTTGTATGACCCTGCACATTGATGTATTTGCTTATCTGACTAGTATTCTTCATCTCCTATTCAAACTTTATTGTCTGATCATTGAGTTGTAAAAGAACTGTCTCATTCGAATGCATGAAGTGGTCCTTTTCATTAGCTATTGAGTTATCCCATTGTTCCAAGCATACCAAATTTACCATATTCTTGAGTTACCAAGCATCTTTGGTGTACAACCCCAAAGAGTTTCTTGGGATGATAACATAAGGCAGTCAATGCGAAGTCTCCACGACTCATCCTTCTTCCGTAT
Source organism: Picea engelmannii (assembly GCA_009831015.1). Taxonomy (NCBI): domain Eukaryota; kingdom Viridiplantae; phylum Streptophyta; class Pinopsida; order Pinales; family Pinaceae; genus Picea; species Picea engelmannii. The sequence goes on along the minus strand of ML777467.1, from coordinate 991,371 downwards.
GAAAACAACAGGTGCACCCTAAGGTGACACACTTGGATGTATAAGTCCTAGGTCCAAAAACTCCTTTAGTTGCATTTTCATCTACTGTAACTCAGGGGTTAACATCTGATAAGGTGTTCTTTCTATCAGTTCAATTCCAAGTTTTAAGTCGATGGTAAATTCCAATTCCCTCTCAGGCGACAAACCTGGTAACTCCTCTGGGAATACGTCCACAAATTCTCATACTACTGGAAGGTTTTCTAGTCCTTTCGCCATGCCCTTTTCATTCAATGCAAGGATCACATATAGCTTGCATCCTTTGCATATGATCTTGCATAGCTATAGGCAGGAGATGAACCTTAGGGTAACTCCCTGGTTTCTTCCTACAATCACTCATCTCTGTCCCTCATCATCAATCAAAATCGACCATTTCATCTTACAGTGGAGAATCACCTCATGCGATTCCAACTAGTCCATACCAATTACGACATCATAAGATCCTAATATAGTGACGTACAGGTTCACCTTCATGGAAAAATATCCTAGGTTAAGGCTACATTCTGTGACCTTTCCTCCAACCTTCTTCTTGGCCCCTGAAGCCATTTCCACGTAGCTAAACTCATCCTATTTGACTGCCATTACCTTAATTATTTTTAGAGCTGCACTAGAAATAAAGCTCTATGTAGCACCTGGATCTATCAAAATACTAAGGATATAGTCAGTGATGGTACCTAACATCTAGAGCATTGTGAACTGGTGCTCGACCTGGAGGTTATTCATCGTTGCATGAACTTGGTGCACTACTGCATTTGGGTCAAATTCCGACGGCGCGTTCGACGCAATTTCCACTTTCTATTGTCGGAAGACTGACAAACCTCAGACCCCCTCAAACGTCGTTTCACATGACGTCGTTTTTCTGACGACCTAGTTTTCATTGGTATTGCGACGTTTGAAACATTGCAATACCGACGTTGCAAACGTGGCAAGACCGACGTTTCAAATGTGGCAAGAGCGACGTTTCAAATGTGGCAAGAGAGACATTGCAAACGTGGCAAGACCAACGTTTCAAACGTGGCAAGAGAGACGTTGCAAACGTGGCAAGACCGACGTTTCAAACATGGCAAGACCGACGTTTCAAATGTGGAAAGAGAGACGTTGCAAACATGGCAAGACCGACGTTTCAAATGTGGCAAGACCGACATTTCAAACGTGGCAAGTGAGACGTTGCAAACGTGGCAAGTGAGACGTTTCAAATGTGGAAAGAGAGACGCTTCAAAGGTGGCAAGACCAACATTTCAAATGTGGCAAGTGAGACGTTTCAGACGTCTGAAATGTGGCAATAGAGACATCTAGAACATGGCAAGACCGAGGTCTTGAAGGTGGCAAGTTCTCATCTATAACGTGGGAAGAGAGACGTTAAGAGGTATCATCTCCGACATGGTTGCTATGGGAGCGACACTCCAAAATGTTGCAATAGCGACCTTCTTGTAGGTATTTAAAAAAAAAATACAATATCAGTACTAAGAGGGAGATGTACATTAACCTTTGCTAAGATACTATCCATATCAATATTTAAATCTATATCATCGGTCTATATTTAAGAAACTCAGATTTTTTTATTAACAATTTATCCTCTTAGTTTATGTATCCATTAGATACAGTGTTCTTAACACTTTCATATCTCTGTAGCCACTAGGTGGCATTGGTTCTTTTATTTCAATCTTAAATAGTGACCTAAGATTTTTTTGCTAATATTTAGATAAGACTATAACAATTGATTGTAATTCCGTGGTTGCTAGTGTGCAGAGATGTTTTTTGGGGTCTATAATTTACGATTCAGAGAGAGAATAGTCTCTATTAGAGACATCTGATGTTGGTCACCTGCTTTAGTGTGGGTAGGAGAACAATCACAACATCACAGATGAAAGATAACATGAAGTAGAAAAAGATTTCAATATACAAGGAGACATTCTTTTCCCTCCATTGAAAAGAACCATTTGATTAGGTAAAATGTTAATAACTGCAAAAGAAAAGGCCAATTTTCCCTC